>JAODAL010000465.1:0-310231 GCA_025379985.1 Phyllomedusa bahiana | reverse complement strand
TTGGAGGGGCCCCTTGGTACCAATTAGCATCTTTGCAACACCTTGTTGAATCATGCCACAAAGAATTGGGCAGTTCGAAGGAAAAAGGGGGTCTAACCCTTTACAGCAGGGTGTACCAAAAAGGGCCGGTGAGTTGATTTTTAAAATTATATAAAAGTACGACCAAAATTTTTGGACAAAATCTTTCATTTCAAGAGTTTTTTTTGTATTTTCATGACATAAAATTGAGATTCACATAAAGGGATCAAAACAGAATTTAACAAATGTGGAATTTATACTTAACCAAAAACCTTTTTTCCTGGGTTCTTCAAAGTACCACTTTTTGTTATGCTTTGCACCTTTTGGCATTCTCTTGATGAGTTTCAAGGGGGAGTCCCCTAATGATTTCCAACAGTTTTTCTTAAAGGATTTTCCCAGAGATGCTTAGCACTTGTTGTCCCTTTTCCTTACTCCGCGGTCCAGCCCCCCAAAAACCATCTCGAGGGGGTTCAGGTCTGGTGACTGTGGAGGCCAGGCATCGGGTTTAGCACCCCATCATTTCCTTCTTGGTCAAAAAAAACCTTACCCAGTCGGGGGGGTTTTCGGGATCACTGTCCTGTTAAAAAAATAAATGTGGCCCAAACTAAACCAAACTGGGGGAATAGCATGCCGCTGCAAGATGCTGGGTAACCAGCTGGTTCAGTATTCCTTCTTTTTTAATAAATCACCACATGTCCCCAACGAAGCCCCCCCCCCCCCCCCCCCCACCCCCCCCCCCCCCCCCCCCCCCCCCCCCCCCCCCCACCACACCCCCTCTTCCATGCTTCGTGGGGGGACCCTGGCTGTAATCCATTATTCACCTTTTTTGCGTGCAAAAAAGGCGGTGGTTGGAACCAAATTTGGCATGTCAGACCAAAGCACAGTTTTTCACGGGGTCAAATTTGTCCATTCCTTTGTTTTTTACCCCAAAAAAGCCCTCTTTGCGTGTTCCTGCCTTACAGTGGTTTTCCTACACTATTTTACCTGAAGGCTGCTGCACACAGTCTCCTCTTAACATTGTTGAGAGAGTGTCTGGTGAAAAAACTCTTGGGGATTGACCTGGTCTCTAATCTGACTGCTGTTAACCTGCGAATTCGGGCTGGTGACTGGGATGAATTTATCCTCCGCCAGAAGTACCTTTTTCTTCCTTTCCTGGGGCAGTCCCCTCAGTGAGCATTTTCTTTGACGCTTAGGGTTTTTTTTGCCACTGAAATTTGGGGACCTTTCAAAGTTTACCCAAATTTTTCAATGCTGCCTTTCAATTCTTTTTTTTTTTTTTTTTTTTTTTAACAATATTTTCATTGGCAATTTTAATTGATAACAAACAATAGCCCTTACAAAGGGCCATAAACATGGAACAAACAACTAAGGGGGAGGGGGATTAGGAGGGGGAAGGGAGGGGGGAGTGCCCTTAAATTTAACCCCCTTTAGGCCGGGCGTTTTTTTTGGGTGACACTTTCTTTTTTTTCCCCCCTCCCTTCTGAAACCCATAACTTCTTTTTTTTCCCCCCACACCTTTTTTTTTTGCTGGACAAGAGACTTTTCTAAGGGTTTATTCACTATACATAGAAAATACGGGGAAACCGAAAAAAAAAATTCCCAAGTGGCAAAATTGTAAAAAAAAATTTTTATTTTCGCCATGTTTGCGGGGATTTTGTTTTTACGGCTTCCCAATCTTCGGTAAATAAAGTTTTAAATCTGTATTTTTCAGGTTTTACGCATCCGGAAATACCAAACATGTAGGATTTCCGTTATGTTTTGGTACCGGAAAAAAATTCCAAACATTTTCTATTTTTGAAATTTGCGCCAGGGGCGCCTTTTTGTGCGACCAAAAACTTTTTTGTATAACGCCAACGCAATGAGGGGCATTTTTTGCGGGCTGAAAGGTACTTTTTATCGCTAGCAGTTTGGAATGCTGGACTTTTTTTTATTTATTTTTTTTTCCCTTTTTTGAGTGCGTAAAATGCCAAAAAAAAGCAATTTTTTGGGGTTTGGGTTTTTTTTCTTTACGGTGTTTTACGTAAGGGATAAAATGTTTTTTTTTATAGATGGGCTTTTTCGGACCCGGCGATACCAAATATGGTAACTTTTTTATTTTTTTTAAATTTTATTTGTAGAAAGGGGAAAGGGGGGGGATTTTACTTTTAAAACTTTTTTTTTTTTTACTTTAAAACTTTATTTTTATTTTTTTACGTAACATTGAGGCCACCGGGTACTTGGTACATAGGCAATGCATTAGGGTGTACAAGATGGCGGCTTCCCCCTTTCCCGTCGTGGACGGAAGTGGGGCAAACCGGCCAGGGTAAGTGACGGGAGCCCTTCCCCAAGGCTCCCCACCACAATGCCCGTGATGGGTCGCGCAGCATACTGCGCTGTGCCGATCACCGCAACTGGGTCGCGGCACCGATCGCGTTAATTTTAGACGCCGCGGCCATCTTTGGGCCCGGCCCTGATGGGTAAAACAGCGCCCAGGCGGAGCCACCCGCGGGCTGTTACTGGGGCCCGGTTTTTACGGCGGGGGTTTGCCGCTAACAACCCGGTGGCGTGTGGGGGGTCGCGGGGCGAACCCCCTTCAAAGCCCTTAGCGGGCCCCCGGGGGGTACTCAACGCCCAAGGTCGTTAAGGGGGGAAAAATAATGAGGCCAATCTTTTTCTTTACTTAGCGCTTTTTTTTTTGCCATAAAAAAAATTTCTAACAGTCCATTTGTGGACCATCACTTGTACCCCCCTGGGTTTTTGAACAAAACCAAATGTGGTCCAAACCCCATTATAAGGCAAGAAATCCCCACTTATTAAACCTGACGGGCCACCTGTGACGTGAAAACCAATTCAGGTGACTCCCCCGTGAGTCATCAAGAGAATGCCCAAAGGTGGAAAAAACAGAATCAAAGCAAAAAAGGTGGCCCCACTTTGAAGGCCGAATGTAAGACCATTTTCAGTTTTTTTCACACTTTTTGGTTAAGTTATAAAAACCCATGTGTTAATTCATGTTTTGATGCCTTCAGTGTGAATCTACAATTTTTATAGTCACGAAAATAGACAACTTTTGGAATGAGGTGTGTCCAAACTTTTGGTCTGTACTGTGTATGTATATAGTATAATATATTATATATTAATATATATATTTAAATATATATATATTATATATATATATATATTTTATAATATAATATTATATATATATATTTTAAAATGTATATGTATATATACTTATATATATATATATGTATATTTTACAAATATATATATATATATATATATATATAAATGTATATGAAATATATACATAAAATATATATATATATTTTATATATGTATATGTATATATACATATTAATATATATAATATATGTATATGTATATTTTACATATATATAAAATTATATATATGTATGTATATATTTTATATATATGTATATGTATAATACATATATATAATATTATAATATATGTATATAAAACAATATATATATATATGTATGTATATATATATATATGTATATGTAATAATATATATATAATACATATGTATGTTATATAATTTATATATATGTAATTATTCATATAAATTATGTATATATATAAATATGATATATATATAAAATTGTATATATTTATATAATGTTGTATATGTGTGTGTTTTAAATGTGTGTCTATATATATTTAATAATATATAATATAATATAATATATTATAATATATATAATAACATTTATTTTCCAGGAATATTGGTTCAGACAAAGATACTCCTTTCTGATGGCAGTGTCTTAAATGTTAAAGAGGACCTGTGGCCATTTCTGACATGTCTGTTTTAGTAATTACTACAGTTCCAATAAATCTATAGGCGAAACAATTGTGTCAAAAATCTTCTGAGTGAAAGGAAAAATGTGTATTTAAAATATGGCATCAAAGCACTACACCATTACATAAAAAACATCCCCTTGTTTTTTATTCACATTTTACATCACCGAGCTAAATATCCACACAGACACATCAGATACATATTTAGTATGAGGACCAGTTTACTGTAAATTAATTTGGTTCTTGAACTGTTAGATTTAGCAGATATGTTGACACATTTCCATTGATTCTTTAGCTAATGATATACAACATTTGCACTTTTCAGAAACAGTCATATATTCATTTAATCTTTCTTTTTGAGATATGTATCAGCAATTGCTACACCATCTGCTCCTTTCCAGCTGGTGTTTCTAAAAACCGAGATTAGTTACCTACAGGAAATCTGCCACCAAGGCAAATCTTTTAATTTAGGACATCTTGAAGTCACCCTGAAAAAGACAAGCCAACCAGTGATCCTATATGGTAAGCGGGTGTCCCGCTTGGTTAAGCTAAACCATGTGGCCACATTCATGGGCCTTGTACACATGCAGAAAAATGACAGTCTCACTTGCAGTAAAATCTTGGTCATGATCCCACTTTTCTTATTCAAGTAAAAATATTAAAAGAAATCTTTTAGTGTTTCAAACCTCTCTCTCTCTTCTCTCTCTCTTTTCTCTCTTTTCTCTCTTCTCTCTCCTCTCTCTCCCCCTTTTCTCTCTCTTCCTCTCTCTCTCTCTCTCTCTCTCTCTCCTCTCTTCTAAAATAAAGGTTACTATAAACGTGATTATCAAATAATAAATTAACGTGATCAGGTATATAATAGAGAAAAAGTAGTCCAGCCCCCAACCAAGCAAATGAGGAAAGGAATCGGATAGTATCATAATATTCCCATCGAGGGTGATGCATGTTTCGCAGTCTGCTTCTTCAGGATTAACTAACATTGGACTGGAAGTCTGGTCTTTTAAATAGGCATGCTAACAGTGGGAGTCCCCATAATCAAAAGCGGCCAATGAAAAATTACCTGAAGTCACAGTAGATGTTGGCATTGTCAGGGATGCCCCTCAGCCACCTGGCACGCTAGTGGCAGTGGAGTCAAACAGTCCTAAACATGCCAACATCACAAGAAGTGACATTACACAAAAATAGCAAAATACAGTTAAAAACCAAAATATGAACAGATGCACCAAATATACAATAAAAAAAACAATGTATAGCAAAATGGAGAGATCACAAGAAAGTTTTATAAAATTGACCAGTAGCTTGGAAACTGGAAGCGAAGTGAAGCAAATACTAGCCTGAAACCAATATAAAATTAACAAGTCTACGGTAACATAAGAGACTTGTGGCCACGTCTAACAGTTGATTAGTGGGGCTGCCGAGAGTTGGATCCCCACTGATCAAGGGTTAATGGCCTGACTAGGAGGCCATTGAACTTAGAAAGCTAAAATTAGAAAAAAAGGTAATCTTAAAGGAGATGTAAAATTTGTGATACATGGGTTGGAATACATGTGGGTTTTTTTAAATACAATATATAGTTACATAGTTATATAGTTTGTAAGGCTGAAAAAAGACAGACGTCCATCCAGTCCAGCATGTTGTGCTAAAGTGTTGATCCAAAGGAAGACAAAAACCCCCATGAGGTAGAAGCCAATTGTCCTCATTTTAGGGAAAAAATTCCTTCCCGACTCCAATCTGGCAATCTGAAAAATTCCTGGATCAAGGACCCTACTGCAGAATCCTAGTCACTATAATATGTTACATTTTTACACTCCAGAAATGCATCCAGACCCTTTTTGAACTCTTTTATTGAATTCACCATGACAATGTCCTCTGGCAGACAGTTCCACAGTCTCACTGCTCTAACAGTAAAGAATCCCTTTCTATGTTTATGTAGAAACTTTCTTTCCTCAAGACGTAGAGGACGCCCCCTTGTTCTGGACACAGTCCTGAGTATAAATAAATCTTGTGAGAGATCTCTATATTGACCTTTGAAATATTTAAACATATTTATTATGTCCCTCCCCAAAGCTGTCTTTTCTCTAAACTAAATAACCATAATCTCGCTAATCTTTCTGGGTATTGCAGTCCACCCAGTCCTTTTATTATTTTTGTTGCCCGCCTTTGTACCTGTTCAAGCTCTAGAGTGTCTTTCCTGTGAACTGGTGCCCAAAACTGTAAACAATATTCTAAAAGTGGTCTAAGCAGTGAACTGTATAATGGGAGAATGATGTTCTTGTTGTATGCATCTAAGCCCCTTTTAATACACCCCATAATACTGTTGCCTTGGCAGCTTCTGCCTGACACTTGCTGTTGCAATTAAGTTTACTGTCCACCAGGATTCCCAAGTCCTTCTCTATGTCACTTTTACTCAGCTTTTTTCCATTTAATCATGGAATGGGTTTTTCCTCCCCATGTGCATAACCTAGCATTAATCTCAGATAAACCTCATCTGCCACTTCTCTGCCCAGGCCTACAACTTATCCAGATCCATTTGTAATAAAACATTATCCTCTATTGCATGGGTCTTCAACCTGCGGCCCTCCAGCTGTTGTGAGACTACAACTCCCATCATGTCCATTGTTATAGATTTTATAAATGCATGATAGGAGTTTTAGTTTCCCAGCAGCTGGAGTGCCGCAGTTTGAAGACCCCTGCTCTATTGTGTTGATTACTTTCCAGAGCTTAGTATCATCTGCCAAGATTGATATTCTACTGTGCAATCCATATGTAAGATCATTAATGAAAATATTAAGGAGGGTAGGGTCCAATACTGACCCCTGTGGTACCCCAATAGTAACAGGGATCCAGTCTGAGTATGTACCATTAATTACCACCCTTTGTTTTCTATCACTGAGCCAGTTACTTACCCACTTGCACACATTTTCCCTCAGGCCAAGCGTTCTCATTCCGTTAACAACCTTTTATGTGCCACAGTACCAAATGTTTTAGAAAAATTTAGATGCATAGCATCCAATGCCTCACCACGATCCAGTGTGGAACTAACTTCCTCATAGAAGCTGATGAGATTAGTCTGACAGGACCGATCCTTCATAAACCCATGCTGGAACGGCGTTATACATTTATTTTCGGTGAGATAATCCAGGATAGCATCTCTAAGGAAACTTCAAACTTTTTACCAAACAACAGAAGTTAAACTTACCGGCCTATAGTTTCCAGGATCACTTTTTGACCACTTTTTGAATATTGGCACCACATTAGCTATGCGCCAATTCTTTGGGACACACCCAGTTGCCATACAGTCCATAATTATTAAGAATAGGGGCCTATCTATCACAGTACTTAACTCTTATTTCACATAGGGGTGTATACTTTTATTCCTCCAACTTCCTGGCCAATTTGTCCCCCAATACAGCTGCACCCTCCCCATTTAGGTGCAGCCCGTCCCTATCATAGAGTCTGTAGCCAAGACAAAAGTCAACCCAAATCCCTCGTTCCTACATCATTTTTGAGCCAATTAGTCACCTCTCTAATCTCCCGCTACCTCTATGGTGTGGCCTGTGGTATAGGTAGTATTTCTGAAAATATTACCTTGGAGGTCCTTGCCTTGAGCTTTTGGCCTAAGTCCCTGAAATAGTTTTTAAGGACACGCCACCTACCTATAACTTTGTCATTGTTGCCAATGTGTACCATGACGCTGGATTCTCACCAGCCCCACCCCGATCCACAATATGTCGAACTCGGGCCCAGGTAAACGGCATACTGTTTCGACGATCCCGGTCTTTGTGACAGATTGCCCTATCTGTTCCCCTAAAAATGGAGTCCCTAACAATGAGCACCAGTCTCGCCTGCTCTGCACTCCTATTCCCCATCTTACTGGAGCAGACCGGGGTATTGTCTTGCTGCAGCAGTGCTATTTATGAACTGGTATGAGTGTATATATATCCATGAGGTGGTATAAGGAAGAGAAATATATACGTAACATACAAAGCATAAGTAAAAATTGCTCACCACGCTGGGCTCCTTCAACGGCTCCGTGCGTGTAACTGCAACTCCTCGGACATCCTGGCTGCCGGCAACAGCCCGTTGAAACTTGAAAAAATGCGTTGAAGGTCTGAGATTCCTTAAAATATATATCTTCTTTATTCAATATTCAAAAGTACAAAACACAAACAAGTCTCGATATCATAAGACTGACACTCTGTGTTTTTTACTTTTGGATATTGAATAAAGAAGGTATATATTTTAAGGAATCCTGGACCTCCGACACACTTAGGCTATGTTCACACGGCTTAACTGCGGGACGTAATTACGCCCCGCAGTTACGCCATGTGGCCGCGGGCGGGAGCGGGGGGCCGGCACCTCGCCGGCCCATAGACTATCATTGCTAGCGGCGCGTATACGGCGCTAGAAAAGGACATGTCAATTATCTCCCCCCTCGGCGTATTCGCCGAGCAGGGAGAGGAGACGTAATCCATAGTATGAGATTACCGTAATGAATGGGCTGTTTTCAGCCCGTAATTTGCGCACTTCGGTGCGTAATTACGGACCGAAATACGGCCCATTTTAAGCCGTGTGAACATGGCTATACATAACATGCCTACCAAATAAGTAGCCAAATAGGTTGTAAATTTAAACATACTATGTCATGATTGATAAATCTCCCATACTATCCTCACAGATGTTATGCACAAACCCCAAATCCCCACTACTCCAAGTCCCCATAACCTGTAAGATAATCTTTGAATAGATATAGATAAGGTGACCAGATAGTACATCGCCGGCTATTTTTCCTGGCTTCTCATGAACATGTATATATGCCTTTTTTCCAGTGGGAGGGAGAGAGAAGCTGCTGGCAGTTAACATACTCTCCCCAGACAACTACTACCTGGGGATATTTTGGAACATTTTCTAATGTGTATGGCCACTTCTAGATGCCACAATAGATTTCAGATCATATTGATGTAAATGCCCCTTGTGATTTCTTGTCATGAAATAATACAATGTGAATAAATAAGGCAGTTTTCTAAAATATATATTTTTATTTTGTTTTTAACAGCGATAGGTTTACTAGATTTTGCCAATGGAAAAATGTCGAACTGAATATCCATGTGAGTATGAAAATATGTATGTTGTACGTTTTTACAAATATAGGCACTAAGGGCGACATGTAAGAACTGAGCTGTGTCTAAAAGCTTTGTCAGACCTACTGTATAAATGTATGAACAGTCGCAGTTTGGTGTGATAAGCGCAGGAACGACACTTTTTAATGCGCCAAAGATTAGGGGCGTTCTGGGGGTGTCGCACCACATTCATAGAAGTAGACATATTTATGATTCTTTGACGCCAAACTTTGGTGCTTAACAGCTAGAACAGCCAGACCAGGTTAAAGGTGGTCTGCCTGAGCCAGACTTGTCGTATTAGCACTAGACTGCGCCTGTATGTATGACCTGCAGAAGAACAGGTTCATACATTCTGGTGCAATCTACTCCAATAAAAGATTGTTTTGCTTATCTTACATCCTGGTGCCGACCTTGGACTTTTTTCGTTCACATTCTATACTACCTTAAAGCTATTTAGATCTGGCCTGTTAGCGCCAGCGTTCATACATGTCGCCCTAAATATCTAGAATTTTGTCTACCTCTCTCATTAATTATATTGTCTATGTGTCTTCTGTCTACTCATCTAACCCTGTATATTTTTTAGGGAAATTAGGAAGGTTGACATACCCCTAAGCATATTAAAGGTGTGTACTCACCATGCTGTTTCACTGAGCCTGCTCTTCCCAGCCAGCTTCAGGGTCACACTTCCTGTTCAGGCTGTGGGTGGTTCAACAGCAGTGACTGACATTTCAGCTATGATATTTTTAGCTGAACCTTAATGTTAAAATAACATTAGGTGTTTTAACAGTGGGGCAGAAGTCTACAGAGCTCTAAAGGGTTAATGTTTGTCTGTAAAAAAGATAAATAAGCTCCGGTGCTGCTGATAAGACACAGCAGGGATTGACTGCGTCATCCTGACCAAGGCACTAAAACCTGTACGAGCATAGAGAGGTGGTTGGTAACTTTGGAAGCTTTTTTTTACGCACCCAGGAGATTAGAAGTGCTTTGCTAATAGTCTATACTACATTGATTCATCTTACCTCAGTCCTGTTTTCATGGTTTCATTTTGAATTTCGGGGCGTGTTTACTGGCTTCTACTAGAAGCCAGGTCTGTAGCTATAGCAACCAGTGCTGGCAGCCTATCAGGAGAGATCAAACAGGTCTGTAGCTATAGCGACCACAGGAGCTGATGCAGCCCATACAAGAGGGGATATCTCAGAATAGGTAGGACATTGTAAATGGACACATATTACAAAGTGACTTGTTTTTGCAAGATCTTTAACATAAAAAGCAATCCTTGTAGGGAGACAAACCCTTTAACTTTGCTTACAAGTTTAAAGCTAATTAATTTGAATGGAAATGCTCCCATAATAACTGCTACAAAATTTTAGCTTTTTATCACATCCGACATAAAGCAGAATCCGGCCTTATTGTAAATCAAGATCATGGAGTTCAATTTGTTTTTCTGTATTTTAACTTTTCCTATAGTCTAATGTAAATGTATATATATTTCTGTTGTTTCTAGCTGACGATGAATGACTTTAGTGTTCATCGAATCATTGGACGGGGAGGATTTGGTGAAGTATATGGATGTCGAAAAGCAGACACAGGTAAAAAGTAAGTGTTGACAACAGCGATTCTTCATGGTCACACTTTAAAATGAATGCATTACCAATATTTTTTTTTATATTTTAAATCAGATACTGAAACATATTTGTTATTCTTGGTTGTTTTTTTCTCTAATAGTAGATATTTTGGTGGCAGCCTTTTTGTCTGTGCTACTCTAAACAGCATTTAGGGATCTAATTTACTGCAGCCACATGGGAAATAAGAGCCAGTGAACAGGAGCTCATTTACTTCTATGGGAGAGTATTCCATGCTCTGTGATCTGGGAAGAAGTCATAATATAAGGAGAGTTTACCATCAACTATTGTAAATACTGGATCCTATGTTATCTTCATATAGCGGTCATTGTAATCCTGCCTTAAATGATCATAAGGAGACTGCTGGAAAGTGATCTCTACGGAACATAAAGTGTTAGCCTATTATTAGGCCTAGTTGCTAAAGTAATAGCTGCAAGATTTTATATAACTAATGAGAAAAACATCACCAATAATTCATATAAAATATAAAAAAAAAAAGTTTTCTACGCTCACCATAGAAGCATTACTGCATTGAGGATAGAGAAAAAGAAAGACCGTTTTCAATGAATATTCCGATGCAAGAAAAAGCCTATCGAAGAGGTGTAATCAAAGAGAATGGGAGCCATATTTTTTTAGTTTAATAGGAATAAAGTTTATTATTTTATTTCTTCTGGTGCTGGAGGATATTACATGGAATAGGAGTCTTAAAAATACATTAAATATAAAAAGAAAACTTAGACATAAAGTTATTATACTTTTAAGGGTTTTTATACAAGTGACTTTTTTGATGTCAGATCATGTTATTATAAGATCACTCCAGGCAAAGTACCTTTCCTTCAATCCCAACTACCAAACAGTCTGGTCATTTCTTTTCATGACATTCACTTGTTTCTCACAGAACTGTGGCAGTTGATTGACTGGTGACTTGGGTTCCATACTCTACTCACAAAAAGTTAGCGATATTGGGCTTTTGGTTGAAATTTCAGGATGAACATAACATTTCTTGAAAATATTTTTTAAATTCACTACATGAGACCATCTCTTAATTTTAACTTTGCACAACTTGCTGATCTCAAACAAGAAGCTTAATGGTAGAATTCAAAATGGGTGTTTGATCCCTGAGTCGCCCAATTAATTTAGGTGATGAATTTGACTTGGGATTTAAACAGTCTTCTTCATCATGTTGTTCACATTTTGACATCATGAGACCAAGACAACACCTTACAATTGAGCAACTGAAATAGATAGGACCCCATGATAGCTTAATAGCTTACAAAAATGTATTAAATATCAGACATATGCACAACGCCAGCCACCATTTGGTTATGGCTGTATACGTAAAAAGTCCATAAAGCAGTCCTTTAGACAATATGGGCACGGACAGTTATGCATTTAGGTAAATACCTTTATCGTGCATTATCCAAACATTGCAGTTTAGGAGGAGTAGCGTGGATAACCGGCTAAGCGCTGCACGGTAGCTGGTGTTGTACATATGTCTTTGATATTTAATAAAGTTTTGTTAGCTATTACGCTATCGTGGGGTCCTGTCTATTTTCAGTGTGTGTTGGACTTCTAGAGGAAAAGAAGAACCTCTGAGATAGACCCTGAGGCACAATACAGGCAATAAATGCGGTTATACAGAAGTCTCAGGTGGAAGTGGCCACTGACCTTAGAGTGTCATCAGCCGGTTAAAACAGAGCTACAGAGAGACTGGAAGAGTCACAGAAAGGCAAAAAAGTTGACGTCCTTTGGCTACATCACACACTGATGACTGCTCCATTGTAAACAATGCTCTGCGGAACCAGATGATAAATTCCACATAATTCTAGGCACTTTAAGGGAGGTGATAGACAACCAAGTGTCACATCAGACCATTTGTAACGGTTTACATCAGCGTGGTCTGACCACATAACCAGGCACAGGCATTGTCTTACATGGGCCAGGAAGCATCTATACTGGACGCGGGACCCTCAGTGCTGTTCGATTCACTCTGAGCAGAAATGATGGTGGCCAATGAGGCTGGAGATTTCAAGGAGAGCGATTATGCATCAGCTACTGCTGTCACCAGATGAGCCTTTGGTGGTGTTAGTGTGGGCAGGTGTGTCTAGTCAATACAGAACTGCCCTACACTTTGTGAATGGTACAGTGGTAGCCTATACTACTTGAATAACATCATTAATCCAGTCATTGCGCCTCTGCATAAACAACTCAGGACTAATTTCATCTTCATGGACGACAATGCTCCAGGTCATTGAGGTCGCATCATTAGGGAACGGCTGTGGAAAACTGGGGTACCTCAAGTGGAGTGGCCTGCACTTTCTCCAGACTTGAACCTTATTATAAAGGTGGGATCAGCTGAGTTGCAGTGTAGAAGCTCATAACTCTATACCCCAGAACCTCAATGACCTGATGGGTGCCCTTCAAGAAGAGTGGGATGCCATGCCTCAGCAGTCAATAACTCGTGAACAGCATGAGACGTAATTGATGCTCAAGGCCACATGACACGTTATTGAGACATTGAAATTTTTTGATGGTGTACACCCTGCACCGTTGTTGGTTTTTGTTTTATTAAATTGTTTCAGATGATAAAATTTAAATATTGCACGCTACCATTTAAATGGCCGACTTTCAGGATAAAATATCACTGTAGAGTAAAATTTTTTACGTTTTCCATAAATTACACCTGAAAGCCAAATGTCCCTAACTTTTTGTGAGTAGTATATGTCAGCACTGCTTAATGCTTTTTGTATTTTTGCTTATTGAAATGTAGTCTGCTTGCTTGGATACTTAACCTTCCTCTGTCTTGATTCAGGTATGCAATGAAATGTCTAGATAAGAAGAGGATTAAGATGAAGCAAGGAGAGACCTTAGCCTTAAATGAAAGGATAATGCTGTCCCTGGTCAGCACAGGGGTGAGTGTCTAGCATTACTTGTCAATGCAATCGTGCCAACTTCTTCACCTCTGGATCTATAGAGTTAAAGTTGACACTAAATAATTGAAGCAAATGTCTTTGAAGAGCTCTTAGTGAGTCATTGAACTCCAGAGTCACAATAACTGCATTAGACAAAGCTTAAAATTGTCTCTCATCACCATGGTTACCAAGGATGTTGGCAGAATGGTTAATGCTGTTCTGTATGTATGGATGCCAAGTTTGTTGCTCGAAAACACTTTGCCTTCAGTGCATAATCAATGGAGTAACATAGGTAGCACACTCCATTTCAAACAATCTTGCTTGTAATGCCATTAGGAACGTTTTTGCTAGCGCACCTAATCCAATATCTGTCAGCATTTATCTAGATCCCAGTCCACTGAATGCGGACATGCTTTATATGCAGCCAGTGTTTCATGTCGTTCTAGATAAAGACTGTACAAAGCAGATGGTATCAGTGCTATTAGAATTGTATGTAGTTGTAACTTAGCGGACCATGAACACAAATTGCCGTGGACTCTGAATGGTTGTGCCTTGTTATATTTTCTGTATTTTCTCTTTATTTTTAAAGGAGTTGCCCAATTAATTTATCACTTTTAAATACTTCTACCCTCACCTTGGATCCAGTGCTGTACCGTCCTCAGTCTTCTGTTTTCTTCCGGTCTTCTACCGAACAGGATGTCACTGCTGCAGTGGTGACGTGCTATTGGCTGATGTCACCACTCAGAAGTAGGAGCTATGGACGGTGCGTGACCACTACAACCAATCAGTGGCTGCACTGGTGGCATCTTGTTCAGAAGAAGGTTGGAAGAAAACCAAAGACAATCAGATAGAGATTGAGGATTGCACAGTGCTGAATCCAAGGTGAGAGTAGAAGTGAGGAGAAGTTTTTATTCTTCATTTTAATACGGCAGCAGTATTGTAAAAGACAAAGATGAAACGGAGAAGCTCTTTTTGTGGCTTTTCTTGGACATAGCTATGCACCAGTGTTTTAGCTTTTCCCTAGTCCTACATATCGTATAAGTTACTTTTAATCTGCACTGTTCTGAAATCATGGTTTACACTAGTTCAGTTTTCATAGTCATGGTTAGCTTATGCTCAGTAGGCTAGTTTTGCATGCTTTATATAGGCAATTTGTAAACCCTACTCATTTTATTCCATTACATTTACATACAAGGGAAATTAAAATATAAAATAGAATTTATGAGCCCAACACCTTTTTTTTTTTTTTTTTTTTTTTAGTATATAATAAAATACTTTTCACACTGTTTCAATATGTAGTCTACTGCCATTGCAGTGCACTTTATCCAGCGTTCAGGAAGATTCTATTGTTTCCAGGAGAGTAGAAGTCTTTTGACTTCATGTAAATACATAATTAGTATGGTTAAAAAAGACCTATGTCCATCATGTTGACCTATTCTTTCCCAGCGTTATTAACTTTCTAATTTGAAATTAATTTCCGCCCTCCTAAAAGTTCCTTAAGTAGACCAAAAAGATGATACTTCGATGGTGCTAAATCTGGGTTATACTAAGGACGAAGTAGGACACTGGAGCTATTATAACATCTCTGTTGTCAAAGTGACAGTATGAGAATGAGCATTGTCTTTATTGGTTGAGGTTCTTAGCCGATAAATATTTAGCTCGTTTTTCCAACACTCTCTGATGTTGCGGGCCGTAGGGCCAAATTCGTCCCACCATGCCATTTTATGTGAACTTAGACACAGTAAGCAGGGATGGACATGGTCCAGATGCATAAGGACCAACTCAATAGTTTGTTTTTTTCTCAGCGCAAGCACAGGGAGCAGGCACCATCTTAGGTACTGAGCTTAAAATGGTTTTCCGGGCCCTACAATTGCTCGTTTGTCCATCGTGATATGAGAAGAAATAGAAGAGAAGACTCATACCTACCTCCCGGACACTCCCATTCGCTCCCAGCTGCTGGTTCAATCACCGCTGCAGAAGCTGTGAAAGTTCTTCATTAACGTGACAGCCGCAGCCAATTACAGGTCACAGATCAAGTGCACGTGACGATGTGGCCTGTGATTGGCTGCACTTGTCACTTGAACAATGGACATTCACTGCTTACTTCTGGATTGAACACACCAGGAGCCAGGAGTGAACGGGAGCTTCTGGGAGGTATGTATGAGTCTTCTCTTCTATTTCTACTCATACCCTGATGGACAAATGAGTAAGTGTAGGGTCCAGAACCCCCCTTTAAGTGTTCATCTTCACACCGCGCTGTTTACGAACTCACAGGCATGAGAACAGTCCTAACAGCTCTATCCAAGTACACTAGCTAGCCTCTGGGGGCAACCGTAATGCTGATGTGGTCCTCTGTGAAAATTAATTTGACACAGCTGTAGGCTGAGAGAAATGCTTATCCCCAAACTATTTTTTAAAGGTGCTGTATCGCTTCTTCAGTTGGGCTGTTCTCTTGAAGCTTCATGCTCTCACTTCCTGAAATTCAGGGGCGTTTCTTCCACTCCCAGCTGGGTGTTTCTTAACTGAAGGGGATAAAATCATCCCCCTTCACTGTTCATGCTGGCTCCAGTGTGTGTCCCCCCCCCTCCTACACATATCACTGTCCTCACCCTATGCAGTCTTATTTTGTAAGAGCTGTATACATACCACAGGCCTGCATTCAGTCTAAACAGTCTTCTATGAACTCAGCACTGATCTCTCACTGCTGGAGGTTTGCTACAGTTGAATTCATCCAGAGCACAGATCCGTCTCCCTTCATGTTTATATAAGGCACCGACACACAATTCTGCTGTTTTCTGATTGTAGCAATAGCTGCAGTGTCAATGAGGAGGCAGCTAGCTGTATAGAGTGAAATTTTGTGTCCGGTCCCTAAATTCTGTGTTTGAGAGGCAGGGTATGCAAGCTTACGATCTAACGGCGTGTCCCATGGGAAGAACAGAATGTAAATTATTAGAGCCCTCAGCTAATGAAATGCAAGGAGGTGGGATCCAACCATCACTGGAGAAGTTTGTTTACAGAAAACGAAGATAAGGAATACTGTGAGAACAAGTCAGCTTTGCTAATGACATCCAATTGCAAAGTTGCTTGTTTTCACCGTCCCCTTAATCTGAAGGCTATTTAATGAAATGATGCAACCCCTTTAAGTCTTCAATAAATCTGAGATGGGATGTCACCTGCATTTGTCAGAAAATGTATAATAATTAGCTGCACAATACTTCTGTGTACCTTCTTCTCCAATCACAACTGACAGAAAGGGGGTAAAGAGCAGCTAGCACTTCTAATGGCTTGTTCAAACATGCATGTGTTTGTCCACTAAGTCATGTATTACCTTGCTCTCTATATAAGAACAGGGCATGAAAATCCCTGTTTATAACTGTATTCCCCTCATAGTACATAAGAAGAAACCATAGCACAAAGTACCAGGACAAACATGCTGGTCATAAAGGAACGCAACGTGTCACGTTTCAATAAGTGAACAAAGACAAAGGTGTTTGCCGTTTCCACTTTTTACCTTGATATTCAGTATTGTTAATATAACGTGTGACAGATGTTCAGCTTATTAAGCAAACACTTTTGAACAGCCACTTGTAACATACATTGTGTATTTTCATACTGCGGGGGGGTAGAAAGCCTTTCACAGAAATGAAAGACCTAAGCCTGCCATGAATAATTAATGCTGTTGGAAATTATGTTTGACTAGAAAACAGAGGATTTGGTGACAGCTAATTTCAAAACTCGTGTTCAGAGAGCCGTCATTCTGTGGTGGTGATCAGCCTTGCTGGCAGTCAGTGAATATAGGTTTCCATTATCTAGTAGTTATTAATCTCTGTCAACTTCTTTTATAGGGTAGCACAAATACATGCACAATGCTGATAGTGTGGTGCAATTTGATTTAATAGCACAGAATTATAGAATCTGATTTCACATATAGTTGGGTATTGTCATTTGCTTTCATATCCATTTGATCTGTGTTAACTGTTTAAGGGATGTTTAGCTAAAATGAACATAGGGAAAACTTGTAATCAGAAGAAATCCTTGTTATTCCTTATAACTTTATAATGCCACTATTCAGTTGGATCACATTCAATAATAGCAATTGCTTGGTGAACAAGTTCATCAATTGAATAATGGTCGGGTTGTACGGATCAGATCATGATGACAATTTCCGTGTATTGATCCAGTTGACCAATTGTCCAAATGATTTCACAATTTCTGAACTTTGATTAATAAAAGCATATCCTCTTTTTGTGACACAAAAATAAGGAGATGTCCAGTCTTAGGCTGTGTTCACACGGCTTATTTGGGTGCGCATTTCGCCACGTATTTTGCGGCGAACTGCGCTCTAATACGAGCGAAATGCGCCCCAATCATTACGGTTATCTATGAGAACTATAGATTACGCCTCCTCTCTCCGCTCGTACAATACGATCGTATTGTACTCCCGGGGAGATAAGTGACATGTCACTTATTCGCGGTGCTTCCGTGCCGCGAGTAATGAATGTCTATGGGGCCGGCGGTCTGCAACCCCCCCCCCCCCTTCCCCACACAGACTGTGTTGTGGGAGTAGGCGCCAATCAGCATGACTCCCCGAACATCCGGCATAATTGCGGGGCGAACAGTACGCCCCACAATTAAGCTGTGTGACCTGACCCTAAGTGGTAATGAAGAAGAGAATCCTCTTAGTTTGGCAACATGTTAATAAAATCCATATGCCCCTGGCCACAAGCCATGTTAAGACACATGGACACAATCTTCATGTGTCCTAATATGGGATATGGTCACAGGCTCCCATTAATTTGAAATCACCATGTGTTTGGCTGCCTTCTAAAATTATATTTCCTCTGCAGCAAGTAGTACAGAGGAAGTGCCAGGCCTGTGCACCTTCATCGGCAAAATCCGCTTTTGCCTAGAATGCCAGGAGTGCTACCTTGGGTGATCAGCTGATCTCTCCGTCAGCCATGTTTGTTTAAAGAGAACCCGTCACATAGTTTATGCCCCCCTGGCTGAAGGGA
Organism: Phyllomedusa bahiana; assembly: GCA_025379985.1. Classification (NCBI taxonomy): domain Eukaryota; kingdom Metazoa; phylum Chordata; class Amphibia; order Anura; family Hylidae; genus Phyllomedusa; species Phyllomedusa bahiana. The sequence goes on along the minus strand of JAODAL010000465.1, from coordinate 291,746 downwards.
GCACAAGCTAGTGTCAGACATGCTGTTTCCAGCGCTGTGTCCCTTATTCTGTAAGATGCTGTAGTTTTCGTGTATTTAATGCTCAAATCTGCAGTTTTCAGCCAGAAAAGTCATTTAAAGAGTCGGTTTCTTCAAACCCCGCCCACCTGAGGCTAGCCCTGCCCACCTAAACTGATAAAAATATTACTTTGAATAGGTAGAAACCTGAGAATAACTGTCAGTGGGCGGAGCTAGCCTTTGGTGGGCGGGGCTAACACCTGCTCATGAATAAGATTTGAGGGGTAAATGCTCAAAAACTGCTGCATCTTACAGAATAAGGGGCACAGTGCTGGGAACAGCAGGTCTGACACTGGCTTGTGCTGCCCTCAGCAAGGGGGGCATAACCTATGTGACAGGTTCCCTTTAAAGTATGTCTCCGGTATCCATATATTTCCTCAGTCATAGCATATGGGAGTAAGATCATCACACCACTATCCTGTCTGTGTAGACAACAAACACATGATCATAGGTAAAAATATGGGTCATAATATTTGTGACAATTAAAATATATGCTGAAATGGAAAAACTGCTATGTCTCCACAATCTCCCCTACTCCTCAGATAGGCTGTGTGGTCACCAGTCCGAAAATTCAAAAAATATGTGATAAGAATTTGGATATAGAGTGTCCGTTAAAAAAAGGTTATTTTTAATTAAAATTTCAGTTATAAAATAAAAGCATTTTAGGTATTCCCTTTAATCATGTCAAAAATATGCAATGAATTTAAGATGTGATTTAAGGGGGAAAAAAATCCTTTGAAAATACACTGTATCCTGAAGGCAAAGCTAGGCTGTGCTTTTAAGGGGATAATGGGAGAGTGCTCCAGAGGCGAATTGTTTGTGACCACTGTAGTAGTAGCTTAGGGTGCTGTTAGCTACAACCTTTCCAAGTGGACAAATTCTTGTATTCAGCCAGCTGTATCTATTCTATGTAGACCCTACAAGCATCGAAAATATGAAAACAGTTGCTCTCCAAAGACTGCTAGAAAATGAAGATTTGGTTCTAAATTTTCCTGTAAAACTTTCCCACACATAAATAATTTATAAGGTTTACTAAAGCAGCCACATTTGTTCTTATTGCATGCTCTGTTATGCAGCTTCTTCATGTAAACATCATTCTTCTGAGATGTCTCTTTACTCTCATGATGCATATCCTCTTGTCTTTCCATCAAGAAGAGTACAAAACCCAACTTTGGTGATATGGGAAGTCGGCACTGCATTAGGTGTGATGCAGCGGCATCAATTCTATATTCAACATAAACAGGGGGTCTCCCAGTACACAAACAGAGCAGCAGATGTTGATTTCATGGGCCTCAGGCAGCTGAGGTAATCTGGACCAACTAAGAGCTACAGTCTGTCCGTATGGGAATATTTGCTTGAAACATTTTGTAACAAGCTACTGTCCTGACATCTGTTATATGTCTGAACAGCTCTGGATTACATTGCACTGTAGAGGAGTCAGTTTTGAAATTGTATTACCCCTGCTTTTTGCTCTTTTCAGTTAGTTTGAACTGTTCATCACACATAACTCGCTTCCATCACATAAGAGTTTTTAAACTATTACTATAACGACATGGCCTTCCATCCATCGTGCCTTCACAAATGGAGTTTTTTGTTTAATATATCTTGTAAGCATGGCGGAATAAAGTAGTACTAATTAGCCATAGTAGTATTCTTCAACCCCTTCAACCCACTTACTTAAAAGGGTTGTCTCACTAAATTGATTCAGTCCTGTTTTCTTGGTTTCACTTTGAATTCAGGGGCGTGTTTACTGGCTTCTACTAGGCTGCAGTAGAAGCCAGGTCTGTAGCTATAGCAACCAGTGCTGGCAGCCTATCAGGAGAGATCGAACAGGTCTGTAGCTATAGCGACCACAGGAGCTGATGCAGCCCATACAAGAGGGGAAATCTCAGAATAGGTAGGACACTGTTAATGGACACATATTGGAAAGTGACTTGTTTTTGCAAGATCTTTAACATGAAAAGCAATCCTAGTATCGAGACAACCCCTTTAAGCTGCATTGCCAGACTTTTAAAATGTTGTCACACGTCCTGATTGTGTTCAGATGAAACTAGGTCACAAAGTAAAGATTTACCTACATTTAGTCATAGTCTCTTTATTGTATTTGCTGTACTGTTTTGTATTATGTCAGGGGTCAGATTTTGGGACATTTGAACCTCTTACCAGTTTTGCATACAGTAAATGTTTCAACATACAATGGTCATCGTGGAACTAATTACTATTGCATGTTGAGGGACTACTGTATATGTTTTTCTTAAATTGATTCTCTCTTCTGATGGGATAAGTCAGGATCAGAGCCATGCCATGCCAGTAGATCAGATAGGCCCTGTAGAAGAGATGTGTCATCAGTAATTTATAAAGTTTAAGTTTATGCCAGTCTTTACAGGTTAGAAGCATTTTTAGGCTCTACTTACACCTTATACCAACTCCTTTAGATCTTCCAGCAATGCTAAGCATAGTCTAAAAAGCCAAACATTAGCAGCATCTCCCCTCAACGGAACTAACCCATTGCTTATACCATCTACAGTGAAGGAAATAATTATTTGATCTCTTGCTGATTGTGTAAATTTTCCCACTGACAAAGACATGAACAGTCTATAATTTTAAGGGTAGGTTAATTTTAACATTGAGAGATAGAATATCGAAAATAAAATTCAGAAAATCACATTGTATAAATTTTTATGAATTTATTTGCATTTTGCAATGAGAACTAAGTATTTGATCCCTCTGGCAAACAAGACTTAATATTTGGTGGCCAAACCCTTGTTGGCAAGCATAGCCGTCAGACGTTTTTTGTAGTTGATGATGAGGCTTGCACACATCAGGAGGAATTTTGGTCCACTCCTCTTTGCAGATCCTCTCTAAATCATTAAGAATTTGAGGCTGTCGCTTGGCAACTCTGAGCTTCAACTCCCTGCATAAGTTTTCTCTGTGATTAAGCTCTGGAGACTGGCTAGGCCACTCCATGACCTTAATGTGCTTCTTTTTGAGCCACTCCTTTGTTGCCTTGGCTGTATGTTTTGGGTCATTGTCTTGCTCTAAGACCCAGCCATGACCCATTTTTAATGTCCTGGTGGAGGGAAGGAGGTTGTCACTTAAGATTTTACAATACATGGCTCCATCCATTCTCCCATTGATGCGGTGAAGTAGTCCTGTGCCCTTAGCAGAGAATCATCCCCAAAACATAGGGCCACATGTATGAAAACTGTCTAGGTCTAAAACTTACTTTGTTGCCCATAGCAAACAATCAGAACGCACCTCTCATTTTTCCCGAGCACTCTATGAAATGAAAGGGGTGCCCTGATTGGTTGCTATGGGCAACAAAGTGAGTTTTAGACCTAGACAGTTTTCATACATGCGGCCCATAATGTTTCCACCTCCATGCTTGACAGTAGGGATGGTGTTCTTTGGGTCATAGGCAGCATTTCTCTTTCTCCAAACACAGCGAGTTTGAGTTAATGCCAAAGAGCTCATTATTTGTCTCATCTGACTACAGCACCTTCTCCCAATCACTCACTGAATCATCCAGGTGTTCATTGGCAAACTTCAGACGGGCCTGCACATGGACCTTGCGGGCACTGTAGGATTTTAAACCACTATAGCGTAATATGTTACCAATGGTTTTCTTGGTGACTGTGGTCCCAGCTGCTTTGAGATCATTAACATGTTCCCCCTGTGTAGTTTTAGGCTGATCTCTCACCGTCTTCAGGATCAAGGATATCCCACGAGGTAAGATTTTGCATGGTGCCCCAGATTGATGTTGATTGACAGTCATTTTGTATTTTTCCCATTTTCTTACTGTTGCACCAACAGTTGTCTCCTTCTCACCCAGTGTCTTACTTATGGATTTGTAGCCCATTCCAGCTTTGTGCAGGTCTATGATCTTGTCCCTGACATCCTTAGAAAGCTCTTTGTTCTTGCCCATGTTGTAGAGGTTAGAGTCTGACTGACTGAGTCTTTGGACAGGAGTCTTTTATAAAGGTGACTATTTAAGACAGCTGTCTTTTAATGCAGGTAACAAGATAATTAGGAGCATCTAACTGGTCTTTAGGAGCCAGAACTCTTAATGGTTGGTAGGGATCAAATACTTATTTCTCTCAGCAAATAAATGTTTATTATTTACAGAATGTGATTTTCTGGATTTTATTTTGGATATTCTATCTCTCAATGTTAAAATTAACCTACCCCTAAAATTATAGCCTGTTCATGTCTTTGTCAGAGGGTAAACTTACAAAATCAGCAAGGGATAAAATAATTATTTCCTTCACTGTATTGTGTAGCTATATCCCTTCCTCTCAATTCACCACCCCACCCTAAGTTATCAAATTTTTAGCAATGTTTGACATGTAAATAGAGACTTGTCATCTCTCCTGTTTGACATTTTACACCTGATTTTGCTACCTGAAGAACTTAAGGTGTTCAGTGCTTTTTCTTTTAAGTTTCTCGTTAAATACAAGTGTAATTTTGTAGTGTATATTTAAAACACTCTGTACCACTTTTTGAATATTCTTACATGTATTACTACCTATAGGTTTTTATTGGAGTAGTTGGGTAATACCAGAAATAGGAGAATCCAAAAACTCATAAGTTAAAGCCAAAAGAGAATGAAGGGGCATGAAATCCATGTAATTAAAAAGGGGGTGAGTAGGTATAGCTTGGTATAGTGTTACACTGGCATGAAATCTGGATGGCCCATTTTTCATTGTTGTCCCAGTATCCATTGTTGTTCTGTGGACCTGTCCCCTGATGAACCCTCAGAAACGGAGGAGGGAGAAATGCTTCGGTATTGGTATTTACCCTTTATTATTTTGTATTTTCTGTGAGATGTCCCATTATTGCCATGTTTTTCTTCAGGCTAGTTGGGTTCTTTCCCCAGAGGAGGCTTATTTTGAGGATGACAATGGAATATGTTATCTTTCTATTATCCAAAAGAACAAATAATAAAGAAATATTTTTAGAAATTAGGGATAACAACTATGTTCTAACACCACTGTTCCATCAAAGCCATTTTAACTGTAATGGCAGTCAGTGATTGAGTAACTGGAGGCAACAGTTAGGCTATGTTCACACGGCTTAATTGCGGGACGTATTATACCTCGCAATTACGCCGTGTGTACGGGAGCGGGGTGGGCTGGCAGCCCGCCGGCCCCATAGACATGCATTATCCACGGAGCGTATACGCCGTGAATAAGTAGCATGTCACTTCTCTCCCTGCTCGCCGTATTGTGCAAGCGGGGAGAGGAGCCATAATCCATAGTTCTCTATGAGAACTGTGGATTACCGTAATGACTGGGACGTATCTCAGCCCGTAATTCGCGCAGTAATGCGCGAATTACGGGCTGAAATATGTCCCAAAATAAGCCGTGTGAACATAGCCTTAGAGTTTTTAATGTACAGTAAGTTGTATAAGCTTGTGAACTGAATTGGCTAGTATCAATGTTTGTTGCAGATATATTGGAATAAAAAAATTAAGAAAAAAAGTAATGGTTATATTACCTTAAAAAAATGTGTGTAGCGAAGCTTGACAGGCATTACTATACTGTAATGTTACTCTTTTGTTTGTGTTTGTATGGCTAGGCCAGGCATCCTCAAACTGCGGCCCTCCAGATGTTGGGAAACTACAACTCCCATCATCCCCACCGTTATAGATTATATAAATGCATGATGGGAGTTGTAGTTTCCCAACAACTGGAGGGCCGTAGTTTGAGGATGCCTGGGCTAGGCTCTTGAGAGGTGTTACATTTAGGCAGTATAAAATGATTTACCTGTTATACAGCATAGTACTAGAGATCCCTTGATTGGCACCTGGAGATGACATATGTGTATTCTGCCTTTATTCTTCCACATTGAGCAATTATATTCTGAATGTTACCTGCCACTCAGAACTTCACATAACAATGATTTGTTCTGCAACCTAAAGGCAGAGGGGTTTTTTTTTGTTTTTTTTTTAATTATGTGAGCTATAATTTTGTGCTTGACCCATTGGATAATAACTGCAGTCAGCGGGTGGCAAGTACACACAGAAAATTATCTTCAACAAAAGGTCGGTTCAATATGTAGATATTACATTGTCTCGTTTATCAAACTTCCCGCAGAAGCGGCTTTTTAATTGGTAATTTCTCTAGCTGTAATGACGAGAATATCACAGTAGGTTTTTTCTTCTTTTCACAGTTATGTTTAGTTTAGTTTATATAAAGAACGTTCAGTGTAATAAAAAATTGCAGTCATGTAGATGGAATATTAAATTGTCCATTTTAACTTGTTTTTCTCAGGTTGTCATTTCTGCGCTATACATGTAATTATTTTATTTAGACATGCTCACAGTCTCTGCATGTATGGTGATGAAGTTATCATGCCGACCAGCTGACAGGATTTTTTTGGGGAATCCCGACCAAGAGTAAACTTTAAATAGGAGGACATGCCATCCGCCCTTATAGTGGGTATTTTTGTGACAGAATTCTTCTCCACGTGGAGAAGGAAAAACCTTCTTCTTGCACTGGGTACTAGAGCGTGGTGTCTTTTCAAAGGGCATGTCCAGTGAAATAAAATCACAGTTTAAATCAGTGTTTCTCAACTCCAGTCCTCAAGACCCGCCAACAGCTCATGTTTTCAGGATCTCCCACAGAATGCACTGACCTTAATTATATCCCCTGTGCAGAATGCACTGACAATAATTATATCACCTGTGCAATACCGAGGAAATCCTGAAAACTTGACCTGTTGGTGGGTCCTGAGGACTGGAGTTGAGAAACACTGTTTTAAATACTACCTCACCCAAAGTTTGCCACTTTTATAATATACTTTCATGACATTTTCTGTGAAATCTCTGTAGTTATGCATTAGCTGGTTGTTAACAAAAAGCTCAGTGGTTCTCTTTGTCTTGACGCACAGCTCTCTGTCAAGTGCAGGAGATCAGGTGTCTAAAGTTTTTTTTTTAAATTTTTTGTATTTTACACCTTTTTATTGTACACCTTTGACGCTTCATCCTTTCTTCCAAGGCTATCAACATAAGGGAGGAAACTGGATGTGGACTGAGTATGAAATTGGCGGAGGATGGGTAGATATAGTACAGCAAAGGGCTTGTGGTTTTACAGGGCAAGGGAAAATTGCTTGCAAGGAGAAAAGGGAGGCAACATATCTCAAGCATCCGCTCATTCCTCAACTTCGACACCACAAAAATGCTGGTCCACGCCCTTGTCATCTCCCGCCTAGACTATTGCAACATCCTCCTCTGTGGCCTCTCGTCTAGCACTCTTGCTCCACTTCAAACCATCCTCAACTCTGCTGCCCGTCTTATCCACCTCTCTCCTCGCTACTCCTCTGCCTCTCCCCTCTGCCAATCCCTTCACTGGCTTCCCATTGCCCAGCGAATTCATTTCAAGCTACTAACCATGACCTACAAGGCTCTCCATAACCTTTCCCCTCCATACATCTCTGCATTAATCTCCAGATATCGCTCCTCACAGGACATTCTTCTCTGCTCTCCCGTTATCAGCTCCTCACATAACCATCTCCAAGACTTCTCCCATGCTTCCCCCACACTCTTGAACTCACTGACCCAACACCTCAGACTGTCCTCCACCTTCACCAGGTTCAAAAGCAACCTGAAAACCCATTTCTTCAGGATTCCTATAACCTACAAAACCCTGCTGCCCCTGACTACCCCACAAGCTGACTTCCCCCCACCCCTGCCTCTCTCCTCCTCCTTGTAGATTTTAAGCCTTGGGGGCGGGCCTCTCCCCCTCTGTCGTCCAATTTTCTTTAATCATTTTACTTGTACTCTTTTGATTATTTTTTATGATTTAAAACCCCCCAAATGTACAGCACCCTGGAATCAATGGCGCTTTAAAATGAATAATAATAATAACATAAAGCACAGGAAAAACATATTAGCATGGAAAATGCTACAGGGAAATTAAGACTTTGGAAAGCCATTTTTTTTATTTTTATTTGGATTTCCCCTGATGAAAATTTTTAATATTTTCAACCACATTTAAAGACGGGGGCATTTCCTGACATGTCTATTTTAGCAAATACTTCTCTGTGACATAACAATTTTGGAGTATCTTCTTTTTTACATTTGTTGTCATTTTTTTTTCCTTTTAGAATTATTCCCACTCTCACTAGGTTTTTACCAATTGGGAAGATGTTTCTGCACAAACTGCACTGATTGGACAATGTCAGACTGTACAGAAACATCCTTCCAATTGGTAGCACCCAGCGAGAGAGGGGAAAACATTTTTAGAAGGGAAAAACAGGGAAAAACACAACCCTTCTAAGAGAAAACGCTCCAGAATTGTTCTTTCACAAGGAATAGAAGTATTGACTAAAACAGACATGTCAGGATTTCCCACGGGTTCCCGTTACTATAAGGGCATGTCCCCACCGCACGGGTTTTCGGATGGTTTGCGGTTTTGCAGACCGCCTAAAAAACCGTCCGAAAATGAGCACAACGGGGCTCTATGGGAAAAACCCCCATAGTCCCCACTGCAGGGTTTTCCGCCCGACGGTTTTTCCGCCCACGGGACGGAATCTGTGCATGTGAAATGGGACGGCTTTTCTCCGCTCATCGCGGAAAAAAATCGTCCCCCCTGCGGCCGAGGGGACAGGCGCAAAACCGGACAAATGCCGGTCGGATTAACGAACCGGTATTTGTCCCTTACCGTGTGAACGCATTAACTCATTAAAAGAACGCCCTGAAAAGGGAGCTAAAATGAACCCAATGCTAAGAAAATGCATACCAGGCTCTTTTCTCCTAAGGGTATGTGCACACGGCATGTATAGTACGTGCCGCAATATGCCGGATATTTTGGAACCACGCGCTGATCAGCGCATAATTCCAAAGCACGGCACCAGCCCCATAGACATGCATTGTCAATGGCGCGTATTCACAGCTAACAATTGATATGTCAATTCTCCCCCTGCGCGTACAATCCGATTATATTGTACGCGTGGTGGGACGACACGTAATCCGTAGCTCTCTTAGAGCTATGAATTACCGTAATTGCGGAGCACATTTCGCTCCATATAAAGCGCAATACGCGGTGAAATACGCCCCCAAATACGCGGCATTTAAGCCATGTAAACATACCCTAAAAGTAACTATTTGTCTACCAAAGACATATGTGGCAAATCCAATGTGTATATACTGTAACTGTCTGGAACAACTACCCATGGAAAGGATGGGAGTCGTTTAGGCTCCTGGGTGTGTGCAGAACACGCATTGGAGATTCAATGAAGAGGTGACCGTATTTAAGATTTTAGTGGCTCTCTCCTTTTTAGTCTATGGGAGTTATGGAAAATTTCAAGCCACATGCAGTCAGATATTTATAAGACATGTGGATAAGCCATAAGTGTCTGATAAGAAAAGACGTACTGTAGCATATATTGAAACATCAGTATTTCAGTACTATATGTAAATTAGGAAAGAACGAGTCATTTTAGTCATCAGCAAAATATTTTGCAATGATGCCTACAATTTTGCTTTTGTTTGACAGCAATAGCTTTGGGTATGTTGTTTTCTGCTGCTTATCCAGCTCCGTATTTGCCAACAATTAAGCGACAGGATTGTCACATATTGTTAGGATATGTCATCAATTTATGATCAGTGTGGTTTTGACCTCTCAGTGTGAGCTCTTACCAGTGATTTTTAGGAATGCATGAATAGAGACCTCAATTGATCCACAATAATTGCAATTTATGATGGCTGTGTATGTTTACATCTTGAGTCTATAATATCATTTGTCGCCAGTTACACAGCGTTTTGTCCTTTGCCGCAGGTATCCATCGCGATTTTGCGAACAAAATTACCCCAACGTATACCAAGCAGGGCTCATTGAAAAGATTTGAGCAAACATAACCTCTTTTAGACTGTTTGCTCTATTTCCTGCAGTATATGCCATAAGTGCGAGATACAAAAGCGCGCTTTAGCTTGCTTTTGTGTCTGGCTTATAAAGCGTATGCCACTAGGAAATGGAGCAAATGAAGTCCAAACAAGATTAGATTTGCTCTATTCAAGATCCTGTGGAAATGACCCTTAACTTTTTACATTCCTTAGTTCAAAAGTTCAATGTTGGGTAGGTTTTGCATCGAGTTGTGGAGTATGACTCACAGTAATACATTTAATATGTAACTTTTTTTAATTGATTTATTTTATATTTATTTATAAATACTATAAATGTTTGCAAAAGATGGGAAATTAGTGAACATCACAGTTGCCCTTCTCCTAATAATACCTAATTAACTGAGATTTTGATCCCCATATTGCATATGCACATTATGATGTTATTTTGACTCAAATAGTTTTCCCTTTTTTTCCCATTTGATAGTATAAAAAAAAAAAAAATCCAGGATCGAAACAATGACCCTTACTTAAATGCTCTATTTTTTCCTGTTAAGTAGGGAGAGCTCTAAAATTTGTCATGGGGTGCAGGGGAGGGGGAGCAGCGTTTTTTCTGGAGGATCCCTGCCCCTTTCCCACACAGTGACGCATAGATCTCCTGATAAAAAATTCATACTCAAGAAGGAAAACGTGACGTGCAGCCAGTGCCAAATTGCAGTGTATACACATTTTGGTCACGGTTTTGTCTTCTCTAAGATCTTCAGTAACTAAATATCAGATGACCTGTTTTATTAGAGGAGCAAATCTAATCTAGGCATTACATTGCAAAAAAAAAACACCCCTTTTAAATTTTTTGTTAATCATAATATGTGTATTTACAGTGCTCAAAACCCCATTTAAAAAATATAGTAATGTGTCAATATAGAAAGATATAAAAAATACAACACACCGGGAAAGGGAAATAATTATTTGATCCCCTTCTGATTGGTAATTTTTGCCCACTGACAAAGACATGACACTAAAATTTTTAAAGGGGTAGGTTTTTTTTTAAACTTGGAGATAGAATATTAAAAATAAAATCCGGGAAAATCGCATTGAAATAAATTTATAATTTATTCTTTTGCTCTAAAACTCATTCCACATTAAAGACAGCTGTCTTAAATAGTCCCTTTATAAAAAACCCTGTCCACAGCTCAAAAATCATCAAGTCCTAACCTTACAACAGTCAAGACCAAGAGCTTTCAGAATGTCAGGGACAATATCATAGACTTACAAAGCTGGAAGGGCTCAAAACCAAAATAAGACACGGATTAGAAGGGGAACACGTTGGTGCAAAAAGTAAAAAAATGGAAGAATTTCAAATGACTGTCAATCGGGCTCAACCTGGGGCACCATGCAAAATTTTCACCCTATGGGGTATTCTGATCATGAGGAGGGGGAGACAGCTAAAACTCCCCAGGGGAACTTGTTAATCACAAAGGCAGCTGGACCCCCCGTACCGGGAAAACATTTTAAATATTAGCATAATGGTGCAAAATCCTGCAGTGCCGCAAAACCCCTTTCTCAAGAAGGGACATGTGGCCTGCTGAAGTTGCTAATGAAAACCTGGATGATTCTGTGAGTGATTGGGAGAAAAGGGCTTGTCAGATGAACAAAAAAGCTCTTTTACTTAACTCAAAACGCCGTTTTTTGGAAAAGAAAAATGTGCTTATGACCCAAAGGACACATTTTTTTTGGGGTTTTTCTCGCTATGGACCAGACTCTTACCGCTCATGGAGAATGAATTTGGGAGCCATATCCCTAAAATCTGGTTAAAACCCTTTTTCCCTGCAGGATTAAAAATGCGGGGTTGGGTCTTCCTGCAAGACAATGAACCAAAACATAAGCCAAGGCAACAAAAGTGGCTAAAAAAGAAGCACATTAATGTCATAAATGGCCTACCAGTCTGCAGATTAACCCCAAGAAAAGGGAGGGGTTGAAGCTCCGATTTCCCAACGACAGCCTCAAAATTTTTAATGTTTTTGAGATGATCTTGAAAGGGAGTGGCCCAAAAACTTCCTCCGGGTTAACCAAAATTCCTCCTGAATGTCCCAAACCTCATTAAACTACAAAAAATCTTACTCTGTGCTTTTCAACAAGGGTTTTGCCACCAAGTATTAAGTATTGTTTGCCAGAAAGATCAAATACTTATTTCACACCGCAAAATGCAAATACATTTATATAATTTATACAATGTGATTTTCTGGATTTTATTTTGGATATTCTATCTCTCAATGTTAAAATTAACCTACCCTTAAAATTATAGACTGTTGTTCATGTCCTTGTCAGTGGGCAAGCTTACACAATCAGCAATCGATCAAATAATTATCTCCATGTGCAGATAATATATGAGAGAGAAAGTGTGTGTGTATATGTGTAGATAGAAAGAATCATCAGGACCATCTTAACAGCATTCTAGGTCCCGGGCATAGCAGTGCAGTTTGCCCCAATGCATCACATTATACCAAGCCATGCCTCTAGCCAATCGAAAACATAACAACAAATGAGGCCATACCTCTATCCATTAAGTCACTGTAATATAAGTTCCTTTGCAAAAACATAGCATTTAATAAATTATATTAAAAAAAATAATGTTTTAGCAAATGTACAGAAACAAAATAAATCCCAGGCTGTCTGGACACTAAATAAAAATAAGAGACCCTCACTGTGGCCGGAGCCTACTGCCCAGCACCACAAACAGATTCCTCACAGTCACATGTGTATATCTCTCAAGTGTCCCTATTTTGGAGGGACAGTCCCTATTTTTATCCCAGGTCATGCTGTCCCTTTTAGCTTTATAAATGTCCCTCTTTTCATTTAGGAAACAGATTTGTGTCAATAAACTTACTACTTGCTTTAAAAAGTATAAGCCGACCCGAATGTAAACCAAAGCAGCTAATTCTACCACAAGAAAATGGGAAAACTTATTAACTTGAGTAAAAAATGCAGGGGAGGAAAATGCAGCTGGTAAATTTACACCACTCACATGCTAGGATCATACTGAACATTGGTCATTTAAATACTACCTACTTAGATACTACCTACACACAAAAATAGCACATATGTATAGGCAGGTAAATGTCCCCCATAGGCAGGTTTACGCAGGTAAATGTCCCCCGTAGGCAGGTATATATCCCCCATAGGCAGGTATAGGCAGTTAAATGTCCCCCAAAGGCAGGTATAGGCAGGTATATGTCCCCCATAGGCAGGATTTTTTTTTTTTTAAATACATGTACGCACCTCTCTCCCCTGCTGCTCTGCGGCGCTCCATCGTCTTCCCGGCATAGGGGGCGTGATATATATGCACACACACACAATTTTGACACAATTTGTCCATTTTCACTTAGGAGTGTACTCACTTTTGTTGCCAGCAGTTTAGACATTGATGGCTGTGTGTTGAGTCTTTTTGAGGGCACACAAATTTACACTGCTATACAAGCTGTACACTGTCTTCTTTACATTGTATCAAAGTGTCATATCTTCAGTGTTGTCGCATGAAAATATATAATACGATATTCACAAAAATGCGTTTCCTACTATAGCAGTCTATTTTCATACACGTGTGTGTGTGTTATGTGTGTGTTGTGTGTGTTTATATATAAATATATGTATATATATATATATATATATATATATATGTGTATATATATATATATATATATATATATATAATTATATATATATATATATAAATATATATATATAGAGAGAGAGATAATATACACACACATATATTTATGTTGCAAACACGCTATTTGTGTACTGTAGGATGTGTATAAAAGATGTGTTGTGTAATAGACTGTAGTTAGGTTAATTTAAGCAATGTGCACTGTACATAATAGAAGCATAATGACTGGCAGTGGTGCTTGGGGTTTTGATTGCTTTCTTTGTTTTTATGCTTTACATTGCTACTTTGTCAGTGATTCTATTCTGTATTGCAGGACTGTCCGTTTATAGTGTGCATGACTTACGCCTTCCATACACCCGACAAGCTCTGCTTCATTTTGGACTTAATGAACGGTGAGACATAACTTTCTATATTATATTTGCCTTAAAATATTTCATTTTTACAGTCAAATAGAACTCAAAGAGGAGTCCTCTCAGGTCTAATGAGCAAAGTGCTGGACTTAGAAGTTATCATAGTTGCCAGGATTTCCCTATACAGATTCCAGATGTACAGATGTGGGTGGGAATGAGATTCTTTCATGCCACAAATGTAGTAGTTTAGTTATCCTTTAGTAATAGACCATGGAGTTTGGGGTTGGGGCTTGAATAGAGTCAAAGTATAAATCTATCAGTAATGAGTCGTGTAGATATTGCTAGTTGTCAGTGTAAGTAAATGGTGTAATTGTAGTTCTAACACGTGGTTGTATTAGTATTGTGTGTGTGCGAGGTGCGGGTAACCTTAAGGGTATGTTGAAACGTTCAAATTTCGCGTTGTATTTGCGCTCTAATACGAGCGAGATGTGCGCCGAAATTACGGTAATCCACAGTTCTCATAGAGAACTATGGATTACGCCTCCTCTCCCCGCTCGTACAATACGTGGAGATAATTGACATGTCAATTATTTGTGGCGAATACGCGCCGCGAGTAATGCAGGTCTATGGGGCCGGCGGGCTGCCAGGCACCCCGGTTCGCGCGACTCCTAAACACCCGATGTAATTGCGGGGTGTACTGTACGCCTCGCAATTACGCCGTGTGAACATAGCCTAACATTCATAGGTGGAGTATATGCCATCAGGGCAGCTGTTGCATTTACATAGGCACTATATAATATAGTGAATATAGTACTGTCCACTCTACTTTCTCCTAACTATTGGTTGCTTCCGTGCTGGTATTTTGTTCAGTAACGATAAAATTGCGGTAAAAGAATTGAGCTCTTTCTTTCCAATTTCACGTAAACATTTTTGTTCGGTAATGTTTCATGAATTTCTTATGATTTCTTGAAGACTGTTTTGCAGATACTTATAAGCTCTCCACTGAGAGTCCTTTATCTGTAGCTGTATTTTATAGCAAGGCTTGATGTGAGTGTCAACTGCTAACTACCTACACATGTACAGAAGGCTTTTTTTTTTTTTTTTTAAGACCGTTGCCGATCTAGCGACATATTTGCCATTGTAACGTTGATGGTGCCATGACCAGACTGTACTTTCCTCTATTCTGTACATGTAATTGACGTTAAATTCATGTTCCTTCTTGTCTATACCAAGCTATTTGTTTTTTTTGCTAAGATGTTGATTTGTAGTTATGCTTGCCCCATAAACCAAAAACAAAACATCATCTTCTCATTTGTATGAAACCGTAGCTCTTATTTTAGATTTCGGCAGAAAACTCCATCCTAGTAAGTGCAAACCACAGGCTTTATTGGAATCGCAGAATTTATTTGAATAGAATTAGCTATACACATCCAGCTTAACCTTGACATGCAAGCAGAGGAGGAGACAGTTTGTCTCTCCCACAAAGACAATGACTACATTTAATCAGTCCTTTTTTTCAAGGAGGCAATTTGAAGGGCATTATGTAATTATAAGGAAAAATTATTTGGATTTAGAAATCCAGGAGATTGCTTCATGTGTGTCACCATGACTGGCATTCATTAACTTTTGTGTGCCTGGAGGTTTATGTAGTTACAGTACAGTTGGATAGGATGTTGTGAGTGTGAGATGTTACTTTGTCTAATACTGTCCTATCCTTAGTCCTTTACTTTTAGCTCTATACCTGATGCTTAAAGAGGATTTGTGACATCTCCTGACCTATCTCTTTCAGTGAATCTTTGGGTTCCCTGTGAAATAACAATTCTGGAGCATCTTCTCTTATAACTCGTGTGCTGTTCCTGTTATTCCTCCTAGAAATGTATTAATGAATCAATCAAATGGGTGTTATTTCAGTTTACAGATAGTTGTCTCCCTGAACACACTGATCTGTCAGCACTGATTGGACAATGTTAGATTGTGCAGGGACACGCCCCAAATGGCTACACCCAGCTGATAGATTCAGTAATGAATTTCTAGAAGGAATAACAGAAGAACAGCACAACAGAGTTATCAGAGAAGATGCTCTAGAATTATTATTCCACAGCGAACACAAGGATTTACTAAGAGAGATAAGAATGTCCACAGATCCTCTGTAAATGCCATTAAATAACCTCTTCCCCCTGCCGTGTCTTGTTCTCTTCAGTATAGTACAATTATAGTCCTCTGTTCAGGTTCTACTTAATTAGTAAAGAAACCTTAAAGGGGTTTTGCCACGATTTAATGTTGACGTGGGATCCTCCAAAATGAGTAATTAATCACTTTTCTAAATATATGTGATTAAAAAAAAGTGTAGCCTGTGAGAGTTGCAGCCTTGATTAGATGCCCTTAGTTTCCTGACTGTTTACATTAGCTAGGACCAGGAGCTGGTATGGAACATGCTTGCATGGTTTGTACTTCTTATGTGATGGCAGGGCACATGAACAAGCTTTGAAGGGAGGGGGAGAACAAAGCTTGTGTCTGCTGTGTAGAGAATCTGCTGGTTGTAATGTAATTATCTGAGTAAACATGTAGTCGCTCCCTGCTCAGCCCTCCTCCCTCCCCCCTGCAGCAGATCATGAATGCTGCCTGCTTGGATCTTATCTTCTCTCCTGAGCAGATAAGAGAGAGAACACAAAACCTGTATAGCTTGTGCACAATACAGTTGGCGTGGAGGTGAAGAG
Organism: Phyllomedusa bahiana; assembly: GCA_025379985.1. Classification (NCBI taxonomy): domain Eukaryota; kingdom Metazoa; phylum Chordata; class Amphibia; order Anura; family Hylidae; genus Phyllomedusa; species Phyllomedusa bahiana. The sequence goes on along the minus strand of JAODAL010000465.1, from coordinate 275,114 downwards.
GAGCCCTGGTGCACGGTGTGCATTGAAGTTAGTTCGTTTTAACCTACCAGTTTATATCGTTGTGTGACACATTACAGTTATCCTCTGTGGTTTAGCCAAACAACATGTTTGCTCAACTACAGAGACTGAATATTAGCCTCGGGAGCGTGGATGGGAGGTGGTCCGATGACATCACGGAGGAGGCACTTGTTTCTTAAACACAAACACAACGCCCCTTTTTTCAAGACTGAAGAGGACAGTTCAGCTTGTTAGGTGAGGAAATCACTTCTTGGCAAACCCCCTTTAAGGCCAGGTCTACACAGCACAGGTTTACCGTCGGATTTTGAATCGGCTGAAAATACGACGGTACACTGTGCTGCGTAGACCGCAATAAAAAAAATATGTGCTGTAGTCTACGCAGCATAGATTTCTTACTGTCTGTTTTAAAATCTGGCAGAAATATGCAACATGTTGTATATTCCGCAGAATTCAGCCAAATTCCCATACATTGAATTGTACAGGCTGATGGCAAATCCGAAAACCAACCAGCAATGATATTTTGACATTAGCTGTGTAGACCTAGCCTAAAAACGCAAAAATGAATTTTACTAGCAATGTATTGCTAGGGCTAATTGGTAGCAAAGTTAGGGTAGTTGTAATATGTCTTAATAAGGATTTAAATTTTCCACCTAATTGAAGATTCAGTAAGGCAGTCTCACCAGAGATAAGTTAGATGTTTTGTAATAGTCTAGTAGATAAATATATATTGACCTAGATCTCTTATAGCTCAACCATAAGACTTTATAGCCTTTACCATGTCTACAAATAGATTTGTCAAGTACTGACCCTTGATCATGGATTCAACATGCTGTTTTCTGTGTTCTTATCTACAGGTGGGGATTTGCACTACCACCTGTCACAACATGGTGTCTTCTCTGAGAAGGAAATGAGGTTTTATGCTGCTGAAATTATTTTGGGCTTGGAGCACATGCACAATCGCTTTGTTGTATACAGAGACTTGAAGGTAGACATTTACTCCTTATTATAGCACGCTGAATGTAGGCATCTCTAAGCTTATGAATGTAGTAGATTATGGGGTATATGCTTGATTTTTTTTCTCCTTTTAATTGCAGCAGTGGGTACTATTCCTCTAGCAAAAGGTGCTACAAGGATTAGAAACACCTTATCTGACAGGTGCAGTCTGAAGTTTAAGCTAGGACAGTTATTGGTAAAGTTTTAACCAAATTCAAGATTTTATATTATCCTTCTGTTCAGCATCTAAAATTGGCTTTGGCTATTAGAAAAACAAAACAGGGTATTGGTGGGGAATTTGTAGTGAACCGTTCAGGTTATTTTTGCTGCTCTATCTAAGAGAAGAATATAATAGAGGGAGAACAGCTAAGTTCTGTGATACATGTGTTTGTTTTATTTGAAGCTGAGTGTTTGAGTAAAAAGCAGAGTAAATCCTAATAGGACTCGTGGCTGACCAGGGCTTCCACCATCTCTTAATAGGAGTCCTATAAGGATTTACTCTGCTCTTTACTCCTAATCCTGCTCCAAATCATATGAACCTTTTACATTAGAGTTCAGCTTCTCTCTCGCTCATGTCCTGCCCTCAGGTACGGTAGCATAACCCGAGAGTCTCTTCAAGGTCTCCTGTTGCACTTCATTTTTATTGGACCTTTTGGACTGTAAAATGGGATTGGATCATAACAAAGTATTACTCAGTATTAATATTAAATATGTAAGGCCTCTGTTCTCATCAACGTTATTTTGTATCTTTAAAATGTAGGTGCCCTATGAATGCACTCAGCATCTGCTGGCTTGTGCCAGAGCAAATTCTGAAGTGGGATACTAATGTATTTGTCTCCCACCTTGTAATTAATATATTGCTTCACCCTTCTCGTCAGTATCTATTTGTCACCATTAACCACTGGTCATTGGATAAGACTACAAGAAACCAGCAATCCACAAAGACCCTTTCAGCTTGCGGTTGCTGTTAAAATAACAAACACATTATTTCCTCTTGCTGCGTCCTCTGCTCTCTTTCAGGCCCTCCACTTCGCTCACCAGCTGTGTGGCATAGGTTTATATTGCAGTTGTAACACTCTGTCTGAAGTCCTTAAAACCAAACTACTGTTTATGTTGCCAGCTTAAAGGCCATAAATCCCTCAGGGCATTCCGTGGATAAATCCCAGGGCCTGTGAACAGTTTCAGTGTAACCGTATGCTCCGAAAGTCAGTCATGTCCCCTCTACAGTGCTGTGTCTGCCTCCTAGAGACAATGTTCCATTTGTCAGAAACATTATTACCGTTCTAATGTGTTTTGTTCATATATAGGCGGAAATGAGCTTACTACATATATTGCAAGTCTGTGAGACTTGCTGCGGGAGTTCTTGTCATGGAAGCTATGTGTAAAAACATAGTTACATAGTACGGTTGAAAAAAGACACGTGTCCATCAAGTTCAACCAAGGGCGGGGAAAACGTGGGTCAAGGGAGGGAGGAAAGGAGTTCAAGCCCAGCCTTCCCCACTGGTTAATGTCCTGAAACCCACAAGGCAAGAACCAATCCGCTCCAGTGGAGACCCCATCTTTGACCCCAGAGCCACCACCAGACAGGATACAGAATTTTACATGGCAACGTACGCATTTCTGTAGTTTCAGGTAGTTGATGCTGACTTCTAACTTAGCTGGGACTTATTGTGGACCTATTTAGTATTTTCATTGTGCCATAGAGTCCCTTTAAGGAGGCAGATATGTTCCTCTGGCCATTGCGTGTCACACTTGCTGTGAAATTCCGCGCCAGAAGCGCGGAATTTCAATGCGAAATTAAGTGACATTTACAATGTGTACCAGTGCGTCGTAATACGCAATGTGAACCTGACCTTATTCCCTATGGATTTATTAAGGGATTTGTCGAGGTACCATTTTTGGCAATCCCAACAGATAATCGTAGTGAAGGATGAACCCAGCTGTACATATAACACTTAGAAACTGCGCTGCACATTGACCGTAAATTTGTAATAAAAAATTTGGAGCAAAATAGGCAATGGAAAAATTCTGCCATTGTGGTTTGGATCTAAAGGATCCTTATTTGACCTCTGCAGCATGTTAGCTAGAGAATTTGCCAAACCTGCCTTTTGTCACTTGCTGCACGCTGCTTACTATATCGGGGTTTGTCCTTTCAGTATAGTTTAGAGAAAATGTGGTAATTGCTTCCATAGTGGTTCTGTATGCAAAGTATATGTCTTCAGACCTTTCATGTCCAGCTTTATTCAGAAGCCGAGACTGCAGCAGAGCTTTTGTTCAGGTGAGAGTGTCTGCAATGTTTCCTTTCATAAACAGAAGTGGTTATATTATGGCTGTACAAATCACTTTCTGGTTCTCCCCAAACAGAGTCATTAAATCCTATTACAAAACCGGTTTCCATGTCCTGATTTTCTCTTAAACTCGCCTCCAGTACAATGCAAGTAGTTTTTTTCTTTTTATAGATTCTAAGCACTGTAGATGTGAAGCGTATCCACTAGCTTACATAGTTATATACATTCTTAAAGGGAATATATCATCAATAAATGACCTATTGTTTAACGCATGTTTTTATGTTAAACACATTTTTAAGAATTTTTGGTCGTGCTTTTTTAGTTTTCTACATCACTATAAATATTTTTGGAAAATCCTGAAGTCCTGCAGTATCTCATTGTAATTCGCAAAAAAAAAAAAAAAAATCCATTGGTGATAGATTTCCTTTAAAGTTTTTTTTTTTTTTTTCCATATTCCAAACTTTATTAAGGAAGTATCGCATACAATATAAGTAAACAGTTCACATGATTGCAAATCAAATATAAATGTGGCACAAATCTGCAACAGTCAATGTATAGCATCAAAGCAGACAATGTGAGATGGGCAAGAATATAAAAGGATCAATTATACTATCTATACAAAAACCTCCTGAATATGAAATAAGAGCAAAAATTAACAGAAAACAAGAGAAAGGGAGAGAAAGGAAAATAAAAAAGAGGGAGAAGAACTAACAATCCATCGTCTGAGAGAAAAAATGACTCAAAAACATCAAACAGCTTCTGCAGGTGCAGTGTTTCCAGAAAGAAGGACCCAACTGACAACACAGGCGAGTGGTAGGGGCTGTCTAATAGGAACCTCATCCCAGAGAAGGGCCACGCACCGAAACAGCAATTGAGGTGGCTACACACATGAGCTGAACTCTGACGAGGCGGTGAAAGCAATCCAAACACCCCACGCCCGACCATATTTTTCTCTCCCGTTAATACTATCTAATCTCATTTCTTCCATATGCTGGAGGAAAAAGATCTCCTTAAACCAATCAGATAAGGAGTGAAGGGGGGCAATGGACCGCCAAAGTCTCGGGATTAAAACTCTAGCTGCTATCAGCATGAGGATAAGAACGCTTCCCTTCAGGGTAGAGGTCGCCGATGGGATCATGAACATTCTGCAGCTGTGTACCCGTTATAATCTTTATTATGAAGATCACTCTTTCCCAAATGGGAGAGATAACCGGGCAACTCCACCAAATATGTGCCATGCTTCCATCGGCTCGACCACATCTCCAGCAGCTAGTCATTTTTTTTTCCTTGTAAATCACCATTACATGTAAGAACATGAGCTGTCTATAACTGTCAGGTTGGTATGCGCTTTATCAAGCTGTTTCTTACGTATACCGGTATATGTTTCTAGGAAATCCAGGTGGCGATCAATATGCTTGCCTGCAAAGCACACATATAGGTTGTTACACAGCTTTATGAACACATGGATGTCAAATCACCTATTTTCTTATTTTCTCATATTTTGGCTTATCTAGTTAAACCTCTCAATCAGGAATGTGGAACAATGGAACTCATTTATCAAAAGTCTGTATGAGTAAGATGGTCTTTGTTACCCATAGAGCTCATTTTTCCAGAGTATTTTTTAAAAAAAAAATGAAAGCTAAGCTCTGAGTTTTCTTGCCACGGCTCTATTAAAAGGTAATTGGACTGACACAAATAGTCAAGTGTGGCACTCTGCCATTTTTGTTGGGGCCCCCAGCGATCAGACATTTATTACCAATCCTGTGGAGAATCAATAAATGTCGATTGAGGGAATACCACTTTAACACTCTTATCCCAAAGGTATAAAAAAAACACATTTCCTCTCAGCTGCAAGGTGGAAGATCGCTTTAAGTTGGAAGTCTCTTTTAGTCCCCTTTCTACAAAACCATCCTGAAACTTCAAATATTCAGGGCTTTGAACATACTAGAGGAGATTTACACAGCTCAATGTGCTACAATTGCTGGAATAAAAAAAAAAAAAAAAATGTCGTCTTTCCTTGTTTCACATTTCTTATGTGTTTTGGGCAGCTCCTTGTATCACATTCAGGGTACCTCCACACACCGAGTAGAATTTATTGATCATATTCTACTGAGTATTTGTCATGGTATTGCATTTGGGTTTAGGGTTTTTTTTTTAACTTGTGGTTTACAGTCAGAAATGAGTCTCATTCATTTCTAGCGGTTTTGGCTGCGGATCTGTGTTAAAAACTACATACAAATGTTTGGCCTGCATTTTACACGGTTTACAAGGTTTTTAGCCATTCACCTCTCTCCTCGCTACTCCTCTGCCTCTCCCCCCTGCTAGCCTCTTTACTGCCTACCCATTGCCCAGCGAATCCAGTTCAAGCTAGCAACCTTGACCTACAAGGCTCTCCATAACCTCTCCCCTCCATACATCTCTGCCTTAATCTCTAGATACTCCCCCTCAATCTCCGCTCCTCACAGGACCTTCTCCTCTGCTCTCCTCTTATCACCTCCTCACATAACCGTCTCCAAGACTTCTCCCGCGCTTCCCCCATACTCTGGAACTCACTGCCCCAACACCTCAGACTCTCCCCCACTCTCACCAGCCTCAAACGTAACCTGAAAACCTACCTCTTCAGGACTGTGACCAACCTTAAAGGGCCGTTCACACGGCTTATTTCGGCGCGGATTGGCGCAGTAATTCGCGCCGGATTTGCGCTGCAGTACGGCGCCAATCCGTCGCCGTAATTACGGTAATCCACCGTTCTCATAGAGAACAGTGGATTCCGTCGCTCCTTCCCGCTCGGCGAATCCGCCGGGTGGGGAGAAAGTGACCTGCACATTATCCAGCAAGTCTATGGGGCCGGCGGGCAGCGCCCTCGCCCCCGCACCCGCCCCTTATTCAAGACGGATTTGCGAGTGCAATCCGGCTCGCAATTCCGTCTTGAATAAGCCGTGTGAACACGCCCTAACAGTGTTGCACTACTCCACCCCACAACCATGTCTGCCCCTCACCTTCTGTCTCTTCCCTCCTTCCCTGTAGATCGTAAGTCCTCACGGGCAGGGCCCTCTCTCCTTCTGTACCAATGTTATTTATGCACCCGCCTCAAATGTACAGCGCCCCGGAACCAAGGGCGCTCCAAAATAAATAATAATAATTCCCATTGACATCAGTAGTAAATTTCCATGTGTTTTCCACGTGGAATAAGACTAAAGAATGAACATGTTCTACGATTTTCTATTGTGAAAAACCGACCGCTGAAAATACATGTTGTTTGAACTGCAAGTGTTTTCTATTTCGGCCAGTGGGAATGGTTTACTTTCAGTTTTAGATGAGTATTTCAAGTCGGAATTCGCATGTATTACGACTTTAAATACTCTTGTGGACAGACTTGTGTGTTTTGGACACCACATTTATTGTGTGTTTTGGACACGTCCTTGTATCACATTTATTATGTGTTTTGGACACCTAACAAAGAGGCATGCTTTAGCATGAAGGATGCATGGATTAACATACATTTATGTCTGTCAAACGTTTGTTGTAAAATATTAGGATAAAATAAACCAACCAGTAGGTGGTATAAAGTCTGATAAGTGTAGAACATGTCTAGCAAAATGCACCAGATTTCTTTTACAGCACGAGTGCGTTCCCAGACTGCCTGGTCTGCGTATTCGATGGGATTACTAAATTCTAGAGGACAAAGTTCCATAGTATGAGATTGTATGATCTCAGTAGCAGGGCTGCTTTCCTTAAAGAAAAAAAAAGTCTCTAACCAAACTGGAGATACATTTGGGAAAAAAAGGATTTAGTCAGCCCCCAATTGTGCAAGTTCTCCCACTTAAAAAGATGAGAGAGGCCTGTTATTGACATCATAGGTAGTACTCCACTATGAGAGACAAAATGAGAAAGCAAAGCCTGAAAATCACATTGTCTGATCTGGAAATAATTTATCTGCAAATTATGGTGGAAAATAAGTATTTGGTCACCTACAAACAAGCAAGATATCTGGCTCTCACAGACCTGTAACAACTTCTTTAGGAGGTTCCTCTGTCCTCCACTCATTACCCGTAGTAATGGAACCTGTTTGAACTTGTTATCAGTATAAAAGACACCTGTCCACAACCTCAAACAGTCACATTGCAAACTCGACTATGGTGAAGACCAAATAACTGTTGAAGGACACCAGGAACAAAATTGTAGCCCTGCACCAGGCTGGGAAGACTGAATCTGCAATAGGCAAGCAGCTTGGTGTGAAGAAATCAACTGTGGGAGCAGTAATTCGAAACTGGAAGACATTCAAGACCACTGATAAGCTCCCTTGATCTGGGGTTCCACGCAAGATCTCACCCCATGGGGTCAAAATGATCACAGGAACGGTGAGCAAAAATCCCAGAACCACACGGGGGGACTTAATGAATCACCTGCAGAGAGCTGGGACCAACATAACAAAGGCTACCATCAGTAACACACTATGCCGCCAGGGACTCAGATTCTGCAGTGCCAGACTTGTCCCCCTGCTTAAGCCAGCACATGTCCGGGCCCATCTGAAGTTTGCTAGAGAGCATTTGGATGACCCAGAAGAGTATTGGGAGAATGTCATATGGTCAGATGAAACCAAAGAAGAACTGTTTGGTAGAAACACAACTCGTCGTGTTTGGAGGAGAGCGAATGCTGAGTTGCATCCAAAGATCACCATACCTACTGTGAAGCATGGGGGTGGCAACATCATGCTTTGAGGCTGATTCTCTGCAAAGGGACCAGGACGACTGATCCATGTACATGAAAGAATGAATGGGGCCATGTATCGTGAGATTTTGAGTGCAAACCTCCTTCCATCAGCAAGGGCATTGAAGATGAAACATGGCTGGGTCTTTCAGAATGACAATGATCCCAAGCACAGCGCCAGGGCAATGAAGAAGTGGCTTCGTAAGAAGCATTTCAAGGTCCTGGAGTAGCCTAGCCAGTCTCCAGATCTCAACCCCATAGAAAACCCTTGGAGGGAGTGGAAAGTCCGTGTTGCCTAGCGACAGCCCCAAAACATCACTGCTCTAGAGGAGATCTGCATGGAGGAATAGGCCAACATACCAGCAACAGTGCCAACCTTGTGAAGACTTACAGAAAATGTTTGACCTCTGTCATTGCCAACAAAGGATAAATACAAATATTGAGATGAACTTTTGTTATTGACCAAATACTTATTTTCCACAATAATTTGCAAATAAATTCTTTCCAAATCAGACAATGTGATTTTCGGGATTTGTCTTCTCATTTTGTCTCTCATAGTTGAGGTCAACCTATGATGTCAGTTACAGAACTCATCTTTGTAAGTGTTAGAACTTGCACAATTGGTGGCTGACTAAATACTTTTTTCCCCACTGTATTTCATTTTGACTTGAAGAGGACTGTTTTTCTCTCTCCCTCCTCAATTTCCTTTTTTTTTTTTTTTTTTTTTTTTTTTAACCTTTTACCTATTTTCCACACATAAATCCAATAACTTAGTTCTGTGTTATTTAATTTGTCTGTTCTCCCTGTTTTTTCTACTGTATTGGCTGCTTCTTTACAAACAACAAAATAACACAATAGAAGTAAGCACGTAATCACAAAGTTTGACTAGAGGAATATGTAACCTTAAGGCTATAGAGAGAACATCAGATTAGATGTGATTTATTTGTGAGGAGTACACTATTAACACCTATGCTATACTAAAAACCGGAGCATAGACGAGTACAAAATTTGCATCAGGAGCAGGGTAAACATAATGACCTGTCCCATTAGGGCTGTGCCACTTTTTGGATGTATTTTGCGGCAAAAATCTGTTGAAGCCCTATTCTCTATATAAATGGAATGTCGTACACCAAACCTAAGCTCGGTTTCGGCCAGCTACGACACTTTTGAATGTGCCTAAATTAGGCGCATCAAATATGCTAGCAATGCTATATATATAAATGAGTGTATAGTGCATCTGAATGAATGAGCCTGTCAAAAATCTGGCGTGTGGTATATCTGGCCTAGCATATTATACATATATAATATGCTAGGCAAGATATACCACATTTTGATACACCACACGCCAGATTTCTGACAGGCTCATTCATTCAGATGCACTATACACTCATTTAATGTGCCTTAAAATTGGCGTGGTGGCGTCTCTTTTCTGACGTGTCGCCCAATATATCACACATACAATATAGATTGAATGAATGTTTAAATAGCTTGACAGAAGAAGACTTTATAACATGTGTACCTTAGATGAACTCCTATTTCATCTATACTAACAACCTACAAACACTAGCAGATGTATGGTCATTCCTGGTTTGTCTGTTTTAGTAAATGCTTGTCTTCCATGATGATAATTGCACGGCATCTTCTCTTATAACTGTGTTGTTTCTCTGTTATTCCTGTATATTTCTTCCTGAATCTTTCAGCTGGGTGTTGCCAACTGGGACTGTGTCCCTTCACAATCTGACATTCACATTGTCCAATTCGTGCTGAAAGATTCCATGTCTGCCCCTTTAAAAACTGGAATGGTAATACCCAGTTGACTAATTTGGTTGTAACTTTCCAAAAGGAATAACAAAAGAAATAGCACGACACAATTATAAAAGAAGATGCTTCAGAATTGTTATTGTATGGAGAATACAAGTATTTGCTACATGTCAGGAAGTGTCACAGAACTTCTTTAAAGGGATTTTCTCACTATGCAGTTTCACAGTCACAGCCCACTCTTCTCTCACTCTGCACAGCCCACTCTGCTCTCCAGGCTGTGGGTGGTTCTATAGCAGTGATAATCATATTTAGCCTCTCTTTATAACTAGCTGAGACATGACAAAGAACAGTGCAGGAGATCTAGTTTGTAACTAAATAAAGCTACACAGGCTGTGAGGAGTGACTGCAAAGGCTTATCAGTAAAACAACAGCTAATCATGTTTAAGATAACTAGTTTTTCCAGTGCTTAGTCCATCCATGAGGTGAGGTCACTCCCTGCTTTTTGCTCAAATCAGATAACAGAATGTGGTCTGGTATGCAGGTCACCATAATAATCTGTGTGCACTCAAGAGCACATAAAGATTTTATTATCTCTTGAGTAAAGTAAAATCTATTGACCAATGTATTTAGAAAAAGTCTTCATTTAATTGTCGCTTCATGTTGAAAGCTAATCTGTGTAGTGAGAAAACCCCTTTAAGGAGTCATATACTGTCATACAATGCTACCCCTATAAGCAGTCCCAGTTCTTCTACTACTTTTGAGTTTAAAGAAATCACAATAAGTCTGTATTCATCACGCATTGCCCATCACCAGCCACCGGTTACCAAAATGTACCGATGCAAGTGCTATCTGCAGAATAGAAGCATCAACCTGTTGTACTAGATCTTGATAAAATGCTCTACCTTGAACGCCATAGGAATCCTATAAAAATAATTAGCATGATTTTTACTGGACTAGAATAGATGTAGTGTAAGAAGCTTGCAGCACACATTCATTACTCTGCCCAGTATTGTCTTGTGTGGCCTTTAGGGAAAGGGCTGACATTCGTTTTCTTTGCCAAGCATCTCTAACCTCCCCCCCCAAACTCTAAGCCAAATAAGAAAGAGATGCATAAATAGCCTCCTTATCACTAGCATGCCAAGACCACGTGTTATCGGTCTGAAGCGGGATGAACACGCAACACTGATCATCTGGGTCATAGGGAACTTTTCCGTCTCAGAATTAGGGGACTTGTGTAATGAAAAGAAGTATTTTTGGTATTTTAAAATAAATTAATTTTATTAATTCAGTTTCTTATCATTACTTCACGGACCCACAGTCTTAATGGAGTAAAGCTTCATTCTGAGAGACACTTTTAGAAGGAAGAAGTGTATGCCTACTTCAATAAGACTCCATCACTGCTTCACCAATCTACATATCTTCAATAACCTATAAGAATTTGTTTAAAGAAGTCACAATTGGAGATTTATATTTACTTACAAATTGTATATTTTGCCTATTTCCTATCAGATATGATACATCAAATTCCTAGCTATCTTTTCCTGTAGATGTATTTCTGCATGTGTAATAAAGTGAAACGTTTTCAGAAGGCCACCTTTTTCTCTAGATTAGTATTTTGTAATAGATTTTTAGTTCCATCATATACTTTGCATGCTGGCTAACTTTTTGGTGAGGACCACCTCTCTAGTAGACCAAAGAGGTTCCACTGTGTAACATTATCTGAGATGTTCCCATCAGCTGCAGGTGTGTTCCAATAAAAAGCTGCTAAGCTAAGGGAAATCTTTTATGTGTCTTTAGTGCAATGAAGACATAGACGATTAAACAGAGATCTTATTATGTTAGCTGTCTGTAGAGCAGTAATAACAATTAGTCTGCCTTGTAGAGGACTTGGGGATGTTTCTGATATGTTTTAGTAAATACTTGTGTCCCCTGTGAAATAACAATACTGGATCATCTTCTATTATAATTCTGTGTTGTGCTGTTCTTCTGTTATTTTCAAATGTTTACTGAATCTGTCAGCTGGGTGTCAACTGAATCTGTCATGTGGGAGTTGCCAGTTGAGGGCGGGGGTCCCTGCACACTTTGACTCTGGCAGCATTGATTGGACAAGGTCAAACTGCAGAGACCCTCACCCCCAATTTGCAACTTCCACATGACCGATTCAGTGATATGTTTCTAGAAGGCATAACACAGAAACAGGAGATGTTACAGGTCCTCTTTAAGGCAGCATATGTGTGGTTGTTGTTATTATATACTTTATTATATATATTTGATCTCCTAAATGTTTTGGGTGATTTAGGGATCAAACGCCTGCTGCGAATTTTGCAATTAAACTCAATGTTTGAGATCATCAAGTCGTGTAAAAAGTACTGAAACTTTGAACAGTTGATCATGTGCATTCTAAAGTGAAGAGGTAGTCTAATTTAGTTCATTTAAAACAAAATGTTATGTTCATCCTGAAATTTCAACCAAAAGCCAAATATCCCTAACTTTTTGCGGGTAGTGTGTGTATAATTTTATATATATATATATATATACACACACATTAACTTTAGAATTGTTCAGTGTTTCAGTGCTTTTTGCACGACTTGCTGATCTCTAACAAGGAGTTTAATAGCAAAGTTCCCAACGGGTGTTTGATTCCTAAATCGACCAATAAATTTAAGGGATCAGTTTGACTTTGGATTTCAACAGTCCTCCTCATCATGCTGTTCACATTTCGACATCATGAAACCAAGACAACACCTTACAATTGATCAACAGTGTCTTGCCAGGTTTCAAGCAGGATGCTCTCAGACGGAAGCGGCCATGGAGCTTAGAGTGTCATCAACAGGCTGCAACAGAGATACAGAGAGACTGGAAGAGTCACAGAAAGGCAAAGAAGTGGGTGTCCTTTGTCTATATCACACATTGTAAACAATGCTCTGTGGGACCTGATGATGAATGACACAGAACTCCAGGCAGGTTTAAGGGAAGTGGGAGGCGCCCAAGTGTCACGTCAGACCATACATTTACATCAGCGTGATCTGCATACTAGACAAACGGCAAGGATACCTGACCGGTACCTCACCTGACTCATGCAAAGCGCTTTCCTTGACGTCTCCAGCATCATTAGCGGCCATCGTTTCTGCTCAGGGTGAACGGACTTTCATCACTAAACAACCCTGAGGACCACTGTACCCTCTTCTAGTGTAGATTCTCTCTACACATGCAAGATGATTATGCTTGTACCTGGAAGTGTGGTCAGGTCATCTAGAACAAATACCATTGTGATGTAAATGGTTATGAATGGTCTGACGTGATTCTCGTTTGCCTCTCACCTCCCTTAAACATGTGTGGAGCTGTGTGGCATTCATCCTCTAGTTCCGCAAGGCATGGTTTACAATGAAGAGGTCATCAGTGTGTGATGTAGCCAAAGGACGTCCACTTCTTTGCCTTTCTGTGACTCTTCCAATCTCTCTGTATCTCTCTTGAAGCCAGCTGATGACGATCTGTGACACTCTAAACTCAGTGGCCAGTTCCGTCTGAGAGCATCCTGCTTGAAGCCTCTCATGATGAGATGGTCTCATTTCGTTATTTTAAAAAAAATGTCAAGAAATTTTAAGTTCATCCTGAGATTTCAACCAAAAGCCGGATATACCAAAAGCTAACTTTGTGAGCTGTGTGTTATGTATATGGTTTTTGTTCATAAATACCGGGATCGGTAAATGTACCATAGATTGTTGTACATGGAAGCAGAATCACAAGAAATTCTTGATGAAATTTAGAATTTGGCTGGTTTTGCTACTGTTTGTGATGACTTGACTACAGTATATTAATAACTGATTTTTTTCTTAAAATTTAAATCGGGACTTTTTTTGTTTTGGGAAAAAAATAAGACACCCCCTAAAAATAAGCCCACGTGCTTTTGAGAAAAACTAAAATATAATACATGCTTATTTTAGAAAAACAGGGTATTATATATATTATATATATAAATTATATATATAAAAATTTATATATATATATATTTATATAATATATATATTTATATATATATTCTAAAGCTAAATGGTGTCAATTGTGTAAATGTAGGCTGTAACATGTATTTGGTTGTCAGTTTTACCACCTTACCTAAGAGATTTATAGGATACCTAAACTATGTTCAATAAATATGTACATATGGATATGAAAATCTCCTTTCCAGTTTGATTTTCTAACAACTTTTGGGATTGTTCAGCAATTACAATAGCTTATTCTGATGTATTGTAATTGAGTCACTAGATATTATGACCCATTCATTATTATTATTATAATTTTTTTAGAGCGCCATTAATTCTAGGGCGCTTACATTTTAAGGGGGAAATTACAACAAACAAATATTGAACAAATACAAGGTGAAAAAAATACAGTAACTGAAACAGAGGGGGAAAAGGGGACCCTGCCCGCGAGGGTTAAAATTTCTTATATGGGTGTAGTGACTGTTTTGATTATTTAACTTCTTTTACTATCTCTGTTTGCAGCCAGCAAATATTCTATTGGATGAACATGGACATGTCAGGATATCTGATTTGGGACTGGCTTGTGATTTTTCCAAGAAGAAGCCGCATGCTAGTGTGTAAGTACAGGACGCTTTTTATAACATCTTATATAAAATGATGCTTTTGAAAACTTGCCGTCCATCAGTAACTGGCATATAGCATCTGTATAGACTTGAATGTATCTTTTTATTTATCTTGCTATTATAGCCACGGCTGCCATCAGTCATCTATTAACCATTTCAGGGAGGGCCCCATACAGCCAAATCAGATGGAGCCCCCACCCATTACTAGTTCCTATTTTTTAACATACAGGGGGCCCCTTTTTGATTAGGGCCCCGACGGGAGTACACCCCACAAACATGTCTGCCCCTCTCCTCCTGCCCTTTTCCCCTCCTCCTTGTAGATTGTAAGCCTTTGGGGCAGGGTCCTCTCTCCCCTGTACCGTTATACGTCATTCATTGTCATTTTGTACTCCTTGAATATATGTTGTACCCCCCCCCAAATTTACAGCGCCATGGAATAAAGGGCGCTTTAAAATAAATTTTTAAAAATAAAAACCCCTATTGAACCTCTAAATTTTTTTTTTTTATAGATTTTATTTCGCATTTTGTTTCATGCAAAATAAAGGGGCTTGTATGCAAACGAATACTGAAGTCAGTCTGCTTACTATAATTGGTCTGGTGAGTACTATTTGTCGATGAATTAACGTAAAAATATTTGACCAGGAGCAAGAAATCCTTTGCTGTACAATATATGTAAGCCCTACTCAAATCATGTTTCTTGCCCCCATCTGTGGTTTCCATCGGGTTGTGAAAAATGTATCTTGAGTTATACCGCGGTGGGGCCATAGAGATCTACAGGGCAAATGAAGTCTAATTCAGACTACGTTTGCCCTGTTTACAGTATGTATACGCTTTCTGCATCAGGCATATACATTTGATAACTAAGGCAAATGTATTCCATATGGGGAAAAATTTCCCCCCATACTCTTTTTTTGCCCCCCTGGACTTGTCGGATAAATTTTCAAAGGGGCCCCAATGGATACACAAACCGAGCAAAAAAATGTGTTTTGAGGGGGGCCTAATTTTTATAAATTTGGAAAAACTAAATTGAGATTTTGATATGGGTAATTCATACTGATTGATTTACAATCTAGATTCTTTAGGGTCCTTGGTGCAATCTTATCAGTGCTTCTGGTCATTTCACAAGCAATACTGCAGGATAAATAAATGTAAAACAATTGGACTTCTTAATGTGAAACAATACTTTCCATAAAGGAAGATTAATACAATATCCAGTAAGATACATGAGTTCAAGGCAGCTAATTGCCCTTAGAACATATGGGCATAATTAGAAATGCTCCCTAATTATTGGCAAATAGGAGCCTTGAAGCTCTACTCAGGAATCTCGCTTCTACAAAGCCGGGCTCCCCAAAAAATCACTGCTCCTTTTAAAATTTGTGAATAATTATGGTATATTTTGATTCATTATAGCAATTTAAGCCTGAACAATAGATGCGCGCTTACACTACTGTTAGCTTTCAGGTTCATTCTCGCTGGCTTTCTCGGGTTAGAAATTGTTGGTATAAAACATACCTTATCAATAACATTTCTGGTGGAAAATGAAAAGATGACACCAATTACCTTTCTGTCAGTAAGCTTTGCATTCACAGCAGGATTTCTCAATGGGTTTTATTGTAAGAAAATCCAGAGTGTAATAACTCTGACATAAATTGGATGGAGGGAATGGGGGTGTTTAGAATGAGCTCGCATATATCAGCATTAGCGCGCTTTAGAAAAACAATGTAATCTTTATTAGTATGTAAAATGATATTGTATGGGCCATAGATAAAAATGTTCTTGTATCCTAACTGCTTTCTTTAGCTAAAGTCCCCATGGTCAATTAATTTTATAGTGAACATTATCTCCTTGTTTGGCACGTCACCTTTTCAGATGGGAGACTAACTTTGGTCACAGTGCATTGCATTTAAGCTTAAAGGGAATCTGTCGCTAATTTTTATTTTTTTATTTTTTTTTTTTTTTTAAAATCAAGCCCCTGACCATTTTTCTTTTCCCTCATTCGTCTTTTATTCCGATTGTAGATTTTTTTTTCTAAATTCGCCGTTATTAGGGATTGGGGGGAAAATTTCTTGCTTGCACCTTTAACAGCAGACAGAGAGATATTACAGCAGTTAAAAGCACATAGGATTCTTAAGACAGATTCGTCCATGACATGCATAGGCGTTTCACTGTGAAGGGAGGTGGAGGGGGGAGCTATGACTTTCCCCCTTTTTTATTTTTTGGATTCGTGTTTCGTCAAAAATGGTTGCCCCTTTCCCAGTTTGACCCTGTTTTTACTGAAATGAGCTCTGAAAAGCTCTCTAAGCAGAACAAAAGCTCAGACTGTTATTGGGGCCTATGGAAAGTGAAAACTGCGGGACTTAAAAATTTAAAAAAAAAAATATTGAAAGTGATCTGGAAAATTCAAAAAAACAAACCCCCAATTCCTAAAAAATTTTTTTAAAACAAAAATGTGAGTTAAACAAAAAATCTTTTTTTGAACACATTCCCAAAAAAACATAGAGGAACAATGGTTTACCAATGTTCTCCTGTCTATCACAACAGCCTATTTGCAATGGACAGGTTGAATAAACAATTGGAGAAAAAAAACGAAACAAGAAAAGAAAAAAGAAATATTAAATTAAAAAAATTATTATAAGCAAATGTTTCAATTTGAAACTAACTAAATATAATTGTCACAAAAAAAAATTATGTAAATAGTGGAAAAGTAAGGCTATTGAACCAATGAGAAACTGAAGGAGAAAAGGAGGTTTTTTTCACAAGTACATGAGATACTGCGGCCTTTATGTGAATCCGGCTACAATGTAACCTACAGTGCACGTATAAATGTGCTCAGTAAGTGTGCGGCTAAAGTACATAAATTGTAAGTAAACAAAGGTACATATTGGACTGCTGATCTACGGCATATGTGACAAGTGAAGGCCCCATTTTTTTCTGGTACATTGTATATAAAGTACATAATCATAAGAAGCTCCTCTCCTAAAATAAGGATTTCCGCTTCCCGCCCTTTCCTTTTAATGGTATGTTCACACGGCTTATTTTGGGGGGCATTTTGCGCGTATTTTTATGTGTACGCCAAATCGAGGGGAAAGCCCCCAAATTACGGTATCCTTAGTTTTTTCATAGAGAACTAGATTGCGCCTCCTCTCCCCGCTTTTACAAACGATTATATTGTCGCGCCCGGGGGAAAGTGACATGTCAATTTTTTGTGTCGAATACAGCTGGAGTAATCATTCAATGGGGCCGGGGGCTGCCCCGGGCCCCCACGTGTCCCGGGCTACGGGATCAGGCGAGCTCCCGAAACACAATGTCTGCGGCGGTACTGTACGCGCTGCAGTACTCATGTAACTACCCTTTTATGTAAGGACTTTTTTTATCGTATTAGTTATCTCTTCTTTTTTTGTAATCTTCATTTTTATTGTGTGGTGACATTTTGGGCCAGAACCAATTTCCCCCCTTTTCTATAGAGTTATGGTTTCAACTTATAATGGTCGTCCTGGAACCAATTAATATTGCATGTTGAGGGACGACTATAATAAAAGTTCTTCATGTAATGTTGCTAATGCTTCATCAGTGTCCTAATTTCATGAACAACATTTGAATAACTTTGATCATATTGTCTTCCTATGGGAACAGATAATTTTTTGTTTTGCTTTGTTTGGTGTATTTGGATCCTGTCAGGTCTTAATGTTCTTTCTTGGTTCCTGTATCTACTGACAATGGAATGTAAAAATAATGTGTATACTATAAAACTAGGCAAAACATTGGACTTAATTGATCCTTTCCCGGGCTTTAATACAGTGGGTACGGAAATTTTTCAGACCCCCTTTAAATTTTCATCTTTTTTTCAATTCAGAAATTTGGGAAGATCCAAAACTTCATTTTTGGGTCATTAATGTACACTCTGCTCCCCCTTTGAAAGAAAAAAAACAGAATGTAGTATTTTTTTCAAATTCTTAAACAAAAAAAAACTGAAATATCACTGGTCTTAAGTATTCAGCCCTTTTTCCAGTATTTAGTAAAGGGCCCTTTTTAGCGATACAGCCAGAACTTTTGGGATGATGCAACAATTTTTCACACCCGGATTTGGGATCCTCTGCCATTCTTCCCTTCGATCCTCTCCATTTGGTTGGATGGGAACGGGTGGACACTATTTTCAAGTCTCTCCAGAATGCTCAATTGGGGTTTTTGGGCAGGGCTCTGGGGGGCCGGTCAAAAATGGTCCAAAAAGGGTTGTTCTGAAGCCCCTGCTTTGTTATTTTTAATGTGCTTAAGGCATGGTCTTGTTTGGGAAAATGAACCTCGGCCCAGTCTGAGGTCCAGAGCGTCTGGAAGAGGTTTTTATTCAGGAATCCTGTTTCTTGGCCACATTTATCTTTCCTTCAAATTGCAACCATGTCCGCCCTGCAGCTGAAAACACCCCCCCCTAGCATGATGCGAGACCACCAGTTTTACTGTTGGGATTGTATTGGGGGGTGATGACATGCCTGTTTTTTTTTCCCTACATACCCTTTTGAATTAACACCAAAAGGTTCAAAAATTTATCTCATCAACCCGAGAATCTTATTTCTCAGGTTGGGAGTCCTTTATGTGTTTTTTTTTTCTTTTTAAAACTGTATGCGACTTTCATATGTCTTTCAATGAGGAGAGGCTTCCATCGGCACACTGTCATAAAGCCCTGACTGGTGGAGGCTCGTTTAGTTGCTTTTGGAACTTTTCCTACTCCCCACGCAATTTTGGAGCTTAGCCACAGGGATCTTGGGTTTTTCTTTACCCCTCTCACCCTGCCCTTTTCCCACGATTGCTTAGTTTAGCTGGACGGCCAGGTCGAAGAAGAGTTGTGGCTCCCAAACTTCCTCCATTTAAGGATTTTGGAGGCCACTGTGGGTCTTAGGAACCCTTTGGGGCTGCAGAAAATTTTTTGTAAACCCGGCCATATCTTACCTTGCCACAATTCTAATCAAATCCAATCATTAATTTAAACACAGCACCCAATAAGGGGTAGACCACCAAGGAGGATTAGAAGGGGAAAAGGACAGCAGTGATTAAATTGAGTGCACAGCAAAGGTCTGAATACTTATGACCATGTGATGTTTCAGTTTTTCTTGTTTTAAAAAATTTGCAAAAAAACTTAATTTCTGTTTTTTTACTTTTCAAGAAGGAGGTGGCAGAGTGTTCACTTATGAGCACAAAAATGAACTTTTTGGATCTTACCAGATGGCGGTAATGAAAGAGAGTAAAAAAAATGTAAAGATGTCTGAATACTTTCCGCACCCACTGTATTTGGTGAAAATTTGGAAATGTTCTTGATTGTGCCAACTTTAACTCTGCATAGTGTGTTGAAATTACTAAATCATGTATGTGTACCCTAATAATGTCATTGCTAGATCATTTGACATTGATGTAATTTATATTTCAAAAGACAATAAGTATCTATTTACTTAAAATTTCAGAGGAACACACGGGTACATGGCACCGGAAGTGCTACAGAAGGGCACAGCCTATGACAGCAGTGCAGACTGGTTTTCCCTTGGATGCATGCTCTTCAAACTTCTCAGAGGGTAATATTTTTTATGTTTTTATAAATGGGTGATATGCAAGATCCTAATGCATACAATTCAATTTAAGGTGATGAGAGATTCTGTGAACTTATGTACTTCTCCCACATAGCATGTGTATTCATTGCCTAAAGTGGCTCTATGCCTTGTTTGTCCCTATCATGCAAATCAATTTCATTCTTAACAATTGATGCACTAAGCAAAGTGACTGTCTAATGTGATATAAATGTATTTGATTAGAACCCAGTAGAAGTGGTACTCTTTTTAGTCCACCTTCAAAAAAAATTATAGTCATTTTATGATTTATACTTTTTTGGAAATGTTGGTGAATACATGTTTTTCACTGAAAAATCTATGCTTTATAATGTATCTTTTAATGAAAAATCTAAAACTACAATTATGAACCTACTACTCAAAACAGAGAAGATGTAATATACACTATATGCTATCAAATATACATACATAAGGGAGGGGAGCAACCTGTAGTACTGGGTCCAGATAGGTCAGTAATAAAATATGTGTATGTACATATATATGAATATGATGTAATATACACTGTATGTTATAAAATATACATGTATAAAGCAGAGTAGCAACATATATATTCTCCACATAGGTCAGTGATTTAAAAAAATAAATATATATATATATATATATATATATATATATATATATATATATATATAAAATACACGAAAAACAGAAGCACTCCTTTGAGCAATAAAGATAGATGTTGCCAGCAGCACAAACCCCGATCCAAAGGGTCCCTCAAGTATACTTCAAAAAAGTCCACGCCACTCCAAAGTAATGAATTAGAAGGGTGTTTATTCCTCCATTCCACTAAGTTGCGACGTGGCATGGAGGAATAAACACCCTTCTAATTCACTACTTTGGAGTGCCGTGGACATATATGTGGAAAATATATATATATATGTATGTGTACATATGTGTGTCTGTATATATATTACCATAGGTTGCTCTCCCCTGCTTTATACATGTATATTTTATAACATGCAGTGTATATTACATCATATTCGTATATATGTGTGTATATGTGTTTCATCAACAATTGTATATATGGACTCTTCAGTGAGAAAAGTGGCCAGTCAAGTACTTATGAATAGGATGATCTGTTCTTTATGATTCTTTTTGGCACTGGATATTGAATACCAGTATGGCCACCATCAGGTGTTGCCTCCCAGTCCATTCAAGGAATTGAAATGCTTGCTCTGCTGCTATTAAATGCTTCTTAAATAAAGTATGGCCCAAATGGTGATCATTACAGATGAATTATTTTTCCAGAATCCAGTACATTCAGAAATGATGAAACACAAACTGGGGGCGACTACAGTACAGAGTGTTTCCAGTCATAAATTGCGTTGGAGCTGAGAGTTTCACAGGTAGTCAACTGTCATGTAAAATGACCTGTCAGCACATTACAGGAACCAGCTCTACAAAGTACTCAAGCAAAATCTCCCTACTTGGAAATATATTGTCTTGGAAGAAAATAATAGCTGCCTAGGTTAAATTTTGTACTCCTAGTTCATTTGGAATGAATAGCTCTGTTCTATATCAATGCAAACGTAATTATGTGGTAGGAAATGGCATTTTCATCTGCAACAAGGTATAAAGTAGAACATGGAACAAAACCCATCATGCGGAAGGCGTATCTCTAGTGTGCTGTAATACACAATGAAATATGCAGTACTTCACAGAAAGAGAGATTTTACTGCATATATCTAGAGTGGAATGAATATGTAATGGCTTTTAATGTGGTCATTCTGCTGTGTGGTCCTGATACAGTTCTATTTTTATGGGCCATTATGGTGAAAGCAATATGGGGTTCGGAAAGTTCAGGCACATTGTGTTTTTTTCTCTTAGATTGAAAAAATTGGCACTTTGACCAAGCTGTGATGTTGTTGTTTTGTTTTTGGGGCAGACAAAAAGTATAACATAAGTTTACAGCCTAAGAAACCAATGTTTTTTTTTGGTTTCGGAACTTTTCATGGTCTTCTTGATCCCATTTCTGTTAAAAAAAAAAATTTGGGTATTGCCCCTTTTTTCCTGACCTCATGGTATCATCATGTTCTCTAATCACATTATAAAAAATGGTTTACCACGTTCCTTATAGACATTGCATTAGTTTTCCTTTCTCTCAACGCAGATGGAGCAGTCATGTTCAGGGTGGTTCGTGTAACAAAAGGGATGTAGCATCCTCGGCTTTCAGTTGCAGAACTATATCTAGGTCACGTTGATACAGTTGGACCCCAAAGCGATGGTCAGTTCAGAATCATGTCCACCTATGCTAGCTTCCCACTTCTGAGACTGAAGATTGTAAAGTGATGAAGGCTCCTTTGCTTATATATCACCTTTATTGTGTGTGCCACTAGAGACCAGTCAGGGGTCCATCGTATAGAAAGGGGTTGGAAATAAATTATTTGGTCTGGGTCGTTTTCCTTTTGAATTTAAATTTTGTATTTTGAGTATCAATTCATTTTTTTTTAATATCAAGCTTCAAACCACTGTATTGGTTCCATAGAGCCTGGTTTTGTTTTTTGCCAGCTTTTATTTTGGTTACATTTTAGTCTTCAGGCGAGTAAATTTGCAAATAAAAGCCTAACTTGCTAAATTATGCCATTTCATAATATTTTAATTACGAACAGAGAAATACAGTAGTTATTTGACATGATCAGTGAGGTCTGTACAATAATCCCGCTCATACTAAATTTTAAAGTTGGAGATGGCTTTTTGCACATGATACTCTCCTATCAGTCATTGCAGGAGACAAGCAGCTGCTGCAGCTTTCTTTTTTTCTCTTAAAACATCACTGTCGTCATAATTTTTTTTAAAACGGCATATCTTTGGCTTTAAAATAAAATAACATGGTTGTGCAAAGCTTTGCTGCTCATTTAAGCAGCTCAAAAACCTAATTTAGGAATGACTGAATGTTTTTTTTTCTTTCATTGATGAGAGTCAGTCGAATCAGACCTCCTTTAAACCACAGAGAGCTTTGTAATAGAAATAGTCTTCTCTGGAAGCATGATAAATTATGTTGGCATCAAGCTAAAGGGCTTTTTTCCCAATGTAAGGGGTAGATTAAAAAACAGCTGCAGGTTCAATCAACTGATGAATTTCAGGACATAGTTAGTGGATCGGATAAAGGTTGCAACTTAGATTTTAAAAACACGCACACACACACCTATATATATCTCCATGTATGTGTGTTGTATGCATGGTTGTATGGTATGTTTGTATGTTGTGTGTGTGTTATATTTAAAATTTTATATATGTGGTGGTACTTACTGGTTTTTATACGACATGTGTGCATGTTGCTGTGTTTGTTATACACTCACCCCCCACTTTATTAGGTAACCCTTTCCAAAAATTTCTCGTTAACCTTAAATTTCTAATCAGCCAATCACGGCGGCAACCGTGCATTTAGGCATGTGACTTTGGGCAAAACAACTCTGCAGTTCAAACCGAGCATCAGTATGGGGAAGAAAGGTGATTTGAGTGCCTTTGAACGTGGCATGGTTGTTGGTGCCAGAAGGGCTGGTCTGAGTATTTCAGAAACTGCTGATCTCCTGGGATTTTCACGCACAACCATCTCTAGGGTTTACAGAAAAAGAAAAAACATCCAGTGAGCGGCAGTCCTGTGGGCGGAAATGCCTTGTTGATGCCAGAGGTCAAAGGAGAATGGGCAGACTGGTTCGAGCTGATAGAAAGACAACAGTGACTCAAATAGCCACCCGTTACAACCAAGGTAGGCAGAAGAGCATCTCTGAACGCACAGTACGGCGAACTTTGAGGCAGATGGGCTACAGCAGCAGAAGACCACACCGGGTGCCACTCCTTTCAGCTAAGAACAGGAAACTGAGGCTCCAATTTGCCCAAGCTCATCGAAATTGGACAGTAGAAGATTGGAAAAACGTTGCCTGGTCTGATGAGTCTCGATTTCTGCTGCGACATTCGGATGGTAGGGTCAGAATTTGGCGTCAACAACATGAAAGCATGGATCCATCCTGCCTTGTATCAACGGTTCAGGCTGGTGGTGGTGGTGTCATGGTGTGGGGAATATTTTCTTGGCACTCTTTGGGCCCCTTGGTACCAATTGAGCATCTTTGCTAAACCTTGTGGAATCTATGCCACGAAGAATTGAGGCAGTTCTGAAGGCAAAAGGGGGTCCAACCCGTTACTAGCATGGTGTACCTAATAAAGTGGCCGGTGAGTGTATGTATGGTATGTATGTACATGTGTATATATGTTTGTGTACATAAATGTGTATATATGATGCTTGTGGGGTTGGTATGGTATGTATGCGAGTACATGTATGGTATGTATGTTTGTGAAAAATGAGAAAATAAACCTCTGGGGTCAAATTTTTAGTTCCAGTTTCCTTAATGATTTTGTATCTACATATTGTACTTGATGTATCAGGTCTTTTTATGAAACTCCTGCAGTCATTGATGTCAGTGGTGGCTATTTAACATGCCAGTCCTAATGGGCCCTTGTGTCAGCTATGCCAATTAGCATGGACTTGTAAACTAGGAACGGTGGTGGAAGAAGAATAAACACAAGTCAGACAGATGGTCCCAATAACACTTTGATAGCTGAGCACATGGCATAGGACAATGGAAAAAATTCTACATCAAACAAACAAATAAACAAATCTTGGCCATACTCCATGCTTCCCTTAACTCACTTATGAGGTTATGGTCCAGGAACACAGCAACACCTCCTGTATCATACATGAGAATTTTAGGCTTTCGGAAACCACAGAAAAGGAAATCAATCCAAATTATGAATCTGTCACATTCATATTTGTTATGCCCTCTGTTAGTAAATTCATACTGGGGAACTTTGGTGGTCATGATATCTGGCTAGGAAACTTCTATGAGAATTTATGACAGAAGCTAGAATTATGACTTTCTTAGTATCCCCTGCATGTAATTAGCCAGCCCCTCTGTGACCTAAGCAGGAGGAAGGGCTAGGGGGAAGGTTGAGTTTCCATAAAACACCATGGGTTGTCAAAGACCATTGTCAGTTCCAGGTATTACCACCAGTGTAGGTCTGTCCAATTATCTTCAGCTGTGCTCCTCAGCTCGGATTTTTAACCAATCAGATTGAAAAAGGTCTATTTTTGTATTTTATCCCTTCTTGTATATATAAAGTTCTGCACATTTTTATGTATGTCTGTTATTTGGTAACTTTGGTAACTAAGCAATGTACCTTTATATTAAAGCTTAAAACGTTGATAGTTTTGCACTGTTACCGTAACAAACACTGAAACTCTCTGGAGAGTTTAAGCAACTGCTGGTGCACATAATTGGTAGCATTGATTCCTTTTTTAAGGTGTATAGAGTTCCTTTCTAGAAAATGAAAGGTGGTGGTGGTGTGCGTGTAGTAGGGGGTCTTGACCGTGTGGGTATATGTGGTCCTCGTAGTACAGGCAGAGAAAGAGCCAAGTGTGAACGTTTATGTAGCATAAAAATGTATGATCGCTCCCAAGTTACGCAGAAGGAGGTGGGTCCTGAGTTGTGTATCCGAGACGGACTGTGCCCAGACACCTCTCTGCATGTGGTTTTCCCTTTCCCTGGTGCATAACTGAGGTTGGCAGTGGAATCTTCCTGTGCCCTTGATAGTCCCTCCTTGTACCCCTGTTTCCTGACGATATATATTATTATTTATTTTAGAGCGCCCTTTGTTCCAGGTCGCTGTACATTCGGGTTTCATACATAACATAGGTCAAACAAGTACATTATTTCAATTAACTGAAAACTGGTACAGAAGGAGAGAGGTCCCTGTCCATGAGGGCTTAGGCTAGGTTCACACGGTGTATTTGCAGGGTGTAATTACGCCCCGCACTTACGCCGTGGGTGCGGAGGGCCGGCACCTCGCCGGCCCATAGACTTACATTACCAGCGGCGCGTATACGCCGCTGGTAATTCACATGTCAATTATCTCCCCCCTCGGCAAATTCGCCAAGCAGAGAGAGGCGATGTAATACATAGTTCTCTATGTGGATTACTGTAATGACTGGGATGTTTTCAGCCCGTAATTTGCGCACTCCGGCGCGTAATTACGGACTGAAATACGTCCAGTTTTAAGCCGTGTGAACATGGCCTTACAGTATACAAGGAAGGTGGGAAGAGACAGAAGGTGAGGGGCAGACATGTTTGTGTGCTGGAGTAGTAGCAAAAGTGTTATTGTTGGTTATAGGCAATCCTGAAGAAATGGGTTTTCAGGTTGCTTTTGAGAGTGGGGGAGAGTCTGATGTGTTGGTGCAGTGAGTTCCACAGTGTGGGGGAAGCACCAATATATAAATTGGCGTTTTTCTTACAATGTGTTACACCACTGTAAAGGGAGTGTGAATATGTATACATACATAAACACAGGTATAAAGACACACATAACTCATAGTTGCCAACTTTTGAAAATGAAAAAGCAGGAGACTTTAGTGGGCGGCGCGCGTAGCGCGCCGCGGCAAAAATTTGCATGGACACGCCCATCTTGTCGGTATGCCACGCCCCTTCAAAAAAGCCACACCCACTCCACCTAACTGCATAACGGCTTTGGAAGAAAGCCAGGTAGATGCCCTTATAGCCAGGTAGTAGCCCCCCATAACCAGGTAGTGCCCCTTACAGGCCGGTAGATGCCCCCTTGTAGCCAAGTAGATGCCCCCTCTGTAGCCAGGTAGATGCCCCCCTTTGTTAGCCAGGTAGGTGCCCCCATTGTTAGCCAGGTAGGTGCCCCCATTGTTAGCCAGGTAGGTGCCCCCATTGTTAGCCAGGTAGTGCCCCCTCTGTTAGCCAGGTAGTGCCCCCTCTGTTGCCAGGTAGTGCCCCCTCTGTTGCCAGGTAGTGCCCCCTCTGTTGCCAGGTGATTCCCCCCTCTGTTGCCAGGTAGCTGCCCCCTCTGTTGCCAGGTAGTGCCCCCTCTGTTGCCAGGTAGTGCCCCCTCTGTTGCCAGGTAGTGCCCCCTTTGTTGCCAGGTAGTGCCCCCATTGCTGCCAGGTAGATGTCCCCTCTGTTGCCAGGTAGTGCCCCCTCTGTTGCCAGGTAGTGCCCCCTCTGTTGCCAGGTAGATGTCCCCTCTGTTGCCAGGTAGTGCCCCCTTTGTTGCCAGGTAGTGCCCCCTCTGTTGCCAGGTAGTGCCCCCTTTGTTGCCAGGTAGTGCTCCCATTGTTGCCAGGTGATGCCCCCATTGTTGCCAGGTAGATGTCCCACTCTGTTGCCAGGTGATGCCCCCTCTGTTGCCAGGTATGCCCCCTCTGTTGCCAGGTAGTGCCCCCATTGTTGCCAGGTAGTGCCCCCATTGCTGCCAGGTAGATGTCCCCTCTGTTGACAGGTAGTGCCCCCTTTGTTGCCAGGTAGTGCCCCCTCTGTTGCCAGGTAGATGTCCCCTCTGTTGCCAGGTAGTGCCCCCTTTGTTGCCAGGTAGTGCCCCCTCTGTTGCCAGGTAGTGCCCCCATTGTTGCCAGGTAGAGCCCCCTAAAGCTAATAAAAATAAAATAATAAAATCCACTTACCTCACCAGGCTCCTGCAGCACGGCCGCTCCTGCCCGATCTCTTCAGCGGCGCAGGGGGAAGTGAGAGCAGCCGCGCGTCACTCCCCTGCGCCGCTGACCTGTATGCACGGCGCGCACAGACGCCGTACATACAGGGGGAGGAGGGAGCGATCCCTCCTGCCTCCTCCCTGCACAGTGAGACCGCGGACGGGTGAGCGGCCGCTGCGGCCGCTTCACCCGCCTGTAGGAGCGGTCCGGTGGCGCAAGAGTAGCGCACCAGCGCTACTCTTGCGCCGCGGTAATTTAAAGGACCCCCGCTGCCTGCAGGCGGCGGGAGGAATGCCAACTCCCCCGGGAGGGCGGGAGGGGACCCCAAATAGCGGGACCCCCCCGCCAAAAACGGGAGAGTTGGCATGTATGACATAACTGTGAGTGTATGTGTGTGCACAGCTCAGTATTAAACAATTTATGTGGGCAGCATTGTTAATGCCTGTCAGCTGGAGACAGCCACTTGTTTGTTCTAACACAACTTTCCACCTGAATTGAATGCACACATGAGCACCCTGGTAACCTCAGACAGCTACTGAGCAAATGCATGGCCGTTCACGGCTGAGCGCTCACGGGGTGTGTGTCCAAAAGGGCAGGACTCCCCTACAGCATTTGTCTGTGATAATCATATAGATTCTCTTGTTCAGATCAAATGAAACCTTTTTGCATAAAATAAAATCTGATTTTGCTGACCTGAGAGAACACTTCAACTATTGAGGGAGACCGTAAGCAATGATTTTCAGTTTACAGCTGGTAACTGTTTAATTCTCATCTTATTAATATTATTTTTATATTAATACCTTGTTCTACATCAGAGCAAATTAATATGTTGCTATGTTGTTTAAAAATAATATTTAACAATCATGGGAAAAACTTTATTCGGTATAAAAAAAATATATGTAAACATACTGTAACATACCATATAAAAATCAAACAAAACCCCCCCAAAAAATAACATCAAGGGAGTCCCATTGAAAAAGCGTCAGCGAAACGCGCGCCAGGGCAGCACAGGGGTCTAGCTGTCACCATCCATTGTGTTACCGGACACTTTTTATGGTATAGTATCTTTTTCATTGTTTTGCTATAACATTTTTTGAATACTATTGATTTTTCATATTTTGTGTCTGGATAATTTTTGCACATGATTTATTATTTATTGCATACGTGACCCTAAACCCCTATGTTTGTTTTTCTTGTTTTATCTTGGTGATGGCATTTTTTGGGGGTATTGTTTGATTTCTATATGGTATGTTTACATCTATTTGTTTTATAACTAATAAAGTTTTTTCCATGATTATTAAATATTGGTCTTCCCCCTTTTTTCGGTTGTTAGTTTTGTTATATTGGGTCATCCAAGCTCTCATATTTTTTTTTTTCATCATCCCGGATACATTATTATTTATAGGCTTTTCTTATGTTGTTTAAAAGGCTGTTCGTTAGCAATAGGTTTTAAATGGTCACGGTTGACAATAAAATGTTGAATTTTCACTTGATCTTGCAACACTTTTTCTAGTATGGTCAGAAAAAAAAAAAACTATTACAGCCATGGCATCCAGGCATTAGAACCAGGCTTTCTTATCCCGTGTGATGTGACTTCCGGTTACCATAACTTAACCATGTAAAAACCCTAATCAGAACTTAGCGTTAGGCATAGGTTTATAGAAGGAGATCAGGATATCCTGAGCCCAAATTTTTTCATAGGTTTAGTTAAACCAATCAAAGATGTCTTGAACCAAAAATGTTTCATAGGTTTATTTAAACCAAACAAGGATCTGTTAGAGCAACACTACATGTGAATACAACCCTTGTAAAACCCTTTACTTAGAGGATGTTCTCTCCTTTTCACTACATAGCAAGTACAGAAATCACAGATCTGACTCAATGTTTAATAGCTGAACTTTTTGGCTTCTCGAAACATTCAATTTAGAAGAAAACAAAACTATACTCCCCTTAATTCTTCTACTTCTGAATTGGGAGGTCAACTGTGCTGCCTGATTGGCCATTCGGAAGTAGAAAAATAAAAAAAACGGAAGATCGGAGAGACATATTGGTGAAATCGGGGGAAGGTTAGTATAAGCTTTTGTTTTTTTCATTTGGGTCGCAGGAGCATAATATTTTTTTCGGAACTGGAAAACCCATTTAAAGATTGGTAGATACTTGGAACAAACAGGCAGCAGATGTGGCTGGAAAATTGATAGTACGTGAATGTAAATCTGCCTGGGATCAATGTGTCTATGCTCTGATAAAAATTCTGCATCAAAATCCACATGACATTTGCATTCCATTCGTTTGACTTTTTCTGACGTGGATTTCAAAATCCTCAGATGGTAAAACAAAAAAGTTATGGCACTTAGAAAGTAGGGAGGAAAAAAGGCAAAAAAAAGCCTTTCGTTATTAAGGGGTTAATCGCAGTGGTGATTTATACATATTGGGCCTTATGTATAAACACTGTCTAGGTCTAAGAGTTTCTTTGTTGCTCATAGCAACCACAGCTCCGCATTTATTTTGCCAGAGCACTATATAAAATGAGAGCTGAGCATTGATTGGTTGTTATGGGCAACAAAGACAGTCTTACTTCTAGACAGTTTTCATACAGGGGGTGCGGAAAGTATTCAGACTCCTTTAGATTTTTCACTCTTTGTTTCATTGCAGCCATTAGGTAACATCACAAAAGTTCATTTTTTTTGCTCATTAATGTACACTCTGCATCCTATCTTGAAAGAAAAAAACAGAAATGTAGATATTTTTGCAAATTTATTAAACAAGAAAAACTGAAATATCACATGGTCATAAGTATTCAGACCGTTGGCTGTGACACTCATATTTAACTCACATGCTGTCCATTTCCTTCTGACCCTCCTTGAGATGGTTCTGCTCCTTCATTGGAGTCCAGCTGTGTTTAATTAAACTGATTGGACTTGATTAGGAAAGGGGCACACCGGTCTATATAAGACCCCACAGCGCACAGTGCATGTCAGAGCACATGAAGTATTGGGCAGGAACTGCCCAAGGAGCTCAGAGAGAGAATAGTGGCAAGGTTCAGATCTGGCCAAGGTTACAAAAGAATTTCTGCAGCACTCAAGGTTCCTAAGAGCACAGTGGCCTCCATAAACCTTAAATGGAAGAAGTTTGGGACGATCCCAAAACTCTTCCTCTACCTGGCCATCCAGCCAAACTAAGCAATCGTGGGAGCAGAGCCTTGGTGAGAGAGGTGAAGAAGAACCCCAAGGTCACTGTGGCTGAGCTCCAGAGATGCAGTAGGGAGATGGGAGAAAGTTCCACAAAGTCAACTATCACTGCAGCCTCCACCAGTCGGGACTTTATGGCAGAATGTGCCGGTGGAAGCCTCTCCTCAGTGCTAGACGTATGAAAGACCGCATACAGTTTGCAGAAAAACGCATGAAGGACTCCAGACTATGAGAGATAAGATTCTCTGGTCGGATGAGATAAAGATTGAATTTTTTGCTGTTAATCCTAAGCAGTATGTGTGGAGAAAACCAGGCACTGCTCATCACCTGCCCAATACAATCCCAACAGTGACACATGGTGGTGGCAGCATCATGCTATGGGGGTGTTTTTCAGCTGCAGGGACAGGACAACTGGTTGCAATTGAAGGAAAGATGAATGCGGCCAAGTACAGAGATATCCTGGATGAAAACCTCTTCCAGACGCTCTGGACCTCAGACTGGGCCGAAGGTTCTTCTTCCAGCAAGACAATGACCCTAAGCACACAGCTAAAATAACAAAGCAGTGGCTTCAGAACAACTCTGTGACCATTCTTGCCACTCTCAGCCAGAGCCCTGACCTAAACCCAATTGAGCATCTCTGGAGAGACTTGAAAATGACTGTTCACCATCCAACCTGAGGGGACTGGAGAGGATCTGCAAATAAGAATGGCAGCGGATCCCCAAATCCAGGTGGGAAAAACTTGTATCATTCCCAAGACTCATGGCTGTACTCGCTCAAAAGGGTGCTTCTACTCAATACTGAGCAAAGGGTCTGAATACTTATGACCATGTGATATTTAAGTTTTTCTTGTTTAACAAATTTGCAAAAATATCTACCTTTCTGTTTTTTTTTTTTCTTTCAAGATTGGGGGGGGTGGGGAGAGTGTACAGTAATCAGCAAAAAAAATGAATTTTTTGGATCTTACCAAATGGCTGCAGTGAAAGAGTGAAAAATGTAAAGGGGTCTGAATACTTTCTGTACCCACTGTACATGAGGCTCAATTGTTTTCCCTATAAGCCAATAAAGAAAATCCATGAAAATAGCGCAGTGTTTCCACAAAAACAAGCACTTTTTATCTGCCATTCAGGCAGATTTTTTTTTTTAAATTCCGTTTCCACTAATATAACATCTGTATTTCTTGCAACGGCCGAATCCCACACAATCAGTATGTTTGAAAAGTGTTACTACCTGAGGCTTTGATTTCCCAGGAGCGTTGGATTGCTATGACTGGGTTTGCAGTCATCAATTTTTTTTCAGATCATAAGATGTTTGATCAAGTCAAACAATACTCGGGGTTTCTATAAGGTTTTCAGCACTTGTTCAGTGCAACCTCGGGCACTATTGTATTAAGCATATATAGTTAATATGTAGCGTCCTTCTGAAGCCATAGTGTACCACTTATTACATAATACAGGCGACTTCTTCAGTAGGCATGAAGGGTTCTTCAGGGATCAGTATTTGCTGAACATTTTCATTTTTGTTGTGAACAATTACATAGGCTTTCATGATTGGACTGACCTTGTATAATGTCCTTCATAGCAACTCAAAGACAAGATCCTTCACTACCCTCTAGTGGATGAATGTGATCGCTGGCTAAATTAATGTGTCTTGGTTCGGAGTTTTTTTGTATTGTTTTTTTTTTATACAGAAAATTATTATGTACAAGGCAATCTTATCCGCTGGGCACAGTAGGCAGCAGGGGCCCCAGCACAGATTGAATGTTATGTCTTGGGAATCCAGGGAACACACCTTACCTGGGTCAATTATTATTATTATTATTTATTTTAGAGCGCCATTGATTCCAGGGCGCTGTACATTCAAGAAGAGTTACAAACATAACAAATGTTGAACAAATACAATGGTGATGAAAAATGACTATTAACTGATACAGAGAGGAAAGAGGACCCTGCCCATGAGGGCTTACAATCTACAAGGAAGGAGGGGAGAGACGGAAGGTGTTGGGCAGACATGTTTGTGGGCCAGTGTACGGGTGGTGGGGTTAGTGTAGGTTATAAGCTGTCCTGAAGAGATGGGTTTTCAGGTTGCTTCTTTACCTGTTTCGTGTTTTTAGGACATGCAAACAGATCAAAACCATCGGCGCCCTGCCAGTTAGTCCTGCAGGCTGCTTACATGATGTCAGTGGGGTCCTGATATGGGTGAAGTGATGATACTGGTGTGCTTGGCGGTGGCTAGAGGCCTGACCTGGTGTGATGTCATGTATTTGGGCCTGGCCTGGTGTGATGTCATGTATTTGGGCCTGGCCTGGTGTGATGTCATGTATTTGGGCCTGACCTGGTGTGATGTCATTTATTTGGGCATGGCCTGGTGTGATGTCATTTATTTGGGCATGGCCTGGTGTGATGTCATATATTTGGGCATGGCCTGGTGTGATGTCATGTATTTGGGCATGGCCTGGTGTGGTGTCATGTATTTGGGCCTGGTCTGGTGTGATGTCATGTATTTGGGCCTGGCCTGGTGTGGTGTCATGTATTTGGGCATGGCCTGGTGTGATGTCATGTATTTGGGCATGGCATGGTGTGATGTCATTTATTTGGGCTTGGTCTGGTGTAATGTCATGTATTTGAACATGGTCTGGTGTGATGTCATGTATTTGGGTGTGACTAGGTGGATGGCCTGGTGTGATGTCATGTATTTGGGTATGGCCTGGTGTGATGTCATGTATTTGGGCATAGCCTGGTGTAATGTCATGTATTTGGGCATAGCCTGGTGTGAGGTCATGTATTTGGGCATAGCCTGGTGTGAGGTCATGTATTTGGGCATAGCCTGGTTTGATGTCATGTATTTGGGCATAGCCTGGTTTGATGTCATGTATTTGGGCATGGCTAGAAGCATGGCCTGGTGTGATATAATTTATTTGGGTGTGACTAGGTGTATAGCCTGGTGTGATGTTTGGGCAAGACCCACTGCACCGCTATGCCCGTGGGTCCATAATGTTGTTAAGATGGCTCTGATTATGCGTGGATTAAAATAGAGAAGTTGTAAATTATATGATGACTCTTGTGACTTAGTGAATTTTATTAGTATTCTTGGATGTTCATTGCTTTAAGCTATTAGCAAATGAAATATATTTTATTTGACCATTTTAGTCCCACTTATTACTTACTACAGTTGTATTATTGAATCTGAGAAGGCCAGGCAAGTTGTCTTAACATACCTTCCCAATAGAATAGGTTATACTAAGGTCTTGTGAGCCTAGCATCTAGATCAATAGGATGCCACCTTTCCAATTAGCCATTTAAAATATCTGACATGTCCAGGTTACCTCTAAGGTGTATTTACACATAGTGATTTTTCCATTACAGTAATTTACATTCCTATCTCAATTGTGCAGGAACTGCACTTCCGTTAACTCTTTGTATTATGGATTTGTTTACTGGAGTTATACATCTCCTTTCAGAACTTGCTTTTCAAGGGTGTGAGGAGACGCCCAGTTGTTGTTTTGACCAGGAAAAGTTTTAAAGGGAATCTTATCAACAATATAAATATATTTTTTACTAATTAAAATTAAATACTGATGCATATTGTGATGAATGTCATCTAGTTTGATCTAAGTTGATCACTAAATCATGTGAGGTCAGCACTCCTGTGCATAGGAAATAAGCCCTCGTGAGGAGTTCCTGCTTCAGAGGACCGTCACATGTCTAGCAGACTTCTTGGGACCAAGGTGTCCACAGTCAGAGTTGAGGAGCTGATCAAAGGCTGGAGTCAGACAATTGGAAGCTGTGGTTTCATAGAGAATTATGAAATTTCTACATGCCATACCCGCATACATGTTCCATATTTGAGAACTCGGTAACAAGACACATGCCCACCTGAGTCTCCCTCCTTCTCCGGACCTAGTAATGGGGAGATGCGGAGAACTGCTAGAATGAATCTGACAGCAAAGCTGGGGCTCAGTCGGGTCTAATGGTCCCAAAGCCACCTTTCGGTGGCCTTCCTGGGAGAAGTTATGACCCATCAAAAGGTTCAAACTACTCGGCCCAGAGGGGAGGAGGGCATCAAACCATCCCAGGGGCATGAGGGGGTGTGACCAGCTAGGGTTAAAAGCCAGCTCCAGGCAGTAGCTGCTTGTTCTCTTCTGGGGGGTTATGTTGTGCTAGCATATTGGAAGGAACCAGGAACTTGCTTGCTTCACACGCCCCCATGTGGCTGCACAACACTAAGGCCTAATACCAGGAAACTGACTTGTACCTTGTCTGCTATATATTGTTTGTAATCCTATACCTGTATTTGCATGTCTGATAATTATATATCTCTGTATTCTCTGTGTATGTAGTGTTTTGTCTAGTGTGCCCTTAAAGGGGATGTATCGCTTCTTTAGTTCAGCTGATTCATACTGCTCTCAGCTTCTCAACTCTAGAAATGCAGGGGCGTTTCTTCCCCTCCCAGCTGGGTGACATCATCCCCCCTTCACTGTTCATGCTGGCGCCCGAGACCCCCCCCCCCCCCTCCTCTCTGAGGCCACATGTCACTGTGTCTCTCCCTATGCAGTCTTCTTTTGTAAGAGCTGTATACATACCACAGGCTGCATTCAATCTAGACTGAGCACTGATCTCTTCTCTCACAGCTGGAGATTTGTTACAGTTGAATCCAGCTTTCTATGAACGGCACAGATCTACCATCTATGCAGGAGAGTTAGGCACCGAGACACAACTGTGCTGTTTTCTGATTGTAGAATCTACTGCAGTGTGTTTTTTGCTAGGTGTGCAGAGAGAAATTGCTACGGCCACTAACTCTGAGTCAGGGAGGCAGTGATCGACACACAATTGTGCTGTTTCCTGATTGTAGAAGCCCTGCAGTGTTATTTGTTTCTTCTGGCTGTGCAGAGGGAAAATGTGCCGGTCCCTTATTTTGAAAGGCAGGAATGCAAGCTCCGTGAATATGGCCGACCAGGGGCTGAACAGAATGTAAATGAGCTCTCAGCTAGTGAAATGCAAGGAGGAGGGATCAGACCAGTACTGGATATCAGTGTAAACAGAAACAGAAGATAAGGAAAACTGTGAATACAAGACAGCTTTGCTAATGACATCTAATTGCAAAGTTACTTGTTTTCGCTGTCCCCTTATTCTGAAGACCATTTAATGAAATGATACAACCCCTTTAAGGCAAATAAATATTTAAGCTTAATCTTGGGCTGCTCTTTTATCTCGATCCACGAATCCACAAGTCCGCTTTTTTGGTTTTAAATTATACGCTACCGGGGTTGTTTTCTGGCCTGATATAATTCAGTTAACAGACCAGGCTTATATCTAATGAACTTGCACTCTTCCGGCTTGTGCTCACTCGTGCAGACACTGGCAGTCATCGGACGATTCCTTTGCTCCTATGCTGCTTACAGCTCATACTTGGAACAGCAGCCTTACCTCATACCTTTGTGCATCCTCTGACCAGAGCCAATGCTGCTTTCATCCTCATATATCCACCATTGCTTGACCTACTCTGTTCCTCAGATCTACTAAGATGTCTTTTGTCACAAAGGCTACTACCAAAACATCTAACCTTATGACATCTATTATGTCACTGTAACCTATATACAGAATGTTCCTTGTAAGCAGTATCTGATTATTTTTGTGAATAATAGAACATTTTATTATTTGCGTAATACCAGAATTGGTGTGCCGTGGTTCTCTACTACTATATGTTACCTGGCCAAGTTTGACCTTACCACTAAGCACCCACCACCTAAGATATGCGTTACCCTATACCCTGCTATATCTAATGAGGAACTGGTGGCACTCTACATGGCTTTCAGAGTTCTGTTTCTCCTGTGTTATTGAAAAGGGGTCTCTCAGTCAGACTGGGTTGTGAGCATGCGTTCGCCACGCCTGTGGTCGTGTAGACTCTCCTCTCTCACTCCCTGTGCCTCCCAGTACCCACATGGACAGAAGGGTAGCTGTGAAATGGTATCCAGCTGACCTTGCGGACCCGTAGTGAATGCCCAATGTCATGTATACATCACATATTGGGTCACGTATCTGGCCACGGCCAAAGGGTCCTGATACATCGGCCAACGAGCAGAGGCTGTTTGTGACATATATTAGCGGTTTTAATTTTCTGTTTGTAGATGTTTTTATTTCTGATCATTGGGGCAGCCATCTTGCCTGAGCTGCTTTCAACATCATTTAGAAAGGTGCTTTACAGTCTGTGAATAGGAGCAAACCCATTGACTTCTGTAGGGGAGTTTTTTTAGACCTGCTCTACGACCTGGGAAAAAGTCACTATGCAGAAAAAGGGAGTGGTGACTCCCCTTTTGTGAATGATGTATTCAGTTTTATCTATACACATTTGTGTCGCCTTATACTGTAGTCTTGCCTGTGTTGATAATAAGAAGTCTGCTGAAAAGCTTTCTCTACAGAACAAAAAATGTCAAACTATTATTAGGTCTAGTGACCAGATTAGAAGCTGCACAATTTTAGGATTTTATTTATTTTTTTTGCAAATCTTAATAATGATATAAAAAATTAGAACAAAAAACATAACCAGAAATTCTTAAAAAATGTTTTTAACAAAAAAAACATGAGTTAAACAGTAGGTCATTTTTTTTTTATAACACATTCCCTTTAAGTTTGCATAGTACTTAATTTCCGCACTGTTAGCCCTTTTGCTGTGTACATGTTAAGTCGCACAAAAAGGATTGATATAGATCTTCTGGTTGTTTTCCATTAAAGCGGTTCTCCCTTTGGAAGTCCCTAACTAACTGATTAAAAATTGTTTTATCATTGGGAGACCTAGCAATCGGCTGTAATTTGTGGTGAAACCTGGCAATAAATATTCGGTTGACCTGCAGCACCACCACAGAGGAAATCACGTATTACACAAAGCTTATTTAAACCAGTGAGGTGTCCATGTTATTTAAGGGTTATCTCATCACAATGATTAACTTTAAACATGTAGGCAAAGATAAAGATCAAATACATTGCTTTTCTGATCTTGTTTTAATTCAGAGGTAGAGGAAATCTAATCTGCTGCTTGTGTAGGTGACTTCCTGCTGTGTCTTATCAGCAGCACAGGAGTTTGTTTATGTTTGTTACTTGTAAACTTTAACTCTTTAGAGCTCTCTAGCCTCCTGCCCTCTTGTTAGACCCCTCCATGTCCCTCTAGCAGGGTTAGCTAGAAATAGCGGGGCATATATGCCAGTCACTGCTGTAGTCACAGCCTAACCAGGAAGTATGAGCCTGAAGTTGGCTGAGATGAGTAGGCTTTGAAAAAGAGTGGTGAGTATAACACTTTAAGGACAGGAGAGGTCCTCCAACTAAGAGGCCGTACTTGTAACCAAACTCTGTTCTGATACGGAGAAAAGGATCAGACCAGATTACATCCCTTTATTAAGTCAGAATTCACAAATAAGATATAGAAGAACAGGTTAATACTATTGTCACTGCTTGTCATCTCTAACATCTCTCCGCCTGATATTTTTACACAGGGCTGTTTGTCATGTGTTTTTGTATCGTAAAATGAAATCTTACATGCAGTGGTATATGTGAGGTATTTGGCGCATGTATGCATAATTAATATTTTTTTATTCTTTTTGCAGCCACAGCCCGTTCAGACAGCATAAAACCAAAGATAAACATGAGATTGACAGGATGACACTCACTATGGTAAGTTTAGCTCTTCTGTAGGGTACTGAATTATGTTCTTTAACCCCTTAACGACCGCACATCGTCTTTTGACGTCAGCTGGTGCGGGATGTTCGTCTACAGCGATGTCTTTTGGCGTCGCTGCAGACCCCGGGCTTTGCGGCGCCCGGCACTGCAGCTGCGCTAGCATCGAGGCTGTACTACACAGCCCTGATCCCAGAGCATCCCCTGCATTACCGCAGCGCAATCTAAGGGTTTCCCCTGCTCTGTCGGGTGAACGGAACACCCTGTGACCCGACAGAGCCCAGGGAACAGCTGCACAGTCAGCCCTGGGGACCTAGAGTAGCCCCAGAGCTGTCTGTGGATGAAGCCAGTGACCAGGACACACTATGTGCTGTCCTGATCACTGCCTGTGTCAGACTGACACAGATTATAATGTATTAGCATATATGAATATGCTAATACATTACCAAGTGTAAAAAAAAAAATGTAAAACAGTTCTCCCTTCAGGGGATTAAAAAAAAAAATAAAAAAATAAAAAGTGTAAAAAAAAAAAAAAATGAATAAAAAATAAAAATAAATATTTAATAAAATATAATTGTGCATACATTACACACAAAAAAAACCCTACACATATTAGGTATCCACACGACCGTAATCTGTAGAATTAATCTAACAAGTTATTAGGTGTGAAATGTGAATGGTGTAAAAAAATGTAAAAAAATTTAAAAATATTTTAAAAAAATTCTGCAATTATTTATGTGAACTTAAATTATTCCTCCATGAAGTACAACTTGTCTCAAATAAAACGAGGCCTCATCCAACTGCGTCATTGAAAAAATAAAAAAGTTACAACTGTGGAAACGCAAGGAGGCAAAAACGAAAACAATGTTCTGGTCATTAACTACTTTTCAGGCCTGGGAGTTAAGGGGTTAAACACCTGTCTTCATCGTGGATCACAATACATTAATTGAGTCAGAATGCACATATATACAATATTACTCTGAATTAGACTCATTCCAATATAATATATAAATACTTTATTTAATCAAATTGTTAAATAATAAAATATGTAAAAAAAAAAAACAACAAAACGGAGTGTTCCACACCGACAGAAGAAGCAAGCATTCGATATTCAGTACTTCACATAAACTTATTAAATGGCTACACACATTATATAAAAGGCCACATAAAAAGACATAAATGCCATAAATACAGCTGCTATGAGGCCCAGAGTTTGAGGGAGCCCAGTCAGAAGAACATTGGTCCTTTTTGTAGTGAACAAGTAGTTGGTCGTTTTCTGCTCTCCAGCATTACTTTGTGAGTTCCCGGGATATGGCAATATTATTGCGACTTATGCTGCTGTTTTATTTTCTAGTCATTAGGCATTGGGGCCCCACTTTATTTTACTATAGAGCCCTGTGAATTCTAGTTACGCCTCTGATAAATGCACATCCTGCAATATACTGTAACATAATTATATTCCCTATGAAATCACCATAAAACCTATATTAAAGTCAATTGTAAAGTATCTACAGTAAAGCCATAAAGGTAACTATATATGATTACAAAGGTAGCAATATGTAAAGTGCAGGCCCGGACTGAGAACCTGTCCGACTGGGCAGATGCCCGGCGGGCCGCGGAGCCGGGACACATGTGGGCCGCCTGAACGCACCTTCTGGCACTTTGTTGCCGGCTGCGGCCACTGCAGAGGGCCGCCGGCCGCCGCGACCAAAGCTGAGCTGAGATGCTCCGCAGTGGCCAGCAGCTAACATACAAGTAACGAGGCGGGCTGCGACCGCGGCCACTACAGAAGGCCGCCGGCCGCAACTGAGCAGGGATGCTCCGACGCAGCAGCCGCAGCCACCCAGCAACCAGCTTGTTTAGAGGCGGGGTGCGGGCCCTACAGAGGGCCTCCGGCCGCAACTGAGGGCCGCCGCATTGAGCGGACGGAGTTCCCTGCAAGTTAGATACATATATCTATGAGTCTTGCTGCGGCCGCTACGGAGGGGCCGCCGGCTGCCGCGTCCACATCTGAGGGCCACAGTGAGCCGGGATGCTCCGCAGCGGTCGCAGCTCGTCCGTGCAGGCTGGCTGTTGCACTCACTGTTGAGGAGGCGGAGCCAGAGGTGCACGCAGGGAGGAGGGGACCGTGGAGGCAGCTCCCTCACAGTGATCAGAAGAGACGTTCACTGGCTCCACTTCCCCAGTCCTGCAGCCCACGCTGAACACGCCTCTTCCTCTCCAGGAAGCCGGCTCTGCTCCTGCAGGATTTCCTCCAATAGTAAGTAGATGGTAACTTCACCACTTGGGCCCTTGCCACTTGTCAGCCTGGTAGTAGGAAGGTAAGGCCCAAGGGAAGTAGGTACACTACCTCTCTTGGGCCTTGTTCTCCTACGTACCTTCCTTGGTGCCCACCTACGTACCTCCCTTGGTGCCTGCCCGAACGCCTACGTACCTCCCTTGGTGCCTGTATGCCTATTTACCTACCTTGGTGCCTGCCCGCCCACCTACGTACCTCCCTTGGTGCCTGCCCACCCGCCTATGTACCTCCCTTGGTGCCTGTCTACCTATGTACCTCCCTTGGTGCCTGCCAGCCCGCCTACGTACCTCCCTTGGTGCCTGTCTTCCCACCTACGTACCTCCCTTGGTGCCTGTCTTCCCACCTACGTACCTCCCTTGGTGCCTGTCTACCTATGTACCTCCCTTGGTGCCTGCCCGCCCGCCTACGTACCTCCCTTGGTGCCTGTCTTCCCACCTACGTACCTCCTTTGGTACCTGCCTGCCCGCCTACATACCTCCCTTGGTACCTGCCTGCCTGCCTACATACCTCCCTTGGTACCTGCCTGCCCACCTACATACCTCCCTTGGTACCTGCCTGCCCACCTACGTACCTCCCTTGGTACCTGCCCGCCCACCTACCTACCTCCCTCGGTACCGGCCTGCCCGCCTACGTACCTCCCTTGGTACCTGCCCATCCGCCTACGTACCTCCCTTGGTACCTGCCTGCCCTCCTAAGTACCTCCCTTGGTACCTGCCTGCCCGCCTAAGTACCTCCCTTGGTACCTGCCCACTCGCCTACGTTCCTCTTTTGGTGCCTGTCTACCTATGTACCTCCCTTGGTACCTGCCAGCCCGCCTACGTACCTCCCTTGGTACCTGCCCGCCCACCTACGTACCTCCCTTGGTGCCTGCCCGCCCGCCTACGTACCTTCCTTGGTACCTGCCCGTCCGCCTACGTACCTCCCTTGTTGCATGCCCGCCCGCCTTTGTGGGCTGGTGGGACCTGTGTGCCAGGGCTGCTTTTGAGTCCCAGTCCGGCCCTGGTAAAGTGTAATATTAAATCTACATAAAGTGACCATAGGCATCACAATCATAGCCAAAATATCACAGAGCTAGAGAAATAGACCACAGTAGCAATCCCAATCTCCATGGTGGTCAATATTTCTCTAGCACTCTGCTGTTTGGACTGTGATTATGATGCTTATGGTGGCTTTATATAGTTTTAATATTTATATAGATTTGCACAATATGTATCATTCCCTTTATTATCCTGTATGGTCACCTTAATAGCTTTACTGTAGATACTTGTTAATTGACTTTCAGCTAAGTTGTATGGTAATTTTATAACAAATCTAATTGTTACTAAATATTTTAGTATGTGCAGTTATGTCTTTCTTTATGTGACCTTCACATAATGTGTGTAGCTATTTAATAACATTATGTGAACTACTGATTACTGGATATTTCTTGTTAGTCTCTCATGTAAGCGTGAAACACTCAATTTTTTTTCATTTTTTATGTATTAACAACTTAATTAAAGGGGTTGTCTCACTACATTGATTCATCTCACCTTAGTCCTGTTTTCTTGGTTTCATTTTGAATTCGGGGGTGTGTTTACTGGCTACTACTAGGCTGCAGTAGAAGCCAGGTCTATAGCTATAGCTACCAGTACTGGCAGCCTATCATGAGAGATTAAACAGGTCTATAGCTATAGCAACCTGAGGAGCTGATGCAGCCCAAACAAGACGGGATATCTCAGAAAAGGTAGGACACTGTTAATGGACATATAATGCAAAGTGACTTGTTTTTGCAAGATCTTTTACATAAAAGCAATCATTGTATTGAGACAACCCCTTTAAATAACGTCTATGCATGTTATATTGTAATAAGTCTGATTTGGAGTTATATGAATTATATTCTTGTTTAACATGATTGTAAATTGTACAAAAGTGATCATTTCCCCTTCTTTGGCTTGTTTGGTGATGGAGGTGCTAGCTCAGATAAAATATCCCTCTGTGCTTTTGAGTACATCTTTCATTTACTCATAAATGTATATGATATAATCTTGCTTTTCTTAAACATGTCAAGAATGTGGAGCTGCCAGACTCGTTCACTCC
The DNA here is from genome assembly GCA_025379985.1 of Phyllomedusa bahiana. Lineage (NCBI taxonomy): Eukaryota > Metazoa > Chordata > Amphibia > Anura > Hylidae > Phyllomedusa > Phyllomedusa bahiana. The sequence goes on along the minus strand of JAODAL010000465.1, from coordinate 232,403 downwards.
AGAACTGAAGTCCCTCTTGGAAGGTCTTCTCCAAAGAGATGTGAGCAAGAGACTTGGCTGCCAGGGAGGCAGGTCTGTATTACATTCAAATTCTGAGTAACATGTAATAGTCTATAAACTTATGGTTATTATTATTATATTATTATTATTATTATTTATTTTAAAGCGCCATTGATTCCAGGGCGCTGTACATTCGAGGGGGTTACATACATAACATAAGTCAAACGAGTACAATGATAAGTGATTAATGACAATTGGCACGACAGAGGGAGAGAGGACCCTACCCACGAGGGCTTACAATCTACAAGGAGGGGGAAAGAGACAGGTGGTGAGGGGCAGACATGTCTGTGAAGGAAGAGGTGACCAGTTTAGTGAAGGTTATAGGCAAGCCTGAAGAAATGGGTTTTCAGGTTGCTGGTGAAAGTGGTTAGGTCTGGTCCACATCTGCATCGGTAGTTCCGTCACAGAGGTAAAACCTGACTGGTTTCAAAAAGATCTTTGGTGGCCCCCGACGGACCCCATTGGGCTAAATGGGCAATGTTTGTTGCTTCAATGAAAAATACAGCGCAGCTACATTCTTGCCGGAATCTGCGCTGAACTTTCCATAAGAGCTATGAACCAGGGATGAGACATAGGACCACATGTATAAAAACTGTCTAGGTCTAGAATTCACTTTGTTGCCCATAGCAACCAATCAGAGCGGCCCTTTCATTTCATATAGTGCTCTGCAACAATGAGAGGGGCGCCCTGATTGGTTGCTATGGGCAACAAAGTGAATTCTAGACCTAGAGAGTTTTCATAAATGTGGCCCTTATTGTTAGACTCGTACTAGTCCCGGTACTATGAAACGACAACATACCATCCAATTTGATAAAGTCTGCAGTGTGTTTTTTTACTTGTAGAAGATGATTTCTGTGCACAAAATATGGGATATTTTTTGGCATAAATGGATTCTTTTTTTTAAAAGCTTTTTAAATCAGATTTTTCCATTTTATATTTGAGTCATCAGATCCTTGTGAACTTTTTCTAAGCATGAGTAACAAAAATGGTCCATTAGCTTCACAGTAAAGTGGGTTCTTAATAATTGGGTATGAACTAAGAAATCCTTCTGTTACATTTCTTTAAGATCTTTTTTTGTACTAGTTGCAGTAAAAGGACATAAACACGAAGAGCTCTCCAATCTTCATATTAACTTTTATTTTCTTCTTGTAGTGCGCAAGAAGTTAAGGAACATGCGTTCTTTAAAGGCATCGACTGGCAACAAGTGTATATGCAAAAGGTAATACAGTTCATGATAAACAAGTGGCGTGTGTGGATTTAAAGAGATACAATGTCCTGTTTGATCACCATATGTTCATTGTCACTGTGCTGGTGCTTATCATGCATCTACATTTACTGAGCTGTGCCAAAGTGTCTTGAGAAGCGTCTGCATCCTGAAGGCCTAAAAACTTGACCACTGTTTCCAAACTTGCAGATTGTACACACTATACATGTGTATATCTATTTGGTGTAGTGACAACTATAAACCTAATCTCTATTAAACGGAATGTATCGCTTCTTCATTTGGGCTGTTCTCTTGAAGCTTGATGCTCTCACTTCCTGAAATCCAGGGGCGTTTCTTCCCCTCCCAGCTGCGAGTTTCTTACCTGAAGGAGGATGACATCAGCCCCCCTGTCACTGTTCATGCTGGCTCCAGTATCCCCCCCCCCTCCACATGTCACTGTCCTCTCCCTCTGCAGTCTTATTTTGTAAGAGCTGTTTACATACCACAGACCTGCATTCAGTCTAAACAGTCTTCTATGAACTCAGCACTGATCTCTCACAGCTGGAGGTTTGCTACAGTTGAATCCACCCAGAGCACAGATTCGTCTCCCTTCATGTTTACATAAGGCACCAACGCACAATTCTGCTGTTTTCTGTCAATGAGGAGCAGCTAGCTGTATAGAGTGAAATTTTTGTCGGCCCCTTACACGCAGGAGCATTAAGGCACCTTGGCACAATTCTGCTGTTTTCTGATTATAGAGACAGCTGCAGTGTCAATGAGGAGGCGGCTAGCTGTATAGAGAGAAATGTTGCCGACCCCTAATTCTGAGTGAGAGGCAGGAATGCAAGCTCCATGAATGGGGGGCCAAACAGAATGGAGGAGGTGGGATCTGACTATCGTCCATCACTGGGGAAGTTTGTTTACAGAAAATTAAGATAAGGAATACTGTGAGAACAAGACAGCTTTGCTAATGACATCTAATTGCAAAGTTTCTTGTTGTCACTGTCCCCTTATTCTGAAGGCCATTTAATGAAATGATACAACCCCTTTAAATTGTAAAGGTTATGATGGTTTTGTGTTGACCCATTTTATAAAATCCTAGGTAAATAATGAAGGCCCAAACAGGTGGAAATGACTGTTTTCACGCAGCAGTACCTACACCACCAGAAAACCATTAACACCGTGCTGTAAAGTAATCACAGCGGAAATGCTGTTAATCCAATTATTTCAGTGCTATCATTCGGATGCCCCTCTGTGCCCTCTAATTGTTTTTACAATGTTTACTTCATCGTTTTAAAGAACCGCAGTAGAAAATAGAAACCTGAAGTAGAACTCATTTGTGTAGTCCAGATCTTCTACAATGTAATTCAGACGTATCTTTTATAAAATACTTGGGCAGGGTATAATTAAATCCTGCTGTTGGCTTACATCTAAGGGAGAAATATTGGCAAAATAGATAAAAAAAAATTCAAGTAGATGCAGGCTGGGATTGTAAAAATCTAATTACATACTATGGTGTTTTTCCAGTATCCTCCTCCGCTGATTCCTCCTCGAGGAGAGGTAAATGCAGCTGATGCCTTTGACATTGGGTCATTTGATGAAGAAGACACAAAAGGAATTAAGGTACCATATTGTTCAGCAAACATTTACCAAAACTTTGCCTATGGTTCTATTCTTTGGGGGATGGAGAGTGAAAGGCTTAGTTTTAGAATGAAAACACAATGGAAATGACCTGCCAACTGACTGTGGCTCTGTTCACATTAGTATCATGCATTGGGGTTCATTATGCTGCCCTATCTGAGAGCAGGATGTGAGGGAGATAAGCTGAGCTCTGTGATATATAGTCGTCTCATAGATCAAAAGAAAATTCCTAAAACAATAATCCTTAATAGACATGCATTAAAATATTTATCCATAAAATATATAATGGCCTCACACATATAGCCACTAATCAATTTGTGTAGCCATATACAATACCTGGTGTATGACAATACCTGAGTACAAAAACAAATGGTCAATGTCCTGCTAATCACAGCAATAAAGGGACATTATACACCATACAATTTAGCAGGAACAAGAACACCTGTGGGAGGTAGGGAAAATGTGATCAAAAACTCATGATTCTGAAGACTTTGTCACAGTCAGCTCCGTTGCCCCATAGGATAAAATAGAGCATATGGACCAGTATTTGCTGGGTAACCAATAAAGGGAGTTTGCCTCTACTAGTCCTTTCCAGTGAGAGCACCCGCCCCAAAAGGGGCGACCCCACCTCTCGGTGACTTACCCTAACTAACTAAATAATACTATACCAGAAACCATAAACATAAACATAAATCCCGACACGTTTCCCCAAAATATGGTTTATCAGGGGATAATGTTATAAAAAATCTGCAATGAAAAATGATGGTCCACAAGATGGCATTAGTATCATGCATTGGGGTTCATTATGCTGCCCTATCTGAGAGCAGGATGTGAGGGAGAGAAGCTGAGCTCTGTGATATATAGGTTTAAATGATTTGGAGCAGGATTTCTGAGTATAAAGCAGAGACAATATTTATAGGACTCCTTAAAGTGGTATTCTCATTTGATTGATTAGTCTCAAATAAAGACAAAGATTATTAAAGGCTTTCACCGAATACATTGCCTTTCTGATTTTGCTTCTCTTCAGAATTTGGAGCAGATCTTATCTCCTGCTTTTGCAAACAAGCTTCCCTAGTTACTGGCCACTTCTCTCTGCTCTAGCAGTGGCCAGGATGGTGACTTCACTTCCTGCTAACAAGCTTTAACCCTTTACAACTCTATAGCTTTGTGCAAGGTTATTTACAAACTTTCAGCAGTCATGTCACTGTAACAGGATTCGCTAGTCAAAGCACAGCTGATATTCTTATCACCGCTATAGAACTACCCACAGACTGAACAGGATGTGTAAAGTGTAAGTGTAAAACAGCATGGTGAGACAAATCCTTTAAGAGACACTGGAAATCCTGCCTATCACACCCACATACAGTGATTGACAACTTTTGCTGTAACTATGTGTGTAGATCAAACAGTCACACTATGTGGGCAGGGTAGGCATTACTTGCACTTTCTGAAACTTTTTTCTCTGCTTTTTACTCAGATCTCCTGCTCTAAATCATATAAACTTAAAATAAATATATCACAGAGCTCAGCTTCTCTCCTGGTATCATATGCTCTCAGAGAGGGTAGCATAAACTTCCTTCCTGACAGGTTCCCTTTAAATGGGTTTTACTACGAAGTAAAATTGACGTGGAAAACTTGCAAATTTAATAATAAACAATTTTATCATTATTAAAAATTCTGCACCATTTTTGTTTTAGCTGCTACCTTTGTAATCCATAGTGTACAGCTCGTCTCCAGGGTATACGACCAGGGACAAAAGCTTCTCAGTCATGGCCAGACATGCTCAGACCTCTCCTCTCAGGCAGCTAATGTCAGTTGCTTCCCTGCTTAGTAATCGCACACACTAACTGCTGAGCAAGTGTTAAACCCCAGGTGCTGTCAGTCTGCTCCTCTTTGCTGTACTTCTTAGTAACTAGTCAATCAGTGCACATAAATGAAAGAAAGAAACCTTAATCAGGTATATGCATTGAGGAACAAAAGACACGTTTGGTTCCTACAGGTATTTGAACCTAGAACACCTATGCTAAAAGGCAGAAGTGCTAACCACTTGGCTACATTGTAGCTATTTATAGCTCTTTACATAAACAGACCTTTGTTTGCCTGTGGGAAAAGGCATGGTGATGTCAAGCCTGCTAGGTCACACAATATGCATTTCAAACAAATCATACATGCCCCATTTTGAACACCATTAAAGTGGAAGCAGGACCAACCACGCATGAAATGCCTTTGTGGTAAAACCCCTTTAAGCTTGAAAACTCACTTAAAGAAGTGTTCCCACAAGCTTACTTCCACGTGTGCACAACTGGATTCGAAACTCCCATATAAATGAATAGGGCGGACGTCCACAAGCGCTGCCCACTTCATTCTTTCCAACTGTTGTCTCATAGCTGCTATGAGCCGACCTGCAGCGTGGAAGTGTACTTATGGGAACATCTCTTTAAGACGCAATATGGTAAATAAGTAACAAAATACTTTTGGCTATTGGCAATACATGCAGTGCAATTCCTCATGTTTTATTTCACTTCCTAGTAATAAAAATTAAATTACATCATTCTTTTTGTTGCTAACATCAAAAGTTACAACGGAGTGTTCCAGCACAAAATCAAAGCTAGTGTGTGGGTTCTAGTAAAGATTATATTTTATTGCAGTCATGGTAAATTAAGCTAACAAATTTTACATAACTTTTTTTCATCTCACTACCAATTTTAGGTTAGAAATATTTGGAGAGCAAAAAAAACTTTTTACAGACGATTTATGTTTAAAATAATATTAGAATTAATACTACAAGTCCTGCTGCACAATTCATTTCGTGATCCCAGGAGCAATGAAATGTACAGTCCTTTTTTTACAGTCGTATTCCCACAAGAAATTAAAGGGAACCTGTCACATAGGTTGTGCCCCCCTTGTTGAGGGCAGCACAAGCTATTGACAGACATGCTGTTTCCAGCGCTGTGTCCCTTATCCTGTAAGATGCTGGAGTTTTAGAACATTTACCCCTCAAATCTTATTCATGAACAGGTGTTAGCTCCACCCGCCAAAGGCTAGCTCCACCCACCAAATGCTAGCCTCAGGCGGGGTTTGAAAAAAAAACTGACACTCTGAAGGACTCTTCGAATGACTTTTCTGGCTGAAAACTGCAGAGTTGAGCATTAAATACACGAAAACTACAGCATCTTACAGAAAAAGGGACACAGTGCTGGAAACAACATGTCTGACACTAGCTTGTTCCGTCCTCAGCCAGGGGGGCAAAAACTGTGACAGGTTCTCTTTAAAGGGGTTTTCCCATCTGATACATTTCTGGCATATCAATAGGATATACCATTAATGTCTGATGGGGTCCTGCACCTCTTGGACCAACACCTATTGTAAGACCGGACCCCTAAAAGTCTTTGTTCAGAATGGAGAGTTGATCACACTTGCACACTACTCTTCATTCTGTTCTGTGGGAGTTACGAGTGCAGCCGAACACATCACTCATCTGTACTTGGAACTCTAACAGAACACTAAGACTAGAACCGCGCAAGCGTGACCTACTCTTAGGAGCCCATTCTAATGATAGATGTGGGTCCTAAAGGTGGAAACAGAATTTATACAGTCTATTCATACAGTTGTGTTTCCAAAAGAAATTAAATGTACAGAATTTCTCAGGGTCTGCCCAAAGAAAGTTGGTCTTACTATCATTGGTAGGTACTTTGTCAGTAGGCCCCGGTTGTGACAACCCCTTCAGCTCATTCTTTCATTTGAGCACTATAAAACTGCACAAAACTCTTTTAAATAGTACTAGAGTAATTATCCAACACCGCAAAATCTGGAGTGAGCAACAGGCACTTGCTCTGTATGAACACTGTTGCTCTTTGTCTGATGACCCGTTTGATTTTGTTGTTGATACTTAAAGTACAGCAGCATTAAGTAATGTATTTTTTATCAAAATATACATATCCTTCACTGTAATTCATAGCAAAGTAAGAAAAATGGGAGAAGGAGAGAAAATGGGATTTAACAGAAACGGTAACAGACTATTTTTGTATTGGTGTACTAAGGACAGGTTTGTTTAAGTCATAAACATTAAGCAAATAGAGGAAATGTTTTAAAATAGCAAAAGAACCAGTATACCTCTGATAATTCCTTGCTGGTATGTGATAACTTGGCTGCAGCGGTAACGTGCCAGTATACTTATGGGACTGCTGCAGCCAGTCACCAGCCTCATCAGGGTATGGCACAAGACCACCAAGGCCAGTGTTTGCTGCGGTCATAAAGGCACGTCATCACTGCAGTCAAGTAAATACAGACCAGTACTATGACACATTATAGTTGGGGCCCCCATTATAGATTTCCTATTGGGCAGAGATACTGCATCACAATTCATAGTCTACAGAAGTGATGCAAGATAACCCTAGGCTGTTCTCAGAATTCCCATAGAACAGAATGAAGAGTACTGCACTTTCATGGATAGGTGTGGATCCCACAGCCTAATTGGACATTTATGGCATACATTGGGGAAAATAAGTATTTGAGACACTGGAAATTTTGCAAGCTTTCCCAAATACAAAGAATGGAAAGATCTGCCATTTTTATCGTAGGTACACTTCAACTGTGAGTGACCGAATAAAAAAAAAAAATCCAGAAAATCACATTGTTTTATTTTTAAATAAGTATTTGATAAAATAGAAAAATAGAATTTAATATTTGGTACAGAAACCTTTGTTTGTAATTACAGAGGTCAGATGGTTCCTGTAATTCTTGACCAAGTTTGCAGACATTGCAGCAGGGATGGATTTTGGACCATTCCTCCATACAAATCTTCTCCAGAGCTTTCAGGTTTTGGGGCTGTTGCTGGTCTACATGAGTTTCAGATCCCTCCAAAGATTTTCGATTGGGTCCAGGTCAGGAGACCGGCTAGGCCACTCCAGGACCTTAAAATGCTTCTTACAAAGCCATTCCTTAGTTGCTATGACAACTTTAGGGTAGTTAGGGTAGTTGTCATGCTGGAAGACCCAGCCAAGACCCATCTTTAATGCTCTTACTGAGGAAAGGAGGTTGTTAGCCAAAATCTGGCGATACATGGCCCCATCCATCATCCCTTAAATACTGTGCAGTTGTCCTGTCCCCTCTGCAGAAAAGCATCCCCAAAGTATGATGTTTCCACCCCATGCTTCGCGGTTGGGATGGTATTATTGGGGCTGTCCTCATCCTTTTTCTTTCTCCAAAAACGGCGAGTGAAGTTGATACCAAAAGTTCTATTTTGGTCTTGTCTGACCACATGACCTTCTCCCTCTGGATCATTGGTGAACTTCAAATGGGCCTGGACATGCGCTGACATAAGCAGGGGGACTTTGTGTACCCTGCAGGATGTTACATGACAGCATAGTGTATTACGAACAGTAATCTTTGAGTCTGTGGTTCCAGCTCTATTCAGATCATTGACCAGGTCCTCCTGTGTAGTTCTGGGCTGATCCCTGACCTTTCTCAGAATCATCCTTAACCCATGAGGCGAGATCTTGCATGGAGCCCAGATCGAGGAAGATTGACAGTCATCTTGTGTTTCTTCCATTTTCTAATAATTGCGCCAACAGTTGTTGCCTTCTCACCAAGCTGCTTGCATATTGTCCTGTAGCTCAGCCTTGTGCAGGTCTACAAATTTTACCCTGATGTCCTTAGACAGCTCTTTGGTCCTAGCCATAGTGGAGAGGTTGGAGTGTGATTAAGTGTGTGGACGGGTGTCTTTTATACAGGAAATGAGTTCAAACAGGTGCAATTAACACAGGTAATGAGTGCAGAGTAGGAGAGTTTTGTTTTTTTTTATAGGAAAACTAGACAGAATTCTTGCAAATTATTTAAAAAAATCATAGAATGTGATGTCCGGGATTTTTTTTTTAGATTCTGTCTCTCATAGCTGAAATGTACCTACATGCAAATTACAGAAATCTCCATTCTTTGCTGGTGCAAAATCGCCAGTGTATCAAATACTTATTCTCGCCACCGTATATTATCGAAATACTATAAATGTTTGAGATAAGAATACTCCTGTAAGTTATAACAGTAGATTAATAATCAATAAAATGAGTTTTGTTTGATATTACATAATATTGTACTTATTTTTGTAGGTTCCAGAGATTTTACCTGTCATGTAATTTGATAAATTCTCAATAGAAATAAAGCTTGTGCATTGTATAGTACAATCTCCAATATGTATGGCAGCATAGGCTCGGACACAAAAAAACACACCTTAAAAACTTAAAATAAATTGTATTTATTGTTTGTTCCCACAACTTTACACCCATTTTTCCTGCTTCTGTTTTTTTTACATCACAACTTCCTTAAAAGGGGTGTCCGGTTTGGATCAAGATCAAATAGTAAGCTGCTGGTGCCAGGCAAAATAAAATAAGCCTATATTCATCCTCTTCCTCTTCTCTGTTAAGCGCTGGTTCTCCCCAGTCTTCTGTTTACTTTGCCTTCTCTTCCGAATGGGAGGTCACCTCTGCAGATGCTGATTGGCTGCAGTAGTCCTGTGTCTCTGCATACATTACTGTTTGGAGTTGACATAAGGGAGTGGCATGTGACCGCTGCAGCCAATCAGCAGCTGCAATGGTGGCGTCCTTTTCAGAAGAAGAAAGTGAAAAGAAGACCGGAAGAACAAGAGCTGAAACAAAAGAGCAGAAATAGAGGAGTATAGGTTCTTTTCATTTTGTTTGCCATTCTTTTGACTCGATCCAGACAACTCCTTTACATTAAGGTATAGAGAGTTGCAGTCATCTTAATATGAAGTCGATATTTCCTATATTATCCAAAAACTGCATAACTTCACTGAAAAGCAACACATGACAGTATACAGCTGTGTTAATACAACCGGAGTAAATGGGATGCAAGGTGAGGGGGTGGCTAAGGAATTTTGCTGAAAATCTGTGTATATAAATTCTGAATAATGGTCTGTGTCTATGCATAATATTCTTTGCACAGAACTTGCTCATTTTTATCCCTGATCATGCTTAATAATACATGTAATTTATCTCTCTCCAGCTTCTTGATAGTGATCAGGAACTATACAAGAACTTCCCCTTGGTGATATCTGAGCGTTGGCAACAAGAAGTTGCAGAAACGGTTTATGAAGCTGTCAACGCAGATACTGATAAGATTGAAGCCCGGAAAAGAGCCAAAAACAAGCAGCTGGGTCATGAAGAAGGTGAATTTTGTAACTTTGATCTCGGGCGTATTACTGTAGGCTGTACAGAAGTCGAGCATAAGTACATGTGCTGAGAAAATGAAGTCCTAAATGTACAACAGTAAAGGTCATCAGTTACCATGACAAGGCAGCGATAATTGTTGAGGAGAGGACACTCTGTATTCAAACTAGAAGCACTTCCGGTATTCATCTACATGTTAAACCAAGCCTTCCCTGAGTATTAAAGTGGCATTTCCTGACTTGTCTGTGTTAGTGAATACTACTGTTCCCTGTGAAATAACAATTCTGGAGCATCTTTCCTTAGATGTTGTGTGGTCCCCCTGTTATTCTGCCTAGAAATTCATTACCATTCTGTTAAATAAATTATTGGAGAAGGAGGTACCCTGCACAGCCTAAAATTTAACCTACAAGTAACTTGTATGTCTGTTAACTACACAATAATAAATGTACCATTCCATAAATTCATCAAAATAACACCCAAAGAAAAGGACCGGTATCATACAAAGCAACTCTTAGAAAACATCATTGTCCAACCATGCTTGACTGAAATGTATATAATTACAGTTGCTTGGCACCTTCTGTTTATATCGTTTATAGATGCTGGTTATGTACATAAACAACAAAATCTACTATTCGTATGTACCCGCAAAATAGTTGACCATATTCAAATACTTAGTCAAAATATTTAAATTTATTTTGAAGCGACCAACTCAGATATATATAAACGTTTTCGGTCCAATCTTGACCTTCATCAGATAAATGTGTCGCTCATATAGTGTAAAAAGATATAGAACCGGCGGGTTCTATATCTTTTTACACTATATGAGCGACACATTTATCTGATGAAGGTCAAGATTGGACCGAAAACGTTTATATATATCTGAGTTGGTCGCTTCAAAATAAATTTATATATTTTGACTAAGTATTTGAATATGGTCAACTATTTTGCGGGTACATATGAATGACTGAAATGCATAACACCTCACACGGACCTTGTGGTCCTGTGCGCAGATCAGATCTTTTGGGTCCTGCATTCACCAGTTTGTTTCCACACACTTGCTTTCCTCATGCCCCAACTTTTTGGATTGGGTGCTGTTCAGCATCCTTCCTCATACTATATAAACTACCCAGTACTCCAGAAAAAGCTACTTTTTCATATCTCAGCAGTGACGAGAAAATCTTTTCTCCAGTGCTGGATCCCCCCGACTCATTCGACGCTAAATTTATTTTTAGATAAAGTGTTGCACCCATGTGGAATGGGATTGGTTGGAAAGCATGAGTCATAAAGGAAGACAAGTTAATCACTTTTTGACATTATGGGACAAATTTAATGTCCTTCTCCAAATACACATCAAATCTAAAAACGTAAAAACTACTTTGGCCTCGCCGCCTGGTACTTGGAGAATCAAATACCAGGAACACGTCCTATGCCGTGAGAAAAACGTATTGTTTTTGAACCCTTCGACTGGTTCTGGGCCTGTCCTGGTTATGCTCGGCATCCGCGTCTTAGATAAGTTTGTCAATGTTGTCTGTCGACCCATCCCCTATCTCCTTTTTTCCCTTGACCATTATGCCTCCTACATCCAAGAAAAGACATGGAATAGGATGGAGTGCACTTTGTCCTGTGCAAACAGATAGATGTTGACCATTACAGAACTCTTGTACCCATGCAAAACTGGTCTATGTCTATAGATGGAGGCATTATCCTGTCAACCAACCTCCTTTCAACCCGTGAATGTTTTGTTTACATCTTCCAAAGTTGGAAAACTGTAATAAAAACATCCAACAAAAAAAGAAAACATGATAAAAACAGTAATTACACTAAAAATATGATAAGAGAAAGGAAAAATACAACAAACGTGGAAACCATGGAAAAAAATCAATGAGTAAGTTCATAGAGTCCTGGAATGTCTGGCATAAAAAACCTCATCAATTTTTACAAGGTCATGTTCAATATGTGCATTAATACCCAAATATAATCCAAGAGAGAATCCTAATAAATGCTAGTAAACACTAAAGTATATGGCAAGAAGCAAAAATATACAAACAGGAAACCTGCCGCACCACCCTCACCATAGCGTCATCGGGGTGATCATCTCTAATCTTTTTATTACCCTTAATGAAGCTGTGCTGAGGGTGGTGCCGGTGGTTTCTCATTCGTATATTTTGTATTTGTTTATTGGCTCCATGCTGTGTGCTTTATTGTGTTTACTTGGATTAATTGATGATGCTTTGTATTTCATGTTATTCATGAATTTGCTCATTGATTTTTTTTCTATGTTCTCCACCTTTATTGTATCTTTCATTTCTCCAATCAGGATTTTCAGTGTAATTACCGTTTTTGTGATCCTAGCTAATAAAATGACATTTTTAGCTAAGAGTTGCTTTGGATGATACCTGTTCTTTTCTTTTGGATGCTATGTAGTCTGACATTATCCAGTTAGCTCTCACACAGTCAGTATGCACATGGACACACCCCTTTGACAAGTGGAATGTTAACACCCATCTGACGGATTCATTAGTACAGTTCTAGAAGGAATAACAGAGAAGCAGCACAGAATTATAAGACAAGATGCTCCAGAATTGTTATTTCATAGGGAACCCAAGGATTTACTAGAACGGATCTGTCAGATCCTCTTTAAACCATCTTCTCCTGAGGAATACAGACTTTTATTTGTCAGACACATTGCTATTAGGTGATGGGCTTATGTTCTAATAGGCCTTCTCTTTTTTTTTACAGATTATGCACTAGGAAAGGACTGCATTATGCATGGTTATATGCTGAAGCTGGGAAACCCCTTCTTGACTCAATGGCAGCGGCGTTACTTTTACCTCTTTCCCAACAGACTTGAATGGAGGGGGGAAGGAGAATCTCGGGTAAGATTACTACAGAAAGATTTGTAATCGAGACTCACAGGAGATATTTTATAAAGGAAAGTACCAGAAAAAAAGTTGTAAAAGAAGAATATAAACTTAGTTTCTGGTTATATGGAAGTAAATCTTTATAATATACACTGTTTAAATGTCTAATCTTTTTCAAAACCAATGTTTGCTGTCAGTGAATAGGAATAGTCACGCTTACATCAGGGTGCTGAATCCTATGCATCTATCACACATCATAGCTGTATTCTTGCTACTATTTCACTTTTTACCCACTTTAGGTCATTCTCTGAGGATTTGTAACCCTCATCTACATCAAAACATTGGGGCACATTTTTTAAGGCACCTGTGCCAGAATTCTGCTTTACACCACATTTTCTACACTCTTCTGTGCAATAAAAACCTCTGTCAAGCTTTAGAAAAAATCACTAGACTATTGGTGTTGGAGGAGAGGAAATGTTAGTCTTTTTTCGTTATGTTATTACGTATGCTGCTTCCAGATTTCTTTTTAACTCCTGGACACCCTTTTAATTAACCTAAGCCTAGAAAACCTGCTTAAAAGGAATATAACTACCATATGTACTCGAGTATAAGCTGACCCAAATATAAGCAGAGGCACCTACTATTGCCACAAAAAACTGGGAAAACTTATTGACTTGAGTATAAGCCTTGGGTGGAAAATGCAGCGGCATTTTTAAAATTACATAGCCAGGTATAGGCAGTTTAATGTCCCCCATAGGCAGGTGTATGTCCCCCATAGTCAGGTTATAGGCAGGTATATGTCCCCCATAGTCAAGTCTGTGGCCCTCCGGAGTCCATTGCGGAGCAGAGAGCGCTCTCTGCAGTGGTATCTTTACCTGTATGCGCTCCAAGAGGAGTCGCATACAGGTAAAGCGATCGCCGACAGCACCCAGGCCACGGCAGCGTCCGGACACTGTGGGCTGACTCGGGATTCTGCTATATGCACTCCATGATGAGTCTCATATAGCTGAAGTGTCCCTGCCGGCACCAGGGCCATCGCAGCGCCCGAGCGCCAACAGTGACACGAGTTTAAGCCGAAGATGGATTTTTCAGCACATTTTTTGTGCTGAAAACTCGGCTTATACTCAAGTATATACGATAAAATCATTCGATCTCTACAGGACTCTTACTACATTTACTTGATTTCTGTGCACTGGAATATGATTGAACTCACAAGCCTGTAGTCTGTCCTTTTTGGTTTCTAATTGCTAACCGCATTGCCTTCAAGGGTTATTCCCATCTCATTGGTTAGCTTTCAATTTGTAAGCAAAGGAACATAAAGAGTATTACCAAATACATGGTTTTTCCTGTTTTGCTTCTTTTCAGATTTAGAAGCAGCTATTATCTCCTGCTTTTGTATACAAGCTTCCCTAGTTACCGGCCACCTCTCTCTGCTATCACTTCTCAAGCAGTGGCCAAGATGGTGACAACACTTCATGCTCTGTTTCTTATCTGTAAGAATGGAGCTTGTTTACATTACTTACTGACAAACTTAAACTTTGTAGAACTCTGTAGCCTTGTGCACTATAGATAAAAAGACCTCCTGCACTAATGTCCGCATAAGAGGCCCAGCTAGGAGTAACAAAACTGGTATGCAATCACTGCTGTAGAACCACCCACAGAATGAACCAGGCAGTGCAAGTATGAAGCTGCCTGTGACTCTGTGAAACAGCATGGTGAGACCACCCCTTTAACAGATAGTGTAAGATTGTATTGAGAGGAAAGTCAAGAGACTGGCTTGTAATGTTAATCAGTACTCCTCTTCACAGGTACCCTATTGATATAATTATTGTGATGATAAGATTCTATAGAAAGGATCTATGTCGAGTGTTTTACGTATGTGTTATATATGTGATGATGATGTTGTTTCTTATTTAGGAACCATGGCGTGTATATATTAAAAAACAACACCTGGTAAGGTTTTAGTGCTTTAAGTGTAGGTTGTCCCTTTTAGTATAGGATCTTCCTGTAGCATAGTTGTGATCTACAGTTCCCATTCTGAACTTACTAGTTCCTTATACATGTACATTGAGGGTAGTAAGAAATACACTTGCAATTTCTGTGACTGCTGAGAATTGGCACAAAACGGTAAGATTGTGTATATGTCCAGTTTGATGCAATTTTCATAGGCTCCCATTCTCTCCCTAGTTTTGCTGTGTTGTATGGTGATTTATTCAGGATTATATTTTACTTGGAAATCATTCAAAGCAATGTATCTGATCTCCATTTTTTGTATTTTCTTATTTTTGTTGCATGCAGCAAAATTTATTGACAATGGAACAGATAGTGTCTGTGGAAGAAACCCAGATTAAGGATAAAAAATGCATCTTGTTGAGGATTAAAGGGGCTAAACAATTTGTCCTGCAGTGTGAGGTAAGTTTGTTTCATTGCACTACAGATTGGAAAAATTAGGGGATGTTCACCCGACAAGTAAAATTTACTCATTGGAGCTTGCCGTTGAAAAACACATCATCCATCATGTTTAAAACAAATATTTCACATGGTATTGCATTTGGAGTCAGGGTCTTTTTTTATATGTCAGAAACTGGTTTTATTCATTCCTATGTGTTTTTGGATTTTTATCTGCATTAAAAACCACATACAAATGTAAACCGGTGGCCAAACATGAGGTTTTTAGCCATCCTCATTTCCACAAATTTTTCATGTGGAATACGACCAAAGGATGAACATGCTCTAAGTTTTTTCACTGCACATCTGTTTTGAAAACTGACCACTGAAAATATGTGTCATATGAACTACAACGCATATTTTCTATTGAGGTCAATAGTAATGGTTTTCTTTCGGTTTTAGATGAGGATTTCAAGTCAGAATCCACGTGGATTACGACTTGAAATACTTGCTGTGTGGACAAAGCACACACTTTTTGTTTGTTATAGAATATAAGATTGAACCTTATACATTGACTTTAAAAAGTTCATTTAGGACGCTTTTTACATGGCCACATTTAGAGTGCTTATTGACACCTTAACGCCCCATGACATTAGGGTCATGTGAATGCGGCTGTGGCTTGTGAATGGTCATGTGGCTACAGCGGGAAGTCCTGCTTCAAGGCTACTAATTAACCAATTAGATGCTGCATTTAATAGTAACTGCAGCATCTTGGTGCTTTACAGAAGCAGGCGCTCCAAATACACCCCATTGACATTCCCTTCAGTGTAATCTTTACTGTGTTTTTATCTCGCTTACCAGAAGCTGGATTAAAAATTGTTCAGAAGTTTATCCAGAATAGTGTCAATAGAAACTATTGCTCATCCTGCAAAATGAATGCAATGGAAAAATAAAATATGGCTCACAGAATATGGCGACATTAGACATTTAAAAAAAAAAGAAAATGAACATGTCAATCCTACCGCAAGGTGCACTTCCTAATATAAAAAAAACAAAAATAGCAGAATTGATGTTTTGTAGCTTTCTTCCCCCAAAGAAGAATTAAATGTTTTAAAGAAAAGCCATTAAAAACATAATTGTTATTTCCACGTTCATAAAGATCAGAACTGTTACAATATAACTTTGTACCGTGTGACCTGCACAGTGAATGGTATAAAAACCAAATATCCAATGGCAAAATTAGTTTTTTTGTTTGCTTTGCCTCTTTAAAAAAATTGGAATAAAAATGGATCAAATGGTCGACTGCAACCAAAATTATACCGATAACATACCTCACCACAGATTTGTAAACCGTAAAATCCCAAAAAATATTAAACTTAGAAAATGGCTATGTGAAACCAAATTTTACTTGCCCACTGACTTTAAATGTCAGGAGTAATTGTGCAGCTGCACGGGTGGAGAGCTGGCTATCAGCAATAGTGTGGTAGAAAAGGGACAATTACAAAACTTATTTTAGCACTCCTTTGCCTGATGATTAAAATTAAAGAATATTTAAATCAAAAATGTGAAAAGCTATTTTTTTCTACTATTTTCCCTTATGTAAATTAATGTAAAAATAAAGCCTAACATAACACGGAAAAAAGGTGAAAAAAATAGTACAATAACCAAACGCAAGAAAGCATTATAAGGTTTAAACCGGCATGTACTGTAGAAAAGGCCTGGTCAGGAGGGTAGTGAACAGCCCAATCAGAAACTGGTTAAAAAGTAATTCAAAGTAGTATTCAGGTAGATTTAGAAGTAGCAAAACTGATCTGCAGAATAATGATAACCACATGTGAATTCCATAAAAACAAAAGTATGATTTGTCCCATATACAGCTTAGTCCATGTGAAAATTTAAATATGGCTTTTAAAAGGTGGGAAGGGGTTCATACCCATGATGCCATGTATTAGATTCCCACGGGCACCACATACTGGTAGGTTTTCCAGCTATTCATTAGAGGTGCCAGCAGTAAGATAAACTGTTAATTTTTTCAAGTTCCTCTACTAAAAAAGGATTATATAAGCAGACAAAACCATTACATTACATCCTCTAAATGTCTAGTAACTGTTCTGCTTTTTTTTACAGAGTGATCCAGAATTTGTACAATGGAAGAAAGAACTGACTGAAGCATTTACTGAGGCACAGAGGCTTTTACGTCGAGCTCCAAAGTTTCTGAACAAGTCACGGTCTGCAGTTGTAGAGATCTCCAAACCACCACTTAGCCACAGAAATAGCAATGGCCTTTAGGTGGCAGGACAGGACCGAGAAATCTTAGGGATAACTACTTATAACACCTTGACCAAGGTCCACAGCATTGTTATTAGTTACTCGTATGGCCCTCAACAGCAAGGTGTACATAGAAGAAGCTTTGGGAGCCTGCATCACACATTGTCTACTGAAGACTGGTCTTAACCGCCTGAAGTCTAGAAGAGGTCATGCAGCTTGAAGCAATGAAGAGATGAATTTTCACTAACCGAAGAGTTGTGAAAGTTGCCAAATTTAGTGATTGCTCATCATTCTGTTGCATCAGCTAACCCTGAATGGCCTGTGCTGAAGAAGCAGGGCATCCCACCCTTGCTTTTAATCTTGGCATATGCATGCTTTCGTGTATGCCAAGCAAGAATACGAATTGGTTTTTGCAGTAGTTGCTTTTATGTTAATTTTTATGTCTGAAATTCAACATATCCCTGGATGTGTTTTGGAAGGGATTGCCATGTTGCAAGAATGTTTTCAAGATGATAGCTTTCCTGAGTGTTGCCATAATTGTCCCCAAAATACCCTTTGTCCTCCCAACTTGCACTGTTGACTTGAACTAGCAGTGTGATGAAACAGTTATGCACTTCAAAGTAATGACTTTTATCTGTCCTGTGGTTATAAGATGTAGATACTTCATGGGAATACATACCAAGAATAATCACCCAGTTCTGTATCTTCACCAATATAGTGGCTACCACTGTCTTGCCGTGTATGAGGATAGAAATATACTAGTAGAGTAATTATCGGTGAAAAGGAGTGCATGGTAGCTTTGTCCAGTGATCTGTTAGCCAATTAGCAAGTTTAGCACAGTTATAAACAAGCTCGTTCTACAGATACGTTTACAATTGCTATAAAGACAGCTTTCTTGCCATTTCAGGTCAATTGCACTTATTATTTTTTTGTTTTTTAAATGGAATTTATGCTTAAGTGAATATTGGGCGAGAATGTTGGAGAACCCTGGTACGTGTCATGCTGTAATCTTAAATCAATCCTTATCAGAGAAACTCCTGTCCTTGTCCTCCATAGGTCCACTGTCGGGCTTCTCATGCTGTCCTCCTGGTAGGCATCATCAAAAGCCACAAAGCTATGAACATTTATAGTAAGACTGTGCATCCGGTTAACTAAGGAAGGACAAAGACAATCAGTCTGATCTTTTGTTGCTACCTACTACATATACCTGTGCTAGGTTGGAACAAGCACTCACTGGAAATGGCATCTCGGACTGATGGTGACTCCTCTTCTCAGCTGTCGCTTTGGCTGCACCACACGTTTTAGCATTCGACTTTTGATTTTAGCAATGAAGTGCAAAGTGCCAATGGACTCAAACACTTCCTAGATCCACATTCCCTATATTTAACAGAAACTTTTTAATGTATTTGTAAATATTAATTTAAGAATTAGTTACATGGGAAGACTGGCAGAGCATTGATACTTCTGCACGTTCATCTGCAGCTGTGTTTTATATATTCTCCGTTCTTTTGAATGCCTCTTGCTCATCATAAGCGTTCTCCTTGGTTTAGGTAAATGCAGTGGTACTCACCGTTCCATAGGCAGATTGAACCACTGGGGGAAGTTTTATGAATGTGATATTTTTTAAGTGTACCAGAAGTAACTGAACTACTGTGAAGTATGAATCCATGTTTGTATTACAATCACATGCAGTGTTGGCAACAGTTGTTAGTTGTTACAGTTAAAGGGAACACTGAAACATGTGTAGGTTTCTCCTAACTCTGGTTTTCTTCCTCTTCTCACCAGTGGTAAAAAGTCCTAAATATATATTTATATTTTAATGCAACAAGAAATGGTTACAAGATAATCTCTATTTCTTTAAAAGTGTCAGTGAACCCATACACTTTATATGTAGTAAAAGATTATATAACCTTGGGACATTTACTCATCTGCTAAACGTAAGTAGTTTTGTTCCATAGGGAGGGAAAGAGAAGATGATGCTTCTTACTATGGGTCAGTCAATAGCACCTTATTCTGTTACTTGTCAGAGCAACAACCCTGTTTCTCATCATTTCCCTAGAACTATTTTCTTATTGTACTATAATTTTAAAGAATTTATGGAAGCCATATTTATGGATAGAGGTGCAATGACTGTTACTGAGCACTAATGTGCAGATCCTGTAACATGCAGCAATAACAAGAGAATTGACATTGCATTTAAGACATGAACCCATTTAGCATGGCAGCGTCTTATTTTAGAAGCCTTGTTCATGTCACACAGTATTTGTCAAGTAGCCCTATAGTGCTGGATTTATTTGGCAGGTTAAGTGCTGGATATATTTGGAGATAGTAAAAGAGGGCTAATTACAGATATTTTTCCTATTCATAAGTGGCTACACAGTTCTGTCTTTTGTGAAGAGTAACCCATTGTTTCTACATATCATAAAGCAAAGACCGTCATGCAGAAATTACTATGGCTTAACAGAATAGTCTGTTTGTAGCCAACTAGAAAAACTGATTATGCACTTTCCTGTCTGTATATGAGAATTATTATTGTAGCAGGGAGCATATGATACAACCATTAGTAATATTGCTGATTTACTTCTATCTAGCTAGAGATATACTAGTGCATCTCAAAAAATTAGAATATCACAGGAAAGATAATTAATATCAATAATTTAAGTCAAATAGAGAAACCCATATACAGGCAGTCCCCGACTTACACCGTTCCGACTTACATCTGTCCCCTAGTTACAGACGGAGATTTATGAGGAATGCTAGCACTTGTAGTTCTATGTTCCAGCATGCCATAGCAGCACATAAGGTGAAATCTTCTTAATAGGGGCACAGACAGCAAAACAAATGTAAAAACCCTTCTCTACACTATCTGAAATAAAAAAATTAAAAAAAAAACTTTTCTGCGGTAGTTACATTTAATAAATCTACCTGTTCCAACTTACATACAAATTCAACTTAAGAACAAACCTACAGTCCCTGTGCCGTTTGTAACCCGGGGACTGCCTGTATTGTATAGACTCATTACAGTATGAATTACAAGGTTTAATATAATACATTTGTGAGCCCTACATCAAATAAAAAGATAGTCCTGGAGAACCTCTTCAATTTTCAATGATATTCAGATTTTTTGAGATGCACTAGCAGAGGCGTAACTTCAAGCTCTTGGGCCCTAGTGCAAAAAGTGAAATGGGGCCCTCAGTTACCATGTGCCACTTTCAATACTAGTGTGTTCTTATGTGGCAGAAGGGATTTTTGGGCCCCCTTAGGCTGAAAGGCCCGGTTACCACTGCACCCCCTATAGCTACGCCCCTGTGCACTAGTATTTCCCATAAGCATATCCCAGTTTGTACTGGACTGTCATTTACTAGTCCACACTAAGATTATACTGTGATTGTTACTACACTTCAAATCGAGCTCAGTTCTGTTTTACCTAAGCTCATAGACTCAGATTTATTTTGTAACCATTTGCTTGTCGTTTTTTTTTTTTTTGTTCCAAAACCATAACCCTTTCCTATACATAGTATCAGGGGATTGATTCATTTCACTAGTAACCTAAAGAGAACACAAAGCATTACCAATGGATAGAAAGTTCCTACGTGATTCTTCTTTTCATTTCCAATGCATCTACTGTATGTTATTCTTCTATCTGACCATGAGATACCATTTTTTCTCATAACAAGTGATATGTATTTGTTTCATAAGCTACAATATGCTTCATGACAAAGTAGAGCTAAATTCTATGACCCATTGGCCTAGCTTTGTCAGGCAACTCAGCAGGAGTACTCGGCATACAATAATACAGTATGTTAATGTCTACATTAAGAATCTAAGATTATGAAGATCATATCACACAGTTGTCATGGCATCCTACCTGTACTAGCTACTGAAAAAAAACGTATTTATTTGCCTTAGGTTATTCAAAGTAAGGAACACATGCAGCACCATTGCACAACGGCACAGCAAAAACATTATTGTTACATGTTCCATAGCTGATCCTATGATTCACACCTGTCTACAGTACATTTAATATATATGTATATACACACAAGCGCATTCGTAAGAAGGCTAGGAGATGGGTCGAGCACAATGTTGAAACAATGACTAAAAGCACATTCCTACAAAGAAGCTATTTTTACAGATTGGTGGTTACACTTGTAAAGCTGCTCAGTTGTTATGGAGTGCTGTCACATTTTAATCCATAAACAATATTTTTTATGTACTCTTGGATTTCTTTAGACTTGATTTTGTTTGTCGCCAATACTCTTGTTTTGTTCGCATTCAGTCTACTGTACTGGTGTTTTCTTTGTGGAGCTGTTTCTGTGAATGCACAATATCCCATAGTAAATATAACTCTGTTATATGGATAAATTGGATTTGTTAGTGTTGCATGTTCCTAGTCGTTACCAGCCCCATCCCTTATTTTTAAGATAGGACAACCTATATGTACATAGAAAGAAGTGTGATGGCAATTATGGTTTTAGCATGGATATGAAATGAGTACATACTCTCATTTGGTACTCAGTTACTATAGGTATAAACAACATGGCTTTACCCAAAATGCCCTATCAATATATCAGTGCATCCAGAAAAAATTAGGATATATATATCCTACCTAATGCAATCTATCGGTTCACGTTCTTTAGTTAAAAAGATCCTGTCAGGTGGTTTATGCCGCCCTATCAGAGAGCAGAATATGATAGGTGGAGAGATGCTAATCTCTGTGATATATAGGGTTATATGATAGAGGAGAGAAGCGGAGCTCTGTGATATATAGGGTTATATAATAGAGGAGAGGAGCGTAGCTCTGTGATAAATAGGGTTATATGATAGAGGAGAGGAGCTGAGCTCTGTGATATATAGGGTTATATGATAGAGAAGAGAAGCTGAGCTTTTTGATATATGGGTTTATATGGTTTGAAGCAGGATTTTTTCAGTTAAAAACATAGTGATTGACAGCTATCTCTGTATCAGTTTGTGTACACAGCAAACTATCAGTGTATGTGTGTGGGATAAGCAGGACTTCCACTGCCTAATAGGGAGTCCTTAGAAGAGAATGAGTTGGGTGGCACAC
The DNA here is from genome assembly GCA_025379985.1 of Phyllomedusa bahiana. Lineage (NCBI taxonomy): Eukaryota > Metazoa > Chordata > Amphibia > Anura > Hylidae > Phyllomedusa > Phyllomedusa bahiana. The sequence continues at coordinate 209,732 of JAODAL010000465.1, read as the reverse complement.
CAGGAGGAAAAAAACATTTGGGTGCTAATCAATATAACAGATATAGTCGCATTGTAACAAATGATAGCACTCCAATGATGTGATGCAAAAAATAGTGCAATATTTATTTGAAGTATTTCCACAGGCTCCAGACAAGTTATATATACAGTACAAGTGTTTTATAAATGACGTTTCGGTCAAACGAAACTTTCGGTCAAAAGTCACAGGTTAGGCAGGAGATTGCAGAAGACGAAGAAGAAAAAGGGCTGTAGCCCAGTAGTAGCGTGGCCTTTTTTCTTCTTCTTCTGCAATCTCCTGCCTAACCTGTGACTTTTTGAGAAAGGTCGTTTGACCGAAACGTCATTTATAAGTCACTTATTCTGTATAACTTGTCTGGAGCCTGTGGAAATACTTCACATAAATGTCGCACCATTTTTTGTATCACATAATAGGGAATCCTATCATGTTGTCTCTGTTTTTTATTCAGAAATACTGTTGAAGTCCTATATCCCTATATATCACAGAGCTCTGCTTCTCTCCATCTATCAATACCTGCTTTCTGATGGACTAGCAAAGCTACCTGACAGGTTCACTTTAAAGACACATTTGATAGCTTCATACTCTTCCTGTTGTATGACCAGAAGTGTCATGTTCAATTAGTTTTTGCACAGTGGCATTATTTGCTCTCTGACATTGGCTCCTGTACTGTCTACAGTTAGATAGTGTAGTCTGCAGTATTATTCTTGCTATCAAGAATACTATAAATTCAGGGTTTGCTGGGATTCATTTAAAAGCTGACATGGCTCCACTATGAAAAGAAGCGATGATACTAGTGTGAACAAATCCTAACAACTACAATATCACCTGATATTAGAAATCCAGTAACTTTCAGTTAGCTAGAAGCACCTTCCCCCAGTCTGACATGCCAATATTAGTCTGTAAACCATTCTGTACAATTTATACAGCCTAGTGATTTATAGGCTTTCATATATTCTTTAAAATTACCTATTGTGGTGATGTTCGAATAATTACTATAGTGATGTATGAATATTCAATGCATTACAGATCTGCTTTAAAGGCCCAAAATGTTACTTTATTTGGGACCCCTAATTAATATTACAATTATGGACTGTGGGACCGCCTCAATCATGGAGCTGGTGGTCTGTTTTAGACATAGTTGTTACAAATAGTCTGTTGATATGATCAGATTTCCATATTTGGCACAATTGTACATGATCATACCCAATACCCTCAGCCCAGTACTTTAGACTTCTGTAAGACAGCCATTCAGAAGATAGGTGCAGTCGTTACTAGCTGTATTCAAGAATTGCTTTAATGGAGGAACTTTGCTGTGCCAGGTTATTACTTCTCATGCAGGCCCGGACTGAGAACCTGCCCGACCGGGCGGATGCCCGGCGGGCCGTGCAGCGGGGACACATGTGGGCCGCACGAACACGTCTATTTCATTGGGCTGGCACTGCCACTTTTCAGCACGGCGCCGCGGAGGGAAGCAGCCGCCGTGATGGGCTGCTAAGTCAGGCTAGCGGGCCGGCACTTTGACATGCGGCCGCAGCAGGACATACAGCGCAAAGTTTTATGCGGCCGCCGCGACCACAGCGAGGGCCTGAGGCGCCGCACTTTGGGAATTTGCTCCGCAAGTTAATATAACATAAAGGTGAGCCCGCGCCACAACTGAGGGCCGCCGCAGTGAGCAGGGATGCTCCGCAGCGGCCAGAGTCACCTGCAACTATATAAGTCTGGCTGCGGCCACTACGGAGCGTCCGCCGGCCGCTGCGCCCACAACTGAGGGCCGCAGTGAGCCGGGATGCTCCGCAGCGGCTGTAGCCAGTCTGTGCAGGCTGGGCGATGCTGTGGTCACATGTGAGGAGGCGGGGCAGGACGTGCATGGAGGGAGGGAGGAGTGGAGGCCAGCTAGCTCCCAGTGAACAATAGAGATGTTCACTGGCTCCACCTCCCCAGTCCTCCAGTCTTACCCACCCTGAAAGCGCCTCTGGCTCTACAGGGAGCCGGCTCTGCTGCTGCAGTTGTTACTCCAATAGTAAGTACATGGTTCGCTTCACTACTTGGGTCTTGTCGCTTCTCAACCTGGTAGTAGGAAGGCAAGGTCTAAGGGAAGTAGGTACATAGCTACCAACCTCTCTTGGGCCTTGTTCTCCTACATACCTCCTTTGGCTCCTGACCACCCATGTACCTCCCTTGGTGCCCATTCTCCTACATACCTCCCTTGGTGCCCATTCTCCTACATACCTCCCTTGGTGCCCATTCTCCTACATACCTCCCTTGGTGCCTGCCCGCCCGCCAACCTACCTCCCTTGGTGCCCATTCTCCTACATACCTCCCTTGGTGCCTGCCCGCCCGCCAACATACCTCCCTTGGTGCCCACCCACCTACGTACCTCCCTTGGTGCCTGTCTGCCCACCTACGTACCCCCCCTGGTGCCTGCCCGCCCACCTACATACCTCCCTTGGTGCCTGTCTGCCCACCTACGTACCCCCCTTGGTGCCTGCCCGTCTACCTACGTACCTCCCTTCGCGCCCGTCAGCCTACGTACCTCCCTTGGTGCCTGCCCACCCACCTACATACTTACCTTGGTGCCCGCCCACCAACGTACCTCCCTTGGTGCCTGCCCGCCCGTCTACGTACCTCACTTGATGCCTTGCACCGCCGCCTACGTACCTCCCTTGGTGCCTGTGTGCCCACCTACGTACCTCCCTTGGTGCTTGCCCACCCACCTACATACTTACCTTGGTGCCCGCCCGCCTACGTACCTCCCTTGGTGCCCGCCTACGTACCTCCCTTGGTGCCCGCCTACGTACCTCCCGTGGTGCCTGCCCGCCCGCCTTCGTGGGCTGCCCACCCGCCTCTGTGGGCTGCTGGGACCTGTGTGCCAGGGCTGCTTTTGAGTCCCAGTCCGTCCCTGTTCTCATGTACAAATCAAAGACTCTTCTGCTCATAGGAGGAAGGGTCATGCATTATATCATTGCTTCCTGAACTCTGATAAGCTCAAGCTTTACCGTCCATACATTTGTGCTCATGAAAACCATCCTTGTATTGTGGCATCACTGTTGCATAAAGGTGTACATATTTCATTCAAGGTAACTCCTATCCTCCCTGTACAACAGAAACATGTGCATATTCATTTGTTCTGTCTGAAAGATGTCATTATGGACTCGGCTGTATTTTGGTAAATGAAGGTAGTTATGTAGGAATAGAACAAGAGTTATATTTTAACAAGAATTCATTTTATATTATTTATTAAATCCATGCATTTCTTCGATGTTGCTGACATTCCACAGAATTGTTTATCTGTATAGTTGGTTATTTAAGGTGTGCTGGCAATTTCATTTTAAGTAGAACTATCCGCTTTATTCTGTTTTTCATAAATAAACAGCAATTGAACCCAGAAAACCATGTCCGGTTTACCGTTTTGTCCTCCACAACAGATTGATCTGCACCATAACATTACTCACTGGTTACTACTTTATTATTTATATTTTTGTATGTTTTTTCATTGTTTTTAGCACTGCACTGGAGCTGTGTGTTGTTCTACCCAGTTATTTCTTCATAAGTTTGTTTTAAAGCACAAAAAATGCAATACTACTATTATAAATGTTATATAGAGTTGATCTACACACACCCTCACTCACTCTAAGGCTATGTCCACACTGCACATGATTACGATCGTATCTCCGGCGCTTTTCGTTTTTTAAAGCGCCGGAGATACGATAGTCAGTGTGGTGCCATAGACGGCAATAGAAAAGACGAGTTGCAGTCTACACAGCTCGTCTTTTCTCTGCCCGTCTTTCGGCAGCGGCGCATTATACAACATGTTGTATAATACGCCAATGCTTCTCGTCTTCTTGACGTCTTCCCATACAATGCTATTGTATGGGGGCGTCGGGAAAACGAGAAGCGGCCGCGGCTTTTGCACAAAGCGTGACAAAAGCCGCGGTCCTGCATCAGAGAGAGAACGGCCGCTTTAAGGGCCGTTTTTTCTCTGATGCAGTGTAGACATAGCCTAAAGGTCTAACTTATTTCCTTAGTGCATACCAGTTAGTAGTACAGAGACTTTCTTTATGTAACATTGTAATCTCTTTGTAAGGTTACAATGCACACAAAGCACAAACCTATAGTAAACCACCAAAAGTTCCTCTAGCTGCTGCAAGGACTTCCATTATAGAGGGTGGAAGTGTTAATTCTTCTGCTCTGTTTAGTGCGTCTGTTAGAGAAGTTTTATCTTTACTGTTGCTATCCAAGTGTAGAGAAGCTAAAATGCTTTGCATGTCAAGACAGCTGTCTAGGTATTATTGGGGAGCAGTGGTGGATGAAAGGGGTTCTGCCATGACGTACAATTGACGTGGGAAGCTTGCAAATGAAATAACAAATATTTTCACCAATCATTATTATAAAAAATTCTGGACCGTTTTTGTTTTAGCTGCTCCTTTAGTGATCCATTGTTTACAGCTCATCTCCAGGGGATACGACCAGGGCTGAGAGCTCCTCACTCCTGGTCAGACATGCTCAGACATCACTTCTCCTCTCAGGCAGTTACTGAGTGATCAAACCCCAGGTGCTGTCATTCTACTCCCATCATCTGTACTCCTTGGTAATTAGTTAAACAGTGCAAATAACTAAAAAAGAAACCTCCAAGAGGTTTGTGCATTGATAAAGAGAAAAAAAAACAGGTTTGGTTCCTGCAGGGATTTGAACCGAGGACCCTTGTGCTGTGAGGCAAAAGCTTTACCTCTCAGCTACTCACAATGCTTTACATAACCCAACCTTTCGTTGACTAGAGAGAGGAAAGGCCTGGTGATGTCATCCTGCTGGGTCATATGATATGCAATTCAAACAAATCACACACGCCCCCTTCTGCGCACACAGCTGAAGAGCTGGATACAGGAGGTATAAAATGAGATTGTGTCAAAACCCCTTTAAGTAGCCCATAGGCTCTGAGCTGTTCACCAGATTTGGGCCTTCTTTGTCCACACCGCCGACCCTGCCATGCCATATCTATTGTACACCAAGTTTAATTCTATTTAAACAGTACAATAAACCCTTGTTCTGCTTCCATGACTATATTGACATCCGAGTGTTAACATTCCCATTGCTAAAGGCGTATGTCCCTACGTAAGTGGCAATCATCAGTGACAGAGTGTGCAGGGACACATCATAGACCACTATGATGAAATCTACTGATGACTGCACAAGAAGCTACTGAGACATTTTTGGTCCCTCACTTTTGCAGTCATCACCAGCCTCTATAAATAATACAGACCCAAGACTTCACCCCTAAATAAATACAGACCCCAGACCTTATCTGAAAATTATTTCTGATCACAGGCCGAAACCCTAAACTATTCAGACCTCAAAACTAATACTGACCCTCGACCAGACCCCTTATTTCAAACTGCAGACCAGGCTCACAACTCTAACCTCCTCTTTAGGTCCAAGTACTGCTGCACTGGGTCCTGACGGTCTAGCATCAGGATGATGAGTGTGTCGCTGCACACTATATCTTGATGTTTGGCGGCATTAGGACGCAATACACAGCTGCTGGGCCTAAAGAGGGAGAAGTCCGGGAGCAAGAGAGGTAAGTATTAGAGGCTGTTCACACGGCTAATTCTGGGACTGATTGGAGCCGTACTGCGCGCCGTATTTGCGCTGCAGTACGGCTCCAATCCAGTCCCAGTAACTACGGTAATCCAAAGTTCGCATAGAGTAGTATGGATTCCGTCTCCCTGCCCCGGGCGGGGAGAAAGTGACATGTGAATTATCCCGGCGGAATACGCGCCGTGGATAATGCATGTCTATGGGGCCGGAGAGCTGCGTCCACAGCACCGCCCCTTTATTCATCTGAATTGCGGACAAATCCGTCCGCAATTACGCTTGAATAGCCATAACCAGCCTAGGGTGCTTCACCGGTGCGGGTTTGGTCCATTTTTGGTGCGGTTTTCCAGTTGCAGCACTGCACAACAATTAAACTGACTTTATTACCACCATGAACTTCTTTCAGTTATCTTAAAGGGGTTTTCTCGCTACGGAGAACCTATTTGTAATGATGGGACAGTAAAAATAAGCACTTCTGCAATTGGTTTGCATTACCTAAATCATTTAGTATAGCAGCTATTAGCTAATCTGGAAGTGTCTAAAGCTATTGCTGCAGCAAGTGGTCGTAGCATGCCCCCCCCTTTTCTCTGATTGGCTGCCTGATATTTCATTCAGTCCTGTTGGGAGACGCCCCCTGGATGGAACACGTCCCCTGTGCTGTAATTGGCTGTCTGCACTATTTTCTTGATGAGCTGTGTAAAATGAAAGTGAAAATGGCTGCTGTCTGTGTTCTCATTGTCTTTCACTGAATCCTGAGCTAAGTAATAATGGCTGCATGAGCTCCTTTAAGCCCCTTCTCCCAGTAATAGTTCTATTTGAAGGATCTGGGCAATTACGTAGTCTCAAGCTGCTAGATTCGCTCACCTTCTCCCTCCATGTAACACACCCTTATAAACAGAGAGGATGTCGCAGCTCTGCAGGCCTCCTGTTATGGTCAGTTCTCATGCCTGGAGAGCTGTCACCTCCCTCCACAAGCTCCTTGTAACCAGAGCTCCTGTATTGGTGGAAACAGTTATGCATACAGCCTGAACTGATTAAACAAATGTGAGAAATGCAAAAGTGCATTCCTATGTACAACTCAGATGCATTGAGCCCTTTATCTATGACAATGTCCAGAAAAATTGCAACTTCCCTAACCACAAATGCAGTCAATTGGTCCTTGTGACACAAAACCTATAGCGAATCTGTCAGGTGCTTTATTCTGCCCTATCTGAGAGCGGTATATGATAGAGGGAGAGAAGTTAGGCTCTGTGATGTATAGGTTTATAGAATCTGGAGCAGGATTTTTGAGTAAAAACAAAGAAAATACTGAACGGACTCCTTAAAGGGGTTTTGCCACAATCTCATTTCATACCTCCTGTATCCACTCTCTAGCTCTGGTACTCAGAATGGGGGCATGGATTTGTTTGCATTTAATAGTGGCCCTGCAATGTGACATCCAGGCCTTTCCTTTCCTTTAGTTCAAAGAAAGGTTTTTATGTAAAGCATTGTGAGAGCTAGAGGAAATGTTTTTCCTCAAGACGAGGGCCCAGGTTCAAATCCCTAGGAACCAAACCTTGTTTTTTTTTCTCTTTATCAATGCAACAACATATGAGGTTTCTTTTTTTTTTTGCACTGTTTGACTAATTACTAAGGCGTACAGAGACGGGAGTTGAGATGACAGCACTGGGGTTTGAAATGCTCAGTAGCTGCCTGAGAGGAAAATTGAATGTTCTGAGCATGTCTGACCAGCTGAGAGCTTCACCTGGTCGTTTCCATGGAGACGAGCTGTAAACAAATGGATCACTAAAGGAGCAGCTAAAACAAAAACGTGCAGAATTTTTAATAATATGAATGGTGATAATTTTTATTTCTTGCAAGCTTCCCACATCGTGGCAAAACCCCTTTAAGTGACTGGAAGTCTTGCTGACTCCGCCCACACGCAGTGATTGACAGATTTCCCTCTATCAGTGTGTATTCTGAGCTGTCGATCACAGTTAGGACTTTTTCATTTTGGAACCCTTTATACAATCACCATTTCACGTTTAACACCGTCGTTTTTTAACCTGTCAGGAATTATTCTTGCTTCTGCTTAATGTCCGTTATTCGACAGAACTCAGCTTCTCTCCCTGTAAGATATTCTCCTCAGTATGTAAGCGGTTGACAGATCACCGTTGAATGGATTGGACTGGGTTTTAGTACCGGTTATTGAAAACTCTATTTAAAAAAATAACCATTTACTCATATTAAATGAACGCACATATGCTTGGGGTTTCCCTATGGTCCTGCAGTGATGTCACCTTCGTCATTCACCTAACATGGCAGGCAATCACTATCTTTGAGGTCTTGTGATGTACATACAGGCAGCACTGCTAAGGCCAGTGATTGGCTGTAGCATCACATGAATGATGTATGTGACTTCAACATTTCAGTACCGACAAGGAACATTGAAGGAGCAAGGGATTTACAGGTAAGGTTCTTTCTCTAGTTCATGCCACCTTTTTAAATTTGGATAACCCCTTTAAAGGGGTGCTCCATTCCCAGACATTTTATGGCATATCATTAATGGTATGCATAAAACACAATCAAGAATACCACACGAGTGTGGCCTCCTGTCCATTCTGCATAGAGCTTTTCAGCCCCTATTCTAAAGATAGGTATCGGGTACAGAGCTGGGATCTGCATTATCAGACATTTATGGCATATCCTATCAATATGGGACAAAGATGGGACAACCCTTTACGTTCTGTGTCGCTAGAACCAATTAACTGTGCTTGTGTTCAGGGAGGTCAGGCACCTCTGTTTTCTCAAGAATGTTCTGCAGGGTTAATCTACATACCTTGCCGTCTTCTACAAATATGCTGCATAGGAACAGCTTCATACATTGCATATTTCCGAAGTGTGTTATACTTTTCTACATAAGTATCTTATAGCATTTTGTAGCGTCTGCATTATCACATCATTCAGAACAACATTTTTAGCAATTATTACATATATCCTCAATTTAAAATATCATCCTCTTCAAACAATAACCAAAGTTAAAGGGACACAATATCAGAAAGTAAAATATATTTTTAAATTGTTTAACATTTTGGTTCTGCCGTGTTTTTGATTCTATCCTTATATAAACATTTCACATTTACTCTTATGTGGTCGATAAACAGGCATGACACCAGATTTCAGTAGTGCCTGAAAATTCTTAAACTATTAAACTAAAGAAAAAGCTTCTATTGGCTGATATGTATCACATCACAGGTCCAGTCCCTTGTCTATATGTAATACGATGCACGCACAAGTGCAAGATCTTGACATGGATGGAGAGCCAAGTTCTGCCATACAGTTTATCCCATCTCTTGTTCTTGCCATCCTACATGTATATGATAAAAGGGCATCCTGATTCATTGTACATAATCTATGCCATTTTGAGTGGTATTCTGCTATAGACAGAGCCGCTGATAGAAAATTGTGTCCCTCTGTCTAGTATGTGCGACTGTCCTCCTAAGTGAGATTATAAAAAGCATATATTTGTGGGGTGGTGCTTTAAAAGTCAGCAAGATGCCTACCCCTATAAGCTTTTATGCACTGTGATAATATATATGACTATTTTTAATCTTTGATCAGAAATAAAAAAAAAAACAAGGATTACTACCAGAAATAAAACTCATATATGGGCAACTCCATTGTCTAGATGTAGTCAACCTAATTCCATGTACCTTTATGAACCATCATAAGGCCAAGTACGACATGTCCAAAAATTGGCGGCGCCGTGGCAATTTTTAGGTGCATTAAATCAGTGTAGAATCCGATCCTCTCAAAAATCTTGCATCAGTTATACCTTGCATAGTAAACTTAATGCGCCTATAGCGTAATATTAGTAATCTATGTAGTACACCTATTAAGGCGCATTGCATAACGAAGGTGCATAACGTATTATTACTAGTGTATGCACCTCAATAGATGCATTGTGTTATGGAAGCGCACTGCGTATCATTGCTTCTATATGTAATGCGCCTTTTTAGGTACATTTAAATGTGTAATTTGCCTACTTTTGGTGTATGACAGTTCATTTACATCAAGAATATGTTGTCAAAAGTGTTTTTGGTGCAAAATAGACCAAAAAACTGTCGCTTGTATGGCGCAATTATGTTTCTTAATGGTTGTGACCAACATTGAGTTGTCTATAACACTTAGACCTGTCTGCCCACTAATGGTGGGTGCTGAAATTCCTAATATTTTGGGTTTGGTCTCGTTGCTCAGAGGGATAGACGATATATTGCTCCATCTTGTACCCCCTACCACTGCTTCTCCTTAATCAAATGCATTTTGTGTTTCAGTACCAAATGATCTGGTACAGCGATAATAAATTGTGTGTTTACAATCTTGTAAAGATGTAAATATTTTTGGATATTGTATTTATGACAAATATTTTTCATTTGAAGATTTGTTTTTATTTGTTGTATCCAGGAGAGATTTAGATTGCAATCCAGTACAATACTGCACGTTAACAGTATACCTCCCACTCACTGTGAAGACTTGCCTTGACTATATCTGTGATGTGCAACAAATAGCTAAACCACTTATTTGTCCTCAAAGTTTCTGAAACAGCAATGCTGATTCTATGTGCTAGTCAATTGCTCATATAAATCTATTTCACTAAAGACCCCTGTGTACTGTCTGGAGTGATGCATTCATATTTGTGAACAGAGTGTACGTTTTGATCAAATTGTGTATGTCCACCTACCGCGTCAAGGTAACTTTATCAGGTGGGATGCTTCCTTTGGTCACCTCTCACAGGGCTAATCCACCAATGCACATCTTAACCAAGACAGATGGCTAAGATGGAGACAGCAACTCCACCAAATGCATCATGCAAAAAGAGACAAAGATTACCCAAACACAAATTAAACACTTGTGCAAATTACATAGTTACATAGTACGGTTGAAAAAAGACACGAGTCCATCAAGTTAAACCAAAGGTGGAGAAAAAGTGGGTGAAGGGAGGGAGACAAGGATTTTAAGCCCAGCCTCCCCACTGGTTAATGCCCTGAAACCCACAAGGCAAGAACCAATCTGCTCCAGTGGAGACCCCATCTCTGACCCCAGAGCCTCCTCCAGCCAGGATACAGAATTTTACATAGCTACATGCACATTAATATTCTTTAGTTCCAGGTAGGCATCTAAGCCTTTCTTGAAACTCCCAACTGTTCCTGCTGTGACCAGCTCCCCAGGCAGGCTATTCCAGAGATTTACAGTTCTTACAGTGATGACCGCTCTTCTCCTCTGGAGATTGAATCCTTTTCTCTATAGCCGAATTTTTCCCCACACTTTTTGTAGGGACCATTTATATATATTAATCATGTCCTCCCGAAGCCGTGTTTTCTCAAGACTAAATAAGTTCAATCCTACTAACCTCTGCTCATAACTAAAAATTGTTGTGGCTGCAGTACAAAAGCTTCTGTGTCGAATACATAAAGTGTATATATTCAGTAAATAGAGTAAGCCAAGTGTGCTTCAGACTATGTTTGCGCTATAGATTTTTATGACCCCATCCCAGTATCCTTTAGCGTTTTTCAAGGTATCCTGTTACCACAAATAGAGGCCATGTTTCTGATGTGAATAAGTTTTAAACATTCTAAGGATATAGCGTATGTTTGAGATCAGAAATTCAGATTGTAATTACCATGGAGGAATGAGATTAATGTGAGTGATGACCATCTCTGTATAGTGAATATGTGCTGGAAATAATGAAATGTGGCACTGTCGTGAAGAACTGGTCTGGTGTTCCTTACACTGCACAAACCTGCTGGAGAATAAAGAATAGGATACCTAATGTAGCTTACCCATGTTCTCTGTACTAAATAGACCACTTGTTAAGCAAATGTACCTTTTTCCGAAAGTAAAAAAAGTTGCTGGTTTTGGAAAGGATTGCTTAGCCTTCACATATGTTATCTGTGGTCGGTTGGAGTATTACTGATATAAAATAAATTCCTGGGTGGCTCAGTTCTGAAATGCTGGGTTCTTCTATCATTGGAAACTGTGCTGGCCTACTAGTGGACAGAATTGCCTCATTCTGATACAGGGGAAAAATAAGTATTTGATACACTGGCAGTTTTGTTTTCCCACCTACAAAGAATGGAGAGGTCTGTAATTTTTATTTTCGGTACACTTAAACTGTGATAGACAAAATCTAGAAAAAAAACCAACCAACCAGCAAGAATTCTGTCTATCACAGACCTGTTTTCCTTTAAGAAGTGCTACTACTCTGCACTCATTATCTGTATTAATTGCACCTGTTTGAACTCATTACCTGTGCAAAAGACACATGTCCACACACTCAATGAAGCACACTCCACACTCCAAAAATGTGCAATGTTTTGGCATTGTGCACCAGTCTTGCCATTTAGGTTCATGGGGGTGTGGCTCTGTACCCTTGCTGATCAGCTGATTGAAGGTGCTTTGGTTCTCCAGCAAGTGTCATTGCCCCTTTATTATTTACTTTTTAGATCACACAAGTCTAAAATTGATGGTGTATTTTGTACTGTATACTAAATAAATATTGGGCTCTTAATATACATTTTGATTAACCTGTGTAAGCCCACCCACTACATCAAGGTAATCTCATCAGCTGGGTCCATATTTAGATTCATCTTTCCTAGGAACATAGCAGCCAATAAAATAGTTTCCAGTCACAATGATTTAAAGGACCTAAGGGAAACTGGAGGAGTGTCCGACTAAGATGGAGGAAGCCAAATGTTCTGTACAAAAAAGGCAAAAAGTCATTCACAGCATCTAAATAGCAATAAAATGAAAATATTGGTGAACACTGTAGTGGCTGAAAAGCACGAAGCAAACACAACAGAAACAGTAGCACCCAGAGGGTCATCATAACAGCATTATGGGCCCCCGGGCATAACAGTGCAGTGGGCCCTGCCCAAATACATGACATTATACCAGGCCATGACTCTAGCCATGCCTAAACATGACACCAAATGAGACCATGTCCCTGTCCAACCCCAATCACACCCATTTCTTCAAACCACCAGCATTGGGACAACCCACTGTCATCTTGTAGGAACCTTACAAGACTAACTGACAGGACAGGAAGCTGATGAATCCCTACTGCATCATGGTTAGCGATGAGCGAATTTCTCATAAATTTGATTCTGCCGGTTCGCAGAACTTTTCCCCAAAATTAATTTTGTTCTAAATTTATTCGCGACGAATTGTGTTAAAAAAAACAGCTATTTCCTGGCTCGATAGAGCCTTTATGGTGTTGTAGAACATTGTGCCATGCAGAAATATGCATTGGGAGCGTGGTTTGGTATTGAAACAATGCTGTGATTTAGTATGACACGCAGGTGACAGGCGCCGCTCTTAGAATCGCTTCACACTTCAATTATTTGGACAGTTACAGGGTCAAAACTGACCAAATAACTGAAGTGGGAACACAGCCTGACAGGGTAATGTCAGCACCAGCTAGAAAGAACCAAACAGGGGGCCAAGATCCCACTATAGCGTGAAAGAATGCACTCCTTTTACACCATCAGATGATTCCACAGATTATGACAGAACCTGTTCTATTAAACGCTGATACATGTAGAGGCCCCCCGAAAGAGTGGAGATGGTGTCAGCAGTAATTTTGTGTTGACGTCACTGATCATTTTGCCTATCATTTGACCCGTCAGTGTCCGCTTTCAGTCGGTCAATAATCCATCGGTATTGCTAAAGCCAAAAAGAAACAGAGTTGATCTAAAACAGAAATGACAAATTAATGGGATATTTGCGTGTCTTCTGTGTTTTGTATCCACTCCTGCTTTTGGCTAGCTAATCATCAGACAATCCTGATGCAAACAAAGGACCATGTCATACTGGCCTTACAACTTCTTCGAAGACAATCGGTTGTGTTTGGCCTTTTCATTCCTTCTGACAGATTAAAAGAAGGGGAAAACCAAACATAGTGGCAACATCATAGAGTGGTGGAGGGTGAAAACAGCATTAGGAAATCACAGGGTGGTTGAGTGTGAGAGTGGTCAGTTGGCAGCAGCATGAGTAGGCCACAGAGTGGCACAATGACAGATTGTGGAGGTAGCAGCATCATGAGTAGGCCCCAGATTGGCACAATTATACAGTGTGGAAGTTACGGCAGCAACAGCTGCAGCATCAGGCTGGAGAGTGGCACAATGACATAATGAGGTGGCAGCAGCTAGGTGACATAATGAAGAGGTGGCAGCAGCAACATCAAGCCAGAGAGTGACATGGTGACAGCCTGAAGGTGACAGCAGCAGTCGCAGCATGAGGAGACCTGAGTGGTGAGGTGGCATCAGAAGGCTACATAATGGCCCAGTGAAGAGTGGGGAGTTGGGTGGCCATACCAGTCCCTGGTAAAAATGGTGGGTAGTAGAAGGAGCAGCTGGCAGCAGATGCGTGGCATCAGGCAGATGGTAGTATCAGAATAGTAGCTGAGGCAGGTAGCCAGAAGAATCCAGACTCATTTGTCAAAGTTTGGGCGAGGCGGCATGGCTGATCTAATCTGATGCATCAGGCATTGGTGTGTGAAAATCCTGGCTGATCCATGCCTGATTCATCTTGATAACGGTGAGTCTCTCCACATTTCGGGTGGACAAGCGAGTTCTCCTTGGGGTAACTATGGCCCTCGCTGCACTGAGCACTCGCTCTGATGCCACACTACAGGCCAGGCAGGACAGCTTCAGGTGCTGCTGCTGGTGAGTACCTTCCTCACCAGGCAGGTGAAGAAAGCTGCTCATCAATGACTGAAAAAAAAAAAAAATAACTCTCTGGCTCAGAGAACAATATCCCAAAATAATAACCTGCCTGTAATGGAAATTTGTGCATGTGAGAAATACACACACTGTTTTTCAAAAATAGTTCACCACAATAAATGTAAAAAGTAGCTCTTTGGCACAGAGAGCAATATCCCAAAAGACTGAACTGGCTGTTATGGAAATGTGTGTACGTGAGAAATACACACACTGTATTTCAAAGATAGTTCACCACAATAAGTGAAAAAAGTAACTCTATGGCACAGAGAGCAATATCCCAAAGTAAAAAACACTGGTTCAGGAACATGTGTGTATATGACACACACACTGTGTAGTTGAAAGGTATTTCACTCTAGTAACTATAAAATCAGAAGTATTTGGCACAGAGTGCAATCTTGTGTTGCTGCAGAGAGATCCGTGTACATAAGAGACACAGTGGCAAGTGGCAGAATGTAAAATAGCTGGCCTTTTTATAGGGCTGTGACATCACAGAAGCTGGCCGGCTGCTGATTGGCTGCCTGTCATGGCACTGAGAGTGTTCCTTTCTTTATCCCATAGTTCTTTGCCCCATGTCACGCCATGTGCTCACGGCCATTTTAGAAAAAAACGATTCGTTACCACGAATCACCAGGAAATTCGACTTCATTTAGAATCAAACTTTTCCTGAAATTCAAAATGAATTCCACTTCGTCAGATTTGATTCACTCATCCCTAAGCATGGTTTAAGACTGTTCGCACATTATAAGAACACAGAAACCGTTAAATAAGCAACGCATTCACCACCAGGGACCCCTATTGTTGTGGAGCCCCAGGGGCAACTGCCTACAGTGACCAATGAAAAAAAAATGGCCCTGGCACCCAGCAAGAACTAAGACCACACAAACATATAATTTATGATGTTATTTCACAAAATGCATGAACCGTTACCACCAAAATAATTTACATACACTACTTAGCAAGGTATAGAAAGTTTCTTAAATTGGTATAATTAACATGCTGTGACACATAGCCTGCACTTCACAACCAGCTTCAGGCGCTCACTTTCTATTCAGGCTGTTAGCGATTCTGCATCAGTAACTGATATTTCAGCTCAGTTATTCCTAGCTGAGTTTGTTAAATGGAGGGTTTTTTAACAGCAGGGCACACGTCTACAGAGCTCTAAATGGTTAAAGTTTGTCAGTAAGAAAGATAAACAAGTCCATGTGCTGCTGATAAGACATAGCAGGAAGTAAAGTCACCTCCTGGTCAGAGCTTCTAGAGTAAAGAGAGGTGGTCAGTAACCTAGGAAACCTGAAATCAAACTGGAGATAAGAACTGCTCCAACTCTGAAATGAAGCAGAATCCTAACCTCAATGGATTTGCTAATAGTCTTTATTTACCTTTCCCTACAAGTTTAAAGCTAATCAATGTGATGAGAATGCCCCTTGAAACACCTAATAAATGTGGTGCATGTCATGTGCATTTGCACCATATCCATTACTTATTTAATAAAATGAACGTTCGCATAAAGCAGATAAAACAGACTTGGTATAATGATATTTACTGTCATTCTGTGCGTACAGTGTGGTATGCATGGGAACACATTTTTACTGGTATTCCAATATATATGTAAGGTGTATGGAACTACCCTTAAAAAACACTGGAGTCATGATTAAAGTGCTGACCAAAATACTATCATGAAAAAGCAACATTTGGATGTATTCACACGCAGCAGATTTGTTGAAGATATTTCAGTGACTTAAAGGAGTTTTCTCACTACAAGGATTGCTTTTTATGTTAAAGATCTTCCAAAAATAAGTCACTTTGCAATATATGTCCATTAACCTATTCCTAGATATCCTGTCTTGTATGGGCTGCATCAGCTCCTTAGGTCGCTATAGCTACAGACCTGTTCAATCTCTCATGATAGGCTGCCAGCACTGGTTGCTATAACTACAGACCTGGCCTCTACTGCAGCCTAGTAGAAGCCAGTAAACACGCCCCTGAATTCAAAATGAAACCAAGAAAACAGGACTGAGGTAAGATGAATCATTGTAGTGAGACAACCCCTTTAAAACCAGTACCATATGTCTAAAGGACGTTGGTTCTGCAATACCTGCAGATATTTCTGCAATGTTCAGATTATTAATATTGCCACAGTTATATCTGCAATAAATCTTCTCTGTGTGTAAATATACCCTAAAGGAATTGCACAGCTAATATGTTTGCTAATTAGCTCAAAGGCTAGAATAAAGTGTTGCACTGTGCTGCTCAGCAGGTACTTCAGATGAATGGTATCATCAAGCTGTAGGTTAGATGAATCCTATACTTTGGTAATTAAGTGCTGTGTTTGCCGAATGAAATGTTTATGTTGTGCAATTAAAGCTGAAGCATTTTTGGAAGTCAATCATCTTAAAATGACCCAAGCAGACTTTTATAGGTTTTCATTCTGCACAAGCTTTATGCATGTTCCTGATACTGCTGAGTGAGTGATTCCTAATCTAGATCAAAGCAAATTGTAAAATGTTTTAAAGACTGAGATTAAATCCAGTTCAGACCGTGCTATGGAATATACACTATGTGAAATTTGAGATCATTTTATGTAGCACACAAAGATACATTTTCTTTCAGTTCAGTACAACAAGCTGAATTCTGTTCAAATGTCATAACTTGTCATAAGTAGAGATGGGCGAATTGATTCTAACGAAGTGGAATTCGTTTAGAATTTCTGGAAAACTTTGGTTCGGGACGAAGTCGAACTTTGGGGTACTTTGCGTGAACGAAGTGTGCTTTTGATTGATAAAATGGCTGCGAGCACATGGCGTTACATGGGGCAAAGCACTCTGGGAGGAAGAAGGGCATAGCCTGCATGACATGTGCAGAGGATGAAGCCAATCGAGACCGGCGGGATTCTGTGACGTCACCGCACTATATAAGTCCGGCGCGACGCTGGGTAGCTCAACGCTCTCACTGTACTATAGGGAAGGTGCTGCCGCGGCTGATATTTACTGAAGAACTGATTTTTAGACAGCGATTTCTGTGGGGTGTCTCAGCTTGTCTCAGAGACTGTTCTCTTAATGTTCTATTTCTGATTTTGTGTGGTATTGGATCTGAAGTCCAGTGTGTGTCCACTGCAGCTGCATATACATTTTAATGCTATCTGCTCACAGCACATTGAATATCCAAGGGTGAGCTAAGCCTGTTCCTGTTGTATTCATTTAAAGAAACAGCGATTTTACAATACAAATACCACTTTATTTTTGGCTGCTCAATTCTTTTGCGCAATTTAGATCCAAGGGTTAATTAAGCATTCTGCTTTTCACCGGCAAAAAATACATTTTTCCTGTAGCATAATTCACAAGCGAAGGTTAATTACAAGTTTTCCTCTTGTTGTGTAGCGTAAAAAACACGCCATTGTGGGGGCGTGGCTTAGCAATGGCTGTGTGAGGAAGCACATTGCTGAGCTCCTCTCGTCCGTCGGCCCTTCCAGGCGTCCAAAACAATCAGAAATGGGGAAAGCTGCCAAGAAAACATGAAGCCAGGGGCTCCCTAGCACCCAGCTCTGCCCAGGGAGAAATCGGGACCTTCTTTCCGCCGGTCAGACGGCACCTCACTCCACACTCGCCGCGTGGACCCACAAGATGGCCGACACTGCACACCATCTCCGCTCCCTGTCAGGAAGCTCGCTATACCGTGAGTAACTTGATAGTGTTTGCCTTAAGTTTGCCCTCAGGGTCAGATGGTGGATCGTGTCTCAGTGGTGCCATCTTGTTTCCTGTTTCCTGTCCAAAGGTCCTATATAAACTCCTCAAGCCTGTTACTTCCTGTTGAGTATTGTGTCTAGCTCCGCGCTTGCTTACCGTCTTCGCCTAGGAACTCACCTTCCAGTTTGTTCCTCTCCTCGCTGTCCACCTGCAAACCTCGTGTGACCTGCTTACGCTTGTCAGTCTCCTGCTACTCCCTCACCTTGGATCTTGCCTTCTCCTGCTGTTCCAGATCAAGACTCCAGGCCTCTTTGTGTTTGTTGTCTTAGCCCCTGCCATTGGACTCCAGCCATACACTACCAGTATGTAACAGGGATAACTCATGCCCAAAAATGGAGTCCGACGGGGCTGGAAGCCCAGAAGCTGCCATCAAAGACACCTTCACACTACTGTGGCTAATATGCGCACTGAGATGCAGGCATTTGAGGATGGAAATTGACGCTTTTGAAGGTCAGACCCCCACAGCATCAGTCTATGGAAAAACATTCAAGACCTACGTTGGAAACCGTGCAGACATTAATCCGACGGATACTCCACTTGGAAAAATCAAGCGTCCGGACCACCCATTTGGGTTCGGTTAGTGAAGCCTAAGTTTGCCTCCATTTAGATTTGGCCGGGGGACCGTGGACAAATTACGGGGGTTCCTTCACCAATGCAGATTATACTTTTACGCATATCCAACACAGTTTCCGACGGATTAGGTCTAGGTGCTATGCTTCTTTATGCCTATGGACACATAAGCAATTGCCTGGGCTAGCCCCTTGATTGAGACCCAAGACGCCGTTTGAATCACCTGAGGCTTCATTGACGCCAGGAGTCAAATGTTTGACGAGTCCCAATAGTGGTCATGTACAGTGGAAGCAGCCATCTTGCATTGCGTCCGGGCAAACGTCCCGATGGCGGCCGAGTATGCAATGGAGTACAAGAGGTGGGGCAATCGAACACACTTGGAATGATGCAAGCAAAGAGGTTTTTTTTAGGAAAGGACTATGCAGCTCATTAAAAGACGAACTGGCAGTGCAGAAGCCCCTTAGGTTTGGATGGCTTTCATTAAATCACTGCATCGATTGATACTCCGGCTGTCTGAACGGCGACAAGAAAAATGGGGCTACTTTGAACTATGATACCAAGAAGGAACAGTCTGTTCCCGTCTCGTTCCAAGGACACCCCTGGAAAGAACTCGCAGTGAATTAGGAAGTGAAACCTATGCAAGTAGATTCTTTATTAAGACGTGAGAGAATTGAAGAAGAGAGCATGGCTTCGGGAGAGTTTATGCTTCTACTGTGGGAAGTCTGAACCACTCTTCCTTAATCAACTGCCCTAGCCGTCCAAGGAGATTGGTGGCAGAATTATGGTCCTGACTTGCCTCAGATGGAGAATCCATAGCTTCAGAGACAGATTTTATCGAGAAAGCAGTTGTCATTCCATCTCATCATGGGCACGCAATATTAAGAAAGAGGGGACACAAAGACTCTAATTGCTTCCTTCCTAATAATTCCGGGTTAACTCCCAGTGGATATCCACCTCGGCTATGGTGGACTCTGGGGCAAGTGGTATTTTTATGGGGACCTTGTCCTTTGCTCGAAAACATGGGGTTAAGATCCAGAAAAGGGACTCTCGCATGGTAATGGAGACCGTAGATGGTCTCCACTGAGCTCTGGGCCAGTGGATCAAGAGACCGAACCACTTGAAGTTATTATGACTTCTCAATCATCATGATGTACTGTCGTTTCTTTTATTCTCTTTCCACACTTTCCCGTCTTCCTGGGTCTCCCTTGGTTGCAAGCACAGAATCAGTGATTAACTGGGAACCAGGAGATAAGTTCCAGTGGGAGATGGCCGCTCAACAGCTCACTTCCTGAACATGGCCCTGAAGACCAAGTTCAAGTCAAGAAGTCCTTGAGCTACGTTAGTATACCTGAATTTGCGGATGTCTGCCAGCAAACTGAATGCAGAAAAAGCTTCCAACACCGACCCTATGATTGCCCCATGAATTGCTTCCGGGTGCCCAATACCTTTTGAAAATCTATCTTGGAGGTCCCGAATTAAAAGCCTTGAAGGAATTACATAGATGAAAATCTGGATAAGGGGTTCAGCCGCCCATCTTCATAACAGCGGGGGCTACAATATTCTTTTGATAAAAAGGAAAGGATGGTTCCTTGAGACCCTTGTATTGATTATAGTGGAATTAAACAAGATTACTTAAAGAACGTTATCCTTTAACAATGATCCCCGTGCTTCTGGAAAGAGTACACATGCATAGATTTTTTCATGTTAGACTACGAGGCGCCTTTAACTTAGTTCGTATCTGATCGGGGATGAATTGAAAACAGCTTTTAGGTCACGTTCCGGGCATTTTGAATATTGTGTTATTCCTTTTGGCTTTGCAACGCCCCAGCCACCTTCCAACATCTCGTCAATTGACATTACTTTGGAGACCTCCTGGACCCGTTCATAGGTCTTCTACCTGGACGATATTTTGATTTTCTCCACTCAATGGAAAGAACTCCAGGAGACATGTGAAACTTGTTCTACGAACGTCTGAGGAGGAAAAAACATCTCTACATCCAAGATTGAAAAATATGTGAATTCATCAGTCTGAGATCAATTCCTTGGTATGTTTATTTGCTCATGGTCTAACAGATGGGACTCTAGTAAGATTAAAGCAATAGTAGACTGGCCTACTCCAGAAACATAAAAGGATGTCAAACTGGTATAGGTTTTGCCATCTTCTAGAGACGCTTCATTTAGAATTTCTCAGAAATAATTTCTCCATTACACAGTTGACTAGAACATGAAAGCTTTTGTTTGGTCTCCTCAAGACAAGTGTCCTTCTCCTTCCTAATAAGCCAGTTCACTACAGCCCCTGTATTATTCATCCTGACCCAGAATTTGCCTTCATTGTGGAAGTGGATGCTTCCGAATGTAGCTATTGGGGCTTTCTATATCAGAGAAACAGGAGTCAAGAGTTTATTACATCCTTGTGCGTTTTTCTCCCGACGTTTATCATCTGCTGGATAGAATTATGATGTGGGAATAAAGAACTATTAGCGATTGTGCAGCTTTAAGGACTGGAGACTCCTTCCTTCTGGGAACCTCACAGCAAATTAATGTCTTACTTGACCACCGTAATTTGGATTCGTGAGAATCGCGCCAAATGTCTATCTCCTCGCCAAGCTCGTTGGATGGTCTTTTCCTCAATTCCAATTTAATTTGTAATTTTCTCTACAGGCCCGGATCCCGTAATGGCAAGGCGGTGCGCTAACAAGATTGTTTCTCCAAATGGATCCCACTCTCTACTAGTCCGCTCAAACAATTGTTCCTGAGTCTACTGTTGTGGGAGTAATCCATAATAAAAGGACTTGTTGAAGAAAATAAGAGAGGCCTATGGCTCCGACTTCCTTGTTGTCTCATCCACCTGATGATGTGCATTTAGTCCCTTAAGAACAAGTTGTGGGCCCACGGGCAGCAGCTATATTTTAACCGAAAGAGTATGACTGAAGATCCTGAGACTAGCCCATGATTATAAGTATTGCTGGGCACAAAGGAGTGCTAATGATCACAGGTATTTCTATCCGATTCTTTTGGTGGCCCATTGATATACAGGATGTAAGGAAAGTATGTGACATCATGGAGTTTGTGCCGATGCAAGACTCCACGTTCTACACCCACGGGTTGTTACAGCCATTTGCCAGTCCCCTCTCGTCCCTGGGGTTCCATTTCCTTGGACTTATCGTAGACCATGCCTACCTCTAAAGGGAAAAATACTATTCTCGTAGTAGTTGGACCGTAGTTGGCTCACCAAGGCGGGCACATTTCATCCCATGACCGGTCTACCCTCTGCATGGACACTGTATCCTCATAATTCAGAAGGAGGTTTCGCTGCCATGGAGTTCCTGATTGAAGTGATCTCGGATCTGTGGGGTGCAGTTTACATCCATATTTTGGCGGAGTTTTTGCTCAGCACGGGACATTGATATTATCTATTCAACGCCTTTCATCCACAATTAATGACAGACTGAACGCACTAATCAGACCTGGAACAGTACCTGCGATGCTGATATTTGTCACCTACAAGATTGTCTGGGTTGATCTACTTCTGGTGGCTGAATTTTCAATACACCAACTCCAAAATACCTACACCAATCAATCGCTTTCTTTGCAAATTTGGATATCCATCCAAACATACTTCCTAGATCCCTGCTGTTCCGCATATTCCAGCTGCCGCGGATAGGATCTCTACACTTACAGCAAAAAATTTGCAACTATTGAGGAAAACATAGAGAGGGCTCAAGAAAATTACAAATAAGATGGAGATAAACGTCGAAGACAGCACCAACTTTGAAAGTAGGGGTAAGTTTGGCTGTCTACCAGAAGTTTGAAACTTTAGAGGTGCACTTCACCAAAACTGGGACAGAAGTTTGTAGGGCCATATAAGATCATCAAGTTAATCAGTCCTGTTGCGTCGGCGCAAACTCCCACTTCTATGAAGATCCACCTGTACTTCATGTTATCTCTTCTAAAGCCTGCGTGTCAACCCTTTTCCAGGTGTGTTCCTCCTCTTCCTTGATGCAGTGGAGATCGATGGGCATGAACAGTTTGTTGTGGAGCGATCCTGGAGCTCGAGAATTTTCAGGACCAGCTGCAAATAACCTCATTAAGTGGCAAGGTTAGGGCCGATGACAATTCGTGGGAACCCGTGAGGAATCAATGCTCTCGATTGTATAAGACAATTTCATCAAAGACATCGGAAAGACCGAGTCAGGTATAGTCCAGAGGCCTCTATTGAGGTGGGATTAATGTCAGGAAGCTCCTGCTATACCGTGGAACTTGCTACTGTGTTTGCCTTAAGTGTCCCTCAGTCAAAGATGGTGTATCGTGTCTCAGTGGTTGCATCTTGTTTCAGTGTCCTGTCCCAGCGTCTATATAAAACTCCTCAAGCCTGTTACAAATTCCTGCTTGGTATTGTGTCTAGCTCCTGCCTTAGCTTACAGTTCTCGCATAGGATACTCACCTTCCAGTTTGTTCCTCTCCTCGCAGCACCAGCAAACTCGAGTACCTGCTTAGCTCGTCAGATCTCCTGCTAACTCCTCACCTTAGGGATCCTTGCCATTATCTGCTGTTCCTCATCATAGACTCCAGTGCCTACTTGTGTTTTGTGTCTTAGCCCTGCATTGGACTCCAGCCATACACACCAGTTTCGTTAACCTACCGTCCAGGTCGGGATATTGCGCGAAGGGAAGTTGCAATCTTCTCCACCACTCCACGAGGTGGCGAGGACTCGTCATATCACCGACACCTCATGCTCCTGGAGTGCGGGACTCCGGGCGCCCGACCTCCTCCTGCTGTGCCTGAGCCCGGGACTGTGGACGCTGCTCCGCATCGCTAGCACAGTGGGATGAGTCATCCCAGCAAGCTGCTGGAGAGCCGCCACACAGCAGAGCTGCCAGGCATCAGAAAATGATCTCTCACCTGCCTGCGGCAACCTGTCTCCTGCTCTCCAATACTGAGCAGCCTACAGCAGGGGAAATGGCCCCAAAGTCTGCAAGGGACTGTGATAATGGCCCCTGCTTCTCCGGGTGGCCCCCTCTCTTCACCTGCGGCCACATGGACACTAGTGCCCCTGCAAGGTGCCCTTCTCCTACGCCTGCAATCACCTGGGCATTGGGCCTCCCTCAGCGCAAGGGTACTGCTCTACGGCCCGGACCCCACAGCTTGTGGGCCTTGGCCAACCTGCTTTAGCCCACCTGGGCACCCCTCTAGTTCAGCCCTGGCAGCATACAGGAGGGGACAATGACTCTCAGAACCTCATAGCACCCCATCCGCAGCATGTCGGCCGCAGCTTCCAACAGCGGGATCCCCCACCTGGTCCATGGGATCTTCTTGGGGGACGTCGCCCTCACATGCCATGCCGACATCACCAGGGGGCGCGCTGCAGGCGAGTGGTCCGCGGGCTCCTGGACCCTACCCCGAGCCCGGTAGTGGGCGATCCTTGCCTCTGCACATGGCCTCACCTGCCGACACACACCCGACCACCAGCTTACAGGGCACACCTGCGATCTTCGGAATATCAATGCAACAACCTGGTCAAATGCACTCCTCTTTTCCTATCAATGACACCCCAGCTCCTCTGGGGGATAACAAGCCGGTGACTCTAGCTGATCTGAAACAATTGCTGCAGTCTCTCCCCTCAAAGAATGATATCTCCACATTGTCTGCTCAAATGACCGGGGAATTTGCTCACCTGCGCGCAGATCTGTCTTCCTTGCATACGAAAGTGACTGATCTGGATCGGGCCCAGTCCCAGACCGCTACTGCTCTTGCTACGGTTTCTGATGAAGTGGCGCAACACTCGGCTCAACTATTTGCCATACAACAACACCTGGATGACATTGAAAACCGCAGTAGGCGTAACAACCTACGCATCAGGGGCCTCCCGGAATCGGTTCCTAATGCCGATCTGTTCACAGTGGTCACGGCTATCTTCAACGACCTCTTAGGGCGCCCACCCGCAGCTCATATCGAACTGGACAGGGCGCATAGAGCGCTACGACCCCCTAATCCGGATGATCCTAGGCCACGAGATGTGGTGTGCAGGGTACACTTCTATGCTATGAAGGAGGACATCCTCTTCGAGGCCAGACGACGGAAGTCTCTGTCTTTCCAGGGTGCCCCTATCCAGATTTTACAGGACTTGTCACGCCTTACTCTAGCCCAGAGGGCCACTCTAAAGCCGCTCTTGGATGTCTTGCGGGAAAAGAACATCCCCTTTCGCTGGGGATATCCCTTCGCGCTACATGTGCGCCTACCTAAACAAACCCTTACAATACGTTCAGCAAAGGACATTCCAACGATGTTACAAGCTCTCCAGATCAAGAATTTTGTCTTCTCGGTTTGGGCCCGGGACCTTGGTTTCTCTAGCCTCCAAACCTCCCCAGCGGAAGAGACGGTTGCAGCTGGTTTCTGCACTGCCCAATGCTGCGCCTCCACAGGAGCAACGGGAGGCCCCGCGGCGGAGCTTTGGGGCCCCCATGGCTCGGGATCGGCAGCGTTCCTCTCCTTCGAATCCTCCTTGAGCCACCTATCAGGAACTTTTTGGTGGAAGTGCTCCACACTCTGTGGAAGGATGTCCTTCTTCTGGCTGGCCCTGGTGGACACTGACGGTCCCTCAATAGCTCCAGGGCTAATATGTTATATAGTTACGTTCCCTTTTTTTTAGGTGAAACCCTAGCTTCCCTCTGATACGCTCACTTCATAGATGCCTGGTTCTCATTGTTATACTTTGTTCAGTGGTTCTATAATGACGGTTGAGGGGAGTCCTCTATACTCTCCTGAGCTTTCCACATTCCCCCAGTAGGTGGAACTCCTGCTTTGAGTTCACTCAACTTTGGCAGGATTCTCATTCCCTGAATCTACCTTGTCCAGACACCGCGCAGGACTTTGGTACCTGCTTTTGTGTTGTTGTCTCGTGTTTCCTGTGCTCTAGTGTGTGTGGGTGTGTTGTGCGTGGGGTTTTTTTTTTTTTGTTTCCTTTTCTTTTCTTTCTCTCCCTCTTTTGCGGCAGTGGTTCCGGAGTTAGCGGATTGGCTTGGTTCGACGTGAACTGAAAATGGACCTTCCCGTTGCCTCCTTCAACGCAAAAGGACTGAACACACCGGAGAAACGTGCACAGGTCCTTCACCACTTTCATCGCTCCAGGGCCCAAATCGTATGTCTCCAGGAGACGCACTTTAAGGTAGGACACGCCCCCAATATCAGGAGTAAATCTAAAACTTCATGGCACTTTGCCAATTGCTCTGAGTCCCGGTCCAGGGGGGTCGCCAACCCATTCACCGGTTTTGGGCCCATCAGGTTGTCAGTTGCATGGGGGGACCCAGAGGCTCGCTACCTCATTTTGGGTTCTCTCTGTGGGTTTGCGCAGCTGTTTAAACCATTATTAATGCTTACCCCCCGAATGGGGGCCCAGGCCAGTTTTTTTTAATCTTTTGGTCGACATTTCTCTCCCCTTAGCCCAGGGATTGTTATACTTAGTGGTGATTTTAAATATCACCTTGATCCCACTCTGGATAACTCCTCTGGGAAATCTGCATTAGCTTATTCCGCTATCAGAAGGGTGAAAAGAACCTTTTCATTACTCCAGCTCTGTGATGCCTGGAGGATCTTGCATCCTTCTGATAGGGATTACTCTTTTTTTTTCTCCCCCTCACGGTTCATATAGTCGTTTAGACTTTTATCTGGTCCAGCATTCGGGCCTTGCTATGTGGTTTCTGCCTCACGGGAAATTTTGGGTGGACCAGCCCAGTTTCGTTTTTCCTCCCGGCGCGGGAGAGAGTCTGGTAGTTGGAGGTTAAATGAGTTCTCTGTGGAACCCTTGTGCACGGACTTTGAGAACACAATCTCCAATTCCACCCTCCACACTTCTACCCACACTAAGGTACCAATGGGAGGCATTTAAAAGTGTTCTCGGGTATTTATTAAACAGGCTCTCGGCTTAAAAGGATGGGCGGCCCCTTAAAAGGGGCTATTGCGGTTCACACTGGGGCGTGCAAAAGGTGCTCTCTCGCCTACGTTTTTTCGGGAACTGCAAACTGCACGATTGGAGGTGCGGCGTCTGCTGGAGGCCGCATGGGGGTGCCTTTTCCAGAAATGTCGCAGCTCATTTTATGAATATGGTAACAATTTTGGGCATGTAGCAGGGCAGTTCGCTTCCAATGGCTCAATCCCATGTTTCCTCCATCAAGACCCCCTCGAATTCCATGATTCATACCCCGGAGGAAATTGCCCAACTTTTCATTCGTTCTATTCCAATTATATAACCTACCACACCCCCCCCATCCCAATCAAAACCCGGGGGTGTTTCCACACCCATCCCTGGCATCTAGGATCCCGGATTCGGGTGCTGAGGGTTTGGAGGAGCCATTCACTCTGATGGAGCTGCAGGCGGTCATTGAGGATCTCCCCGGGGGGAAAAGCCCAGGGCCGGATGGCTATCGGACCATTTTATAAGACCTTCCGAGATCTACTGGCCCTGTGCTTTTGGACACCTTTAACTCCATCACAGCTGATAATCACGGCCCTGCTCAAGCGACGTTAGCTCATGTCGCTATTATTCCCAAACCTGGCAAGGACCCTCAGTGTTGTGGCAGCTACCGTCCTATTTCGTTGTTGAACGTAGATTTGAAAATCTACGCGAAGCTGATCGCCAACAGACTTAATCCCCTCTTGACTAATACGCTTAAAACATTAGATCTTATTCATCATGCACGCTCCCGCAAGATCCCGCTGGTGATGCTGTCATTGGATGCGGAGAAGGGTTCGAATCGCATTTCGTGGCCTTCTCTGCATCAAACGTCAGTCATCTGGGGTTTTGGGGGGGTTTCTTAGCTAAAATTGCAGCCTTATATCGTGACCCTCTGCCCGTCTTAAGGTCAATGGAGCCTGTCCGATCCCTTCCCTATCTTAAATGGGACAGACAGGGTTGTCCCCTGTCTCCGTTGCTGTACGTTCTAGTGATGGAGAGTCTGATGGCGGCCATCAGATCAAACCCAGATGTTAAGGGAATTACTGTTGGGGCTCAGGAGTATAAATGCTCGCCGTTTGCCGATGACCTTTTGGTCTATGTACTATCCACATATCTCCCTCCCAGCCCTGATGGCCGAAATCGAAATTTTGGGAATTGGTCAAATTTAAAAATAAATTCTTCCCAAATCGAAGTCCTTGGCATCGGGATTTAAATGCCCAAGACCAGACTTCCTACAGTCCCAAATTCCCTTTTAAGTGGTCTAGAGCGGGTATATCGTACCTGGGGGTTCACATTTCTGAAGACTGTCAAAACTCTTTTGCTAATAACCTCCTCCCTCTGTTACGTACAGTTAAGCGAGACCTGGATAGTTGGCAGAATAAGGAACTGTCCCTGGTTTGGCAGAATCAATTTATTAAAAATGTCCATTTTTCCCCAAGTTTTTATACCTCTTCCAAACCCTTCCCCCTACAATTCCGGCCCAGTTTTGGAAAAGCCTTCAGAGATGCTTCACGGCCCTTCGTGTGGGGCCGCGCGAAGACCACGAATGCATATGACACCTTGACAAGGCCTAAGGCTGCGGGGGGCACGGGATTGCCCGACTGTAGATTGTATTATCTGGCCTCGGCTTACTCGAGGTCTTTGGCGCTGGCTAATGATAGAGATAACAAGTTATGGGTTACTTTGGCAGAGGACCTTAGTTCCTCTGCGGTTCTCCCCTGGACCTGGACTCCTGCACTGGGCGACAGCATGTCCTCCTCTTTCTGCTGAAACAGACCCTGTCCATCTTGTATTCTTATAGAAACTCCACACTCTCATAGACCGAGAGGGCCCTGTGTACCTCTTACTGATAAACCCCGATTTCCCCCCAGGTATCTCGCCAAATGTTTTCCTAGGTGGGACGGGAAAAAGGGGTCCCCTGCGCCTCTGTCAGGGGGACCGCCAAGGGAAATTGAGATCACTTGGCGATATCTTTGGAGGGAACCCAGTCCCGGCCACTGCTTCCTTCCAGTTTATCCAGCTGTCCCATTTCCCTTTATAGGATCAAGCCTAGGTTTCATTTAACTAGGCCACTCATTTGGGTTTGAGTCGGCCGTGGTATTGTCCGTCAGCACGGGGGCACTCTCTGTCATTTCTATATAAATTATTGTCTCTGGGCAGGATGAGCTCTCTTCCATCCTTTTGCCTTAAGTGGGAAGAGGAATTAGCCTCTCCTTCCACTTTCGCCCAATGGGAGCACTGTTTTCAGATGACCCATAAAGTGATGATGGCGTCCAAAACACCAGGAGACCTGCTACAAAATCCTCTCTCGCTGGTACAGGGTTCCCTCTATGCTGCATAAAATCTTCCCCTCCACCTCAGATGTATGCTGGAGATGTGGAAAGGAAAGGGGGACTATGTCTCATGTTTGTTGGGGTGCTCTGTGTTACGTGGCTTCTGGGTTTCGGTCCTGGAAGTAATTGAGGAAATTACCGGGTTTTCGATCCCGAATACTCCGGAGGCACTGCTGCTTTTCATGATTTCCCAAAGTCTGTTTATAAGTTCAAAAAATCTCTCCTTAAGCATCTACTTCAGGCCCCCAAAACGGTGATCCCCCGTAGGTGGAAATCGAATGTCCCACCTCCCATTGACGAATGGTTTGTGGAAATTGGGTTTGTGAGGCGAAATGGAGGAGCTAATTTCCCGACCCCCGAACAGTTTGATAAATTCAACAGAATTGGTGTCATTGGTCGTTTTTTTAGAACTCTCCATTATTTCTCTCATTACTTCCTGAAACACTCGCTCTTAAGGGAGAGCGCTCTTTTTTCCCCCTCCTCCCCCCCTTTTTTTCCTTCTCTCTCCCCTTTTTTATTTTTTTTCTCCTTTTTTCCCCCCCTGTATGTTTTGTTTTTGTTTTGTGTGTGGTGCGAATGTGGTTAGTGAGCATAACTCGTTTGTCTTTGTTTCGTCTCGGTCCCTGTTATTTGGCTACTCATCACGCAACATTGATCTTTGATCGCTCCATGCGTTCTTTTTGAAAGGACATTTATGACTTTTCTCTCCTTTATGGCATTGGCTCTATACTGTATTTCATGTTAACAGGGGCACCTTATCTTCATTATTATTGTTATTTTAAAATATATACCCCTATTGATAGGGATAGCTTTCTCTATATGCATCGATATTTGATTGTTGTTACCATAGCAGTATCTGTGTTTCCTTTATACTACCATGGCTCTGTGCCTGTAAACACTCATTGACCATTTATTCATTTATTTATTTTTAATTTTTTTTTCTTATCTCTTTATTTATATGTTTTATACATACTTGAATACCTGTTACTTTGATTCGTCTATCAATAAAACTTTCTTGAATTTGAAAAAAAACACGCCATTGTAACACGCTACAAAGCTCGTAGTTTTTGGTTGCTCAATTCTTTTGCGCAATTTACATCCAGGGGTTAATTAAGTGTTGTTCTGCTGCTGTGGTGACTAAAAGAAACTGTTTATTTCACCGCCAAAAATACATTTTTCCTGTAGCCTAATTCATAACCGAAGGTTAATTACAAGTTTTTTCTCTTGTTGTGTAGCGTAAAATACACGCCATTGTAACACGCTACAAAGCTGGTAGTTTTTGGCTGCTCAATTCTTTTGCGCAATTTACATCCAAGGGTTAACTAAGTATTTTTCTGCAGTTGTACTCAGTAAAAGAAACTTTGTTTTTCACCGCCACAGAAGAAATTCTGTAGCATAATTCATATCCGAAGGTTAATTAAGCCTGTTTGTGCTTTTATATTCAGTAAAATACACAGAGTTTTTAAACGGCACATACAAGTCAATTTTTCCTGCCCATTTGTGGAGCGCAATTTATATCCAAGGGTTACCCAAGCTTCTTATGGGTTCATTTGGAGTCAAATACAGGGTGTGTATTTATCATATACAGATATCTTCATCAAACAGTGTCTGTACATTTTAGAACAAACAGTATGTCAGACAGAGAGGTGGCAGGCTCTTCACCTGCGATTGGCAGTGGCACAAACATTCCTGGAGCAGGCCCAGGTCGCAGCACAGCAAGGGGACGTCGCAGCAGGGGTCACTTGGTGAGGCCACAACTGCCGCTGTCATCTAGCGGCCGTGTGCTGATTAACAACCCAAGGGTTGTTGATTGGTTTATTGGTCTTCCACTTCCTCCCAGATGACATCTGACAAGCCCAGCCAAGAGTAGGTGGGAACGTCAGACACAACCCTTAGTTGGCATGGCTCGGGAGCGGGTCAGCGGCCCTCACCTGTCCTCAACCCGACTCTGTCCCATCCGGTTCCCTCAGCCAGAGATCATCTATGTGGTCTAGGCTCAGTGCCACTATATAGCGAGGATGAACAATTTGAGGAGGGCAGTCAGCAGCTACTTGGCAGCGAAGAAATGGGGCCAATATCCCCTGCTTCTTGCAGTAGGCGGCAAAGTATAGATGTTGAGAGTGGCATGGGAGGTCATGTTGTGAGGGGTCAGCCTCTGCATACCAAGACCGGTGATGAGGACAGCAGTGACGATGAAACACAAATAGATGATGATGTAGCCGACCGCACTTGGAGCCGGGTGAGGTAAGGGCTTCATCATCGTCAGGAGAAGAGAACGTCAGCTTGCGCGTCAGGCAGCAGCGCAGCCAGCAAGTGGGTTGTGTGGCCGTGAGTCAGCAGGGTAGCAGCAGTGTAAGGTCGGGAGCCAAGCGGCCACTGGGTAAAAAACCCGCTTCGCAGGTCCAAGAAAGTAGCGGCACAAGGGCTCACCGAGGCAGCGGCGGTAGTTGTCACTCAGTGCGGAGCATTGGCGGTAAAATCCGATACTTGGCGGTGTGGCACTTCTTTGCTAAGACACCGGAGGAGCCGAATATGGGTATATGTAGAATCTGTGGGCAGAAAGTGAAGCGTGGCCAGGGAGCTAACGTTGGCACCACGGCCCTGCGTCAACACATGCAGCGTCACCATCCGGTGGCCTGGGAGAAACATGGCTCAGATGTGGTGGTCCATCCTGCCACCGCAGCAACAGCAGCAGCAGCGCCTAGTGGCACACATTCCATTGAAGCCAGACAAGGATCAACCACCTCAGCAGAAGTGAGATGATTCTCTTTGACTTCATCTCCCACTCCAGATGCTCCTGCTCCTCGCTACTCATGGCGCCAGCAGTCGTTCAGCGAGGCGATTGCAAAGAGACAACAGTATGCGTCCAACCATCCTAAGGTGCAGCAGCTGACCGTGCTCCTGTCCAAGTTGTTGGTACTGCAGTCCCTCCCTTTCCAAATGGTGGACTCTGCACCGTTCAGAGAACTAATGGCTTGTGCCGAGCCGAGATGGAGAGTTCCAAGCCGTAATTTCTTTTCCAAAAAGGCAGTACCAGCACTTCATAAATATGTAGAACAGAAGGTGGGCCAGTCCTTGAGCTTATCAGTTTGTTCCAAGGTGCATGGCAGCGCGGACGTCTGGAGCTGTAACTACGGTCAGGGCCAGTACATGTCCTTTACGGCCTATTGGGGGAATGTGCTTCCTGCCCAGGCCACCAACAACTTGGACAGGAGATGCCGCTTTCTCTTCCTCGTTGTCAAACTGCGGCTCTTGCGCCAATGTCCGCCTCCTCCTCCTCCACCACCACCAGCCATCTCAGCCTCCACAAGTACTGCTCCATCATACAACATGTGTAGGGCACAGCGGTGTCACGCAGTTCTACACCTGGCTTGCATCAGCGAACGAAGTCACACAGGGGAGGAACTGATCTGCGTCATGCAGCAAGAAATCGATGTGTGGCTTTCTCCGTGCCAACTGCAAATCGGAACCATGGTGATGGACAATGAGAGTAACATGGTGTCCGCGCTGCACAGAGGAGGGATGGTCCATGCGCCCTGCATGGCGCATGTGTTCAATCTGGTTGTGAAAAGGTTCCTGAAGTCTTCCACCGATCTTCAGAAGATTCTGAAAATGGCCAGGAAACTGTGCATGCACTTCATCCATTCCTACAAAGCCAGGAACACACTCCTCGAGTTGCAGCGGCAGAATGGCCTCCCCAACACACTCAGATATGCGATGTTTCCACCCGTTGGAATTTCAGCCTGCACATGTTGGACCGACTGTATGAACAGAGAAAGGCCATGAACGATTTTTTGATGATCCAGGCGGACAGGAGTACTCCCCTATGTACCTTTGATGTCAGCCAGTGGCAGCTCATGCGAGACACCTGCCGTTTGTTGAGGCCATTCGAGGAGGCCACGTTATTTGTCAGTCGCCAGGACTACGGGATGAATAACGTCATTCCACTGCTTCATGTCCTGGAACAGATGCTGAAAAATCTGTCTGGGCTGGGGACTGGAGACGTGGCGACTACATCTCGCGGCCACATGAGTCCGGTGGGGACTGAAATGGAGGAGGAGGAGGAGAACATTGGAGCAGAAGCATTGTCTGGTGAAATGAGTGGATTTTCTACCCAGGTGACAAGAGAGGAGCAGGAGCAGCTGGAGGAGGTAGATGGAGATGAGGAAGATGAGGCAAATGACCCGCAAGCCCCGTGGCAGTCCACGGTGGAGCTGGAGGCCGGGAGCCCCTCGGAGTCGCTTGTGCAGATGGCCCGCAGCATGCTGATTTGCCTGGCGAGTGACAGCCGAATAGTCAGCATCCGGTAGAGGGATGACTTCTGGATCTCCACCCTATTGGACCCTCGCTACCGGTCCAAAATGGGAGCCTTTTTCCCAGCTATTGATAGGGAGGACAAACTCAAATACTATAGGGAAATCCTCCATAGTCAGTTGGCCGCTGCCTATGTGCGGCATCGTCCCTCCTCTGACAGGTCTGACCGGGGGTTCTTCAGCGCTCACGTACTACTGCCGCAGCTGCTGGGGGAAGGTGGGGGGGTAGGAGCAGTACCAGCTCCATCAGCAGCAACCTAAGTCTGGAGTCACTGATGAGCAGCTTCCTTCACCCGCCTAGTGAGGAGGGCAGTCGCCAGCAGCAGCAACAGCAGGACCTGGAGCAGACCCTGAACCAACAGGTGGTGGCCTACTTGGACAGCACTCTGCCACCCCAGTTAGAAGATCCGCTGGACTACTGGGCAGCCAAACTGGATGTGTGGCCGCAACTTGCCGAGTTTGCAGTGGAGAAGTTGTCCTGCCCGGCCAGTAGTGTGGCATCAGAGTGGGTGTTCAGTGCGGCGGGGGCCATCGTTACCCCAAGAAGAACCCGCTTGTCCACGGGAAATGTGGAACGACTGACCTTTGTCAAGATGAATCAGGCGTGGATCGGCCAGGATTTCCACACACCAATGCCTTAGGCGTCAGACTACATCAGCCATGACGCCTCACCCAAACTGTGAGAAATGAGTCTGGGTTCAAACTACCTGCCTCAGCCACTATTCTGATGCTGCCATCCGCCTGATGCCACACATCTGCTGCCAGTTTCTCCATCTGCCACCAACCATCTTTACCAGGGACTGGTATTGCCACCCACCTCCACACTCTGTCATTGTGCCACTTTATGACCTCATGCTGCTGCTGCTGTTGCCGTCAACTCCACTCTTTGTCATTGTGCCACTCTGTGGCCTACTCCAGTTTTTGCCACCTCCAGAATGTCATTGTGCCACTGTATGACCTCATGCTGCTGCTGTGGTTGCTGCCATGACCTACAAACTGTGTCATTGTGCCCCTCTGTGGCCTATTCCTGTTTTTGCCACCTCCAGAATGTCAGTGTGCCACTGTCTGACCTCATGCTGCTGCTGTGGCTGCTGCCGTGACCTACAAACTGTGTCATTGTGCCACTCTGTGGCCTACTCCTGTTTTTGCCACCTCCAGAATGTCATTGTGCCACTGTCTGACCTCATGCTGCTGTGGCTGCCGCCGTCACCTCCACACTCTGTCACTGATGTTGCCACCTGAGCCCTCAGCTTGTTTTTTTCCAGCTGTCGCTGCCATGACTTTATTAGGCTACATTCCCCCTTCAGTTTTTTGGTCAGTTTTGCCTTCTTAAGTGCCCAGGGAATTTTAGAATGAAGCGATTCTAAGAGCGGCGGGAGTCATGTGCGTGTCATACTAAATCACAACATTGTATGAAGACCAAACCAAGCTCCCTCTGCATATTTAAGCATGGCACAATGTTCTACAGCACCCGGCAGGCTCTGTGCAGCCTGGAAATAGCTGTTTTTTAACGCGATTCATCCCGAAGTAATTCCGACCGAATTTATTTTTGTCGGGAAATTCGGCAAAGTGACCGAACCGAATGTTTGAGAAATTCGCCCATCTCTAGTCATAACTAGATATTTTAAAATATTATGTTCAGAGCTGGGTGAGCAGTATCATTTTCTCTTTTGCCCTATTAGGCCTCGGTCTGGGTTTTCACCTGGTTTTACAGACGGTTTTTTGATTTGAAAGCCATCTGCAAACCAGGTATCAACCTTTTACACAGACCTCTATGGAATATCCGTGCAGCGGTCCCCACTGCACGGATTTTCCGCCGGATGGCTTTTTAGACCGCCAGCGTTCCAAAAAACATTGAACATGTTCATTCTTTCGGCCGGTTTTCGGGCGGAACATGAACATGTCAATGCGAAGGGGGAGGATTTTCTCTGCAAACCGCGGAGAAAAGCGTTCCCCTTGCGGCCGTGTAAATGGCCCCAAAACAGAGCAAATAATCTGACCGGATAATCCGACCGTTATTTGCTCGGTGCCGTGTAAACGGCCCCTTACAGTTAAGTCTAAGGGCTTACATGGTTATATTGTATGACACAGTAAATGCTTGTAATAAAGGTACATGAGAACTCTATTATTTTACATAGAGGCATAGAAAGGTTTTTCTCTTTTTTATGTTGGATTCCACATAAATGAGTTAGGCCAACATTTGTGCCACGTCCTGTACACACATGAGCCTCTACAGCTCTGAAAAAA
Source organism: Phyllomedusa bahiana (assembly GCA_025379985.1). Lineage (NCBI taxonomy): Eukaryota > Metazoa > Chordata > Amphibia > Anura > Hylidae > Phyllomedusa > Phyllomedusa bahiana. Next base: position 174,209 of record JAODAL010000465.1, on the reverse strand, counting down.
GGACAAAGAGGCAAAAAAAACAACTGCCTGAGCTCCCCCTTAATAATGGGTCATGTTGCCGATACAGTCCTCTGTGCGATCACAGTTAAGCTTGCCCTTCTGCTTAGTGTTATCATAACTAGGTGCAAACCAATGCTTTTGATGGAAGAGAATTGGTCACTGTTTTATTGAATACCATATAAACTAATATGTTCACATGTCTATAAGAGACATCACCACCATAACAATCTCAAAAACATAAGAAAAAAGAGAATGCAGGAGATTGGGAGAGAATCACTTTGCTGGACACCCAGGCAGCTAGAAAAGAGGAATATGAAAGGGTGCTCCCTATTCTTAATAACAGTCGGCATTCTGCACCACTTAAAGCAAGAGGGGATGAAGGAGACGGGAGGACAACCCCACAGCCTTATTCGGCACCTAATAGCTTATTCCTTCATCAGCAATGGACCAGTTTGGATGCTTAAACAGCAGCAGCAGTGTATGAGAGTTGGGGAGCATAGGGGACATTCTGTGTTGAGGGGTAAACAGTTTGTGAGGGGTATAAGACTCAGTCAATGGGAGACAGGGCACAAGGAGTGTAACAGTGAATGGCATGGAGCAGCAGTCTGTGTAAGAATGAGGGACATAGAGGAATAGTCTGTGGGCATTTAGAAAGTCCGTATAAGCAAGGGAGCATGGGGAGCCATCTGTGTAACAGAGGAGGACATTAAAAGTGGTCCATGAGAGGGAATGAACTATGGGGAGCAGCAGGGGTGTTGCTATGGTCCTAAACCATCTGGGGCATGGGCCCTCTGCATTATGTTTTGCTCACTAGGGCTGGATTCACACAGCATTTTTCACTCTCCATCGTAAGCTGCAGCATATATTTTTATTACACATGTATTCTACATAGATACTGTCCATCACATCAGCAGTACACTTTCTAATGATCTATGTATGATAGTGTAATACCTTATACAGCTGAAACCAGAAGTTTACATACACTATATAAAAAGAAACACATGCATGTTTTTCTCTCTATCTGACATGAAATCAGAATAAACCTTACCCGTTTTAGGTCAATTAGGAACCAAAATTATTTATATTTGCCAAATGGCAGAATAATGAGAGAGAGAATTTTTTAAGGCATGTTTACTATGTCTGTAAACAATTTGGGACAGACCATATGATGATGTCATGTCTTTGGAAGCTTCTGATAGGTTTATTGGCAACATCTGAGTTAATTAGAGACACACCTGTGGATATAATTTATTTCACACCAGAACACACTGCTTCTGTGTGTAACATCATGGGAAAGTCTAAAGAAAACAGTCAAGATATCAGGAAGAGAATTGTGAATCATCCTTGGGTGCAGTTTCCAGATACCTGAAGGTGGAATGTCCAGCCATCATACCGCTCAGAAGGAGACGGGTTCTGTGTCTCAGAGATGAACGTACTTTGGTCCGGCATGTACATATCAAAGAAGAAATTGGTATGGATTGGTTCAACACTTTTGCGCCACATTCATAAACATGTCTAATCATGCGAACCTGGCACGACACCCCCATAGAATTGGTGCATACAAAAGTGTCGAGTCTGGTGCAGCATGTGCCACATTTTGGCGTAGGACATTTGATACATCTGTTGAAAATGGATACAACAGGTTTTTTGTTCAAAGAATGCCAAAAAAACTGCTGCAGCCCCATTCATACATATCACCTTATGTAAAGCATGGGAAGCCAGTGAAAATGTGTGTTCAGATGCTGCACCCAAGGCAGCTCTAAAGCTCTGTGGGTTTGTGGGTGAAATTTAGCTTGTGGATAAGAAGTGTTGTTTTCCCAGAGCCCTCTTTCCCATGATGACCCATGATCCCACCTACAGCTCAACGGAAGCTATGGTAATAACTGTAAACCAGCACTAGCTTGCTCCAGGTTTTTAACCAAGCTGCTACTTCCTTTTTGGCAGCATATATGATATGTTCCTTCCATGACCCAGATGTCAAGATACATCAGAAGTATAACCCAGAGTCATTGTGCCAGTAGTTTCAGGGACTGCATATACTTATAAACAACTCCCCTAGGTAGGAACGTATGACTATGTTCTTGTCTGTATGGATCTCTTTTTAGGATGTCTGGGAGCACCAAAGAAACTCCAAAGAAGCTGCTGTCAGAGGTGGTGTACTGAAATTGAGTACTCACGGTAACAAAGAGCAATAGAGGAATACATTTCACATGATAGGTTTGGAAGATTTTAGGATACAACAGGAGCTGTATGTTATTATCACAACCATCACTCTCCCAAGACAAAAGCAAAGAGTAGAGAAAGAGAGACTCAGTGAATTAAATTTAAAGTTCAGAAGATAACTGAGACAGGGAAGCCCTGTGTTGTTTGTTTGCCAGTAGCACTGTACTCAGACAGAAACACTGTCAACAGAAAGACAGAATTTACCCCATTATAAATTGTTGTTTGGCTCATCTGCTAAAACAGGAGGTATCAGGGTTTTGCCACAGACACTAACCTAAATGTACCATCAAGTGAATGCTTCCAATCCAGATTAAGATGGGTCCCAGAGAAGTTACAGTCCTAAACCAAAAGAGTAACTGATGGTAAAGAAACCTGTGAGAAGGGAAAGGAATGTCTGATATGAAGGTCCTTACTAGATGCAACTGGCTACTCCAACAGCTGTCAAGGTGAAAGGGAAAGAACCACCAGATACAGACATTTCATTATAAGAAGACCTTGGAACCTGAAGATAAGTCATCAATATAACACATTCCATCCATCGCATAAACACAACCGTTCAGTACACAGATTTTCTTGATGCAATATAACAACAACAACTCTTTTTTCATTCATAGTTAATCACTAGAGATGAGCGCATTGATTCTACAAACTAAAGTAGAATTCTGTTTTAGCGAATTTCACAGGAAACATTTGTTTTCGCGAATGCGCACGTTGAAGTCAATACGATTTCGTGGTAACAAATCTAAAAGGACTGCAAGCACATGGTTGAAATTAAATGGAATATTTGGGCACTGTCTTCTGGGTTTTGTATCCACTTCTGCCTTTGGCTACCTAATCATCAGACAATCCTGATGAAAACAAAGGACCATGTCAACTTAGCCTTAACGCTTCTCCGAAGACACAACATGAGTTGTGTTGTCCTTCTCATTCTTCTGATAAAGAGATTAAAAAAGGGGAACAACCACAATCACAGTGGAAACCACAGTTTTGGAGGGGGGGGGTTTTTTTGGATCAAGTGATAGAGAGTAGCAGTCAGTTGCAGCAGCATGAGTAGGCCATAGAGGTTGTACAATAACAAGTCGGTATGTGGCGGCAACGATGAGTAGGCCCATAGTGCACAACAACAGATTGTTGGAGGTCGTGGCAAATCTGTAGGCCAACAGAGTGGCATTAAGGACAGTCTGTGGAGGGTGGCAGCAGCATGAGTAGTTACGAAGGGTTTGGGGGGCACAACTGACAGACTTGCTGGCATATGGCAGAAGCATGTGACTAGTTTACCAGAGTGCAGCACAATAGAGAGCTTGTGGATGTGGATGCAGCAAGAATCAGACCACAGATATGACACAATTATAAAACAGTTGGAATGTGCAACAGCAGCATGCATCACAAGCAAGAGTGGCACAATGACATAATTTTTAGGTGGCCGGCAGCTAGGGTGACATAAACAAGAGGTGCTCAGCAAGCACATCAAGCAGTGAGTGACAATGGTGACCATAGCCTGGAGGTGACTAGCAGCAGCATAGCATGTGGAGATCTGAGATGATTTGGCAGCATCATCAGAAGGCCTACATAATGACCCTGTGAAGAGTTGAAGTGGGTTATGTGGTTGCATACCATTGCCATTGGTAAAAATTGCTACTGGTAGAAGGGAGGCACTGGCAGCAGAATGTGTGCATCAGGCGTGTGGCAGCATCACATAAGTAAGCTGAGTGCAGGTAGAGGCCAGAAGAATTCAGACTTCATATTGTCAAGTCTGGGTGAGGTGGTCATGGCTAGATCTTATTCTACGATGCATCAGGCATTGGTGTGTGAAAATTCTGGCTGATCCACGCCTGATTCATCTTGACAAAGGTGAGTCTCTCCACATTTTGGTGGACAAGCGAGTTCTCCTTGTGGTAACTATGGCCCCAACTGCACTGACTCTCCTCCATGGCTTGGCACAAGCCATCAGTTCTCTGAAGAGTGCAAAGCCCACCACTTGAAAAGGGAGGGACTGCAGTACTACCAATCTACTGGAATGAGTACGCTCAGCTCTCACCGTAGAAACGGTGAGGACAACTACGTGATGTTTTTTGGTCTCTAATGTAATCTCACCTTGGTAGAACGATTGCTGGCACCACACGAGTGGCGAGGAGCATCGGAGGGACAACTTATATAGATGGGAAAGACAGATAGCTCCCTTTCGGCAGAAGGTGGTGGAGCTTTGACCTGCCTGTATGGATGCAATTCCACTAGTAGTGCTGCGGCTGTTAGCTGCAGCAGACATGACCACCCACATCTGCGTACATGTCTCTCCAGAAGCCACTGAAGTGGTGATGTTTTGCTTTGTTGACGCAGGGCCATTGTGGTCAACCATTAGAGTCCCTGACCACACTTCACTTCTGCCTCACAGATTCTACATATACCCTATGTGTTTCAAAGGTGTTTCACCTTATAAAGTGAAACAAAAGTCTTACTCTTTGGTGGCAGAGAAAACAATATCCCAAAACTAATACCTGCCTGTAACTTGGATAGATTTGAGATATATTACAATACACAAGCTTATTTGCAAAGGTGTTTCATCACCTTAATAATGAAAAAAAGGTAACTCTTTGGCACAGAGAACAAATATGCCAAAAATAAATAACCTGCCTGTAATGAGTATGTCTGTTTTGTGAACAATACCCACAACTGTATTTCAAATCATAATTCGACCACAATAAGTGAAACAAGTACTCTTTGTAGCCCTCATGTATCATGTTTAAAAACAGACACATGAGTTTCTGTCCATAACACTGTGCATCATCTCTGATGATGAATGTAAGAGGAGAGTACTTCTCTTCGACTCTATAGTGACGAATCATTGGCCCTCACTCAACAGAGAGATGAGACTTTCCATCTGGACGCTGACATTACCTGTAAGGCTGCATTCTCACTTCCACTTATTTTGGTCAGGTTTTTGAACCTTCTGTAACTGCCAACAGAGTAGCGTGAACAGTGGGAACGATTCCTAATGAGCTGCCTGTAATCCATGGCGTGTCGGTACTAAATCACAACATATATTTCAAATACCAAACTATCTACTCTATGCATATTCTGCATGGCACAATGTCTATCAAACACACATAACTAGGCTCTCTGCAACAGCCAGCGAACTACTGTTTTCTATAATGAGATTTGTCGCGAATAACTTCTGAATGAACCGAATTTTTGTGAAATTCGCTCATCTCTATTAATCACAGCATGCAAAATCAGAACAAAATCTCATTCTAAGGTTACAGAGTTATCTGAGTGAGCTAACATCCTGCCCCAGAACAATCAGATGAAGGTTTTCTATGTATCACTTCACTTGTCATTTTATACTGAAGACCCTCAAGGGTTAAGTCACCTAAAAAGAAGGAGACAAGCAGTATCGGACTGAGATGCTTGAGGCCAACCAGTGGAGTTGTTTCTTGGGTGCCCACCAGTGAAGTGAGGATTCATGGGCTCACCAATGAGTTTGATTCTTAGGGGGCCACACCATGATGAAGTAGATTACTTGGGGCTACACCAGTGAGTCTTGATTCCTTGAGGAGCCACACCAGTGAAGTAGGATTCGTGGGGACCACCACATGGAGTTTATTTCTTTGGGGCCCACCAGTGAAGTGGAGTCTGGGCCCACCAGTGGGAGTTGATTCTTGGGGACCCAACCAGTGGATTGGATTCACTCCTAGACGCGCCAACACTATGAAGTGGATTCTTGGGCCGGCACCTTGGGACTTGATTCTTTTAGGCCCACCAGTGAAGTGGATTCTTGGGGTCCACCAGTGGAGTCAATTCTTAAGGCTCACCCTACAGCTTTTGTACAATTTATTCCTTCATGAACTATTCGCTGATGATGTTGAAAACAATAATAATCATAAGAATGTGACCAGAATGTGTAGCATCTGTAATTTCCACTTGGGAAAACTAGAATCTTACTATTCTAGTCTCATAACATTCTAACCTTGCTCATATTCTGATGTCCTAAAACATCTAGTCACTCAACACAGAAAGAATCGATCCACTATATGGGTGCTAAGAGTGAAATAGGATACCGAGTTGGAGGATTATACTGGGACTGTTTGTAGTATTGCTGATTGATCTTAACTATTGAGTTAAAGCGACTGTCCAAAGGACTACATTGAATTGTTGTGTGTAATCTTGTGAACTGCAGTTATTCTTTGTTAAAATTAAGAAGTAGCGCTACAAAAAGACTTTGCGTAGCCTTAGACTTTCCGTGCATTAATCCATTAAACTGCGGCCCTCCAGCTGTTGGGAAACTACAACTCCCATCATTCCCACTGTTTCTAGATTATAAATGCGGATTGGGAGTCTTGTCTAGTTTCCCCAATACTGGGGAAGGCCACACATTTGAGGATGCCTGCATCATTCATATTTTCATACATGGTCATGTTATCTTTGGGCTGGTTTTTTTTTACAAGTAAAATGGATTTCCCAGCCCCTCATTGTAAGAGAAATCTCTAATCTTATCCAATCTAATCTAGGAGCTGAGTTTGCTTCTACCCACCAGATGCGGAATGTGTAATACAGTTGACTTCCACCATCAATGGCTAAAATTGTGAGATAATTCTAAATCTGATTTAACTACTTAGATGCCATATGGTTAGTATGACTACACCATCTAAGCTATTATAAAGTGGGCAACATCCCAGTCCCTAATCATACTACAGTATATTGGACTGGCAATAAAGCAATTGCATGTTCACATCTTGTATGAGGACTATTAGAATACAAAATATCTGAAAAAATATTTAAAAATTCCAATACCATTTTATTCATTCTGAATGGTGTACAGTGTGAAGAAAAAACTATCCAGACCGATACTTGTAGTTTTTTGGTCGTGCCTCATCCCAGCAAAAATGGAATAAAAAGTGATCAGAAAGTTGAAATCACCTGGGTTTTTTTCAGAGTGTGAATTTCTGGAATATTCATGTGCTTAGCACCACCTAGATAGGAGTCCACGTATCAGATCGCCGTCTGAGATTTTCTAAACACATCTAAGCACTGCGTTCTGCCACATACCGTGTGAAGACACAAGCAGTAAAAATCTTAATGTTTTCTCAAATACACAGTTGCATTTACGAGGCAATACTTGCCACCAAAGTCTACAAGCTACAAGTGATGCCCATTAGGTCTATGACCTACTCTGCATGTTTTCCCTGGATCTTAAATAATTTGCACAAAGCCCACCTCCATACCTAAAAAAGAGACTTAGATAGGTCATGGTATCGCGAGCTGCAGGCCTCAGACGACACACTATAAATCTACCCACTTTCTTACACGCTACAACTTCTGCACAGAGCTTGCATCCTGTGAAATGTCACACCAGACAGTGTGTAGTAATCTGATTCTGGAGATACTAATGTGTCACTAAAGGGAGCTGCTATACTGTCTTACTTAATTTAGGCCTTATGCTCACATACTGTGTTCATTTCTAAAATCCTGCGACGGCTGTACCAGTTGCTTTAAGGCCCTTTGCACGCAATGACACAATATACCGTCCAGTCTTATACTCGGCCTAGGTATTTGTCCTGTTTAGCGCCCAGCCCCACGGGCTGCAGGGGGGACAGTTTTTCTATCAGAGATAAGAACGGAGAAAAAGCCCCTCCCCATTCACATTGACATGCACATACTTCCGTCTGAACACTGACGGAAGACTTGCATGTAGAATGTTTTCGGCGGATACTCGTAGTAAGCCCGTTACTGTGTTCGCTATGCACCGGTATTATCAGAACAGTTTGCAAACACCGCATACTGTCAGGGGGGGGGGGGGGGGGGGGGGGGGGGGGGGGGGGGGGGGGGGGGGGGGGGGGGGGGGGGGGGGGGGGGGGGAGGGAGAGGGGGGGGGGGGGAGGAGCAAGGGGGGGGGGGGAGGGGGGGGGGGGGGGGGGGGGGGGGGGGGGAGGGGGGGGGGGAGGGGGGGGATGGAGGGGGGGGGGGGGGGGGGGGGCGAGGGGCGGGGGGGGGGGGGGGGGGGGGGGGGGGGGGGGGTGGGGGGGGGGGGGGGGGGGTGGGGGGGGGGGGGGGGGGGGGGGGGGGTGGGGGGGGGAGGGGGCAGGGGGGGGGGGGGGGGGGGGTGACGGGCGGGGGGGGGGGTGCGCAGCGTCGGCAGGGAGGGGGGGGGGGGGGGGGGGGGGGGGGGGGGGGGGGGGGGGGGGGGGGGGGGGGGGGGGGGGGGGGGGGGGGGGCGCGTGGGGGGGGATGTTAATAAAGCAGAAATATTTCAGTTGACAATGGAAATGCTTATCTCTGAGTATTAAAGGCAGATAGACCATGAAATGTGGAGAGTAAGAGAGTAGGAATGCCTAACCTAGCTCAGCATAGCCTCTAGTGTGCAACTGGATGTAACGACAGAATCTCATGAGTCATTGCCTTGGTGCCGACCAGTTTCATATCATTATCAGACGCACACCAGATGCTTCCTTTTTTCCACACAGTCTACCAGGAGTTTTCGGGGGACCGTTTTACAATGGCACAGATCCACAGGCAAATACACAGTCGAATTAATCTGACGGTATTTGCTCTTTTCAGGGGCCGTGTACATGGCCAGCAAGGAGACAGACTTTCTCCTTGGTTAGAGGACGAAAATGCCGTCCTCCTTTTCGAATAATACCTGTTCATGTCCGCCTTAGATGAACATTCGAGTTCAACTGTTTTTTCAGACCCCAAGCTAGTCTAAAAACAACATGATCAGCAGAAATCTTTTATGCAGTGGGACCCGCTGCGCGATATTCTACATTAATAGATCTGTGATAAAGTATGACAGGTGGTTTACAGACGGTTTCCCCCCCTGCCGTGGGGACATGCCCTTTGGGAGAGTTGACAAGTATGCCTGTGCCAAATTTTTGTCTTGTTTAGAATCAAGCAAGGCAGTACATACATATGAGAACAGAATTGCAGGTATCCTTCTGTTAAAGAAAGAAATACTCATCTATATAAATGAAAGAAAAGCGTGTTAGGGAGAGATTTAGAGGAGCAATAAATGTACAACATGATAACAAAACACTCATATAAATTGATGACACATGAATTCTTGAATTGTGGGACAAGCATAACTATAAATCAAAAAACATATGAAATTGTCCTTGACAAAAATGATGGTGCCCCTAGAAAATATTAAGGAAAATGTGACCCTAAGGACATGTTAAACATAAGTTGTGTCCTGTAATTAAACTAAGCCACTATCCTTTAAAATTATAACACAGTCATTCTGGCCTATGTTATAAAGGGTAAAACAACGAGGCACGTGCATGTTTTGGTACATACAGTGTGTACCACACTGAACATGGAACAAAGGAGGCTAAGGAGTGAGTTGTCTCAGGAGATTAGAAAGAAAATTATAGGCAAATTTGTTAAAAGTAAATGCTATTAGATCCTCTCTAAACATCTTGCTATAGTTGCATATATTATTCAGTAAATAAGTTTAGGGTCTATGGGACTATAGCCAAGCTCACTATACAAGACTATAGAATGAATATTGATGACACATTGAAAATATGTATATTATAAATGGTAACCAAACAGCCAATAACAACTTCTAAGGTCAAGGTTCATAAGTGTTAAATTGCACCATCTGTTACTGTCTTTGCCAAAGTGGACTTAATGGAAGGTGATGGAGGAAACCACTGTTAAAAAGGAAAGCAAATCTGTCAGACAAAATAACACAAATCTCACTATCAAAGCAGTCTCCTGGAGTGGAGAGGCGCAAAACAACACCTGTAGGACAGAGTAGAATCACATTGAGAGTTACAGAATATGAGCGAGTTGGGTGAAAATTGAGCCTCAAAGTTGGACAACAAAATATTAAGTTAAGGTGACCATTTTTGTCTAGGCCAGTTTCATTGGTTTGTTTTTTTATAATGTTTCGATTAGCCCACAATTTAAAAGCAATGTCTGATTTTCATTAGTTGATCTTCAGTAAATTTAAATTTATTACCACTCGCTGATTACCATTGTGGGCGTATCCTTTATCTAACAAAAGGGACCAACATTTTGTTCACAATTATATATAATTAAAAATGTAATTTCACTGGAACACATCATATTTCATGGGTGCAGAAAAATAAGACTTGGACCTGGACTGGATTATTTTCAGAAATTCCTGTAGCATAGTCCGGCCTCACTGACATCTATACCTATAGCTGTAGGGGTGACAGGAGTAAAAGAAACACATATATATGTCTTGTCAGGTAACTCTTTAAGGTTTTGCTACTTAACTGTGTACAATGATAGGAATATATGGTGAAGTTTTCTTACGAGTCACTGCCGCGATTGCAGTGCGGCTCTGCGAATTGCTATGGGACTCTAAACCTGTAATTTTTAAGTTACTTGATAAGTGCCACATGAATTTGCTGGTCATTACCAGAAAAGTTGCACATCCATTAACATTGATTATTAAGCAATTTAAAAGTCACAGGTACGATATCCCGCGGCGGTTCTTGGCCGCATTACAACAACAATGTAATGGTTACTGAAATGTGCCATGTACATTAACCTACGACTCGCACTCGCTTGGTGCATTGCGATAAAGGTTTTACACAGGCATTCAATAGAATTAGAGTATAATAAAAAAACTGTTAGTAAATTGAGCTGTAGTTCTTAATGTAACTCTCACTGATACTGTATCAACAACTGATTGTGTACTTAGTATATACGCACATAATAACAAATACGGGAGCCTTCTGATAACCCAATTACTGAATGTTATTTTCAGTGCAGAGGTAGTGGTCCCTGGAAAAATGCATGTATACCTTGTTTCCCTGAAAATAAGACGTCCCCCAAAAATAAGACATAGTGCATTTTTTTATGCAATTCAGAGTTTGGGCTCTCTTATCTGATGTTTGTGATTAAGGTTTTGAGAGCCCTCTCGAATAAAATTGACGTGGGACTAGTCTTGCAAATGAAAATAACAAACAGATTTATCACCATTCATCTCCATTAAAAATTCTGACCGTTTAATGTTTTAGGTAGGCCATGCTCCTTTAGATAACCATTGTTTCCAGCTACAGGGACACGACCAGGTTGTGAACTCCTCAGATCTGAGATGCCATCACTCTCAGACATCCACCTTTCTTCTCAGTAGTCTACTGTAGTGTTCAAACTCTCCAGGAGCTGTCACTCTATCTCCCGTCCTCTTGCTAAACTCCTTAGTAATTAGACTAAACATGTCGTGCAAATAAATAAAGACTCCTCAACCAGGTATGTCATTAATAAAGAAGAAAAAACAGATTTGGTTCCTCGCAGGGATATTGTAACCTAGGACCCCTCTTAGTGCTGGAGAGAAACCTTTACCTCTTTAGCTACACACTAAATGACTTTACATAAACAAAAACCTTTCTTTGACACACAGAGGATAGACCCCCCCAAAAGAGGTGGTTTGGGGGGGATTCACTCCTGCCGGTCACATTATATGCTATACAAAAAAATCTTACACGTCCCCCTTCTGACTCACACACAACTGAAAGCTGGAACTAGGAGTTAGAAATGAGATTGTGGCATAACAACCCCTTAATACATGTGGATTTTTGTTCACCTGTAACCTGTGAATTCTGTCCATGAAAAATAAGACATCCCCAAACATATAAGTCTTGTTCTCGTCTTGAATGCCACAGGAAGGCCTGTTGAGGCCTGAAACGCTTGGCGGGTTTATCCCTGTTCAGTGGATCTTGAATTATGTACTGCAAAGACAAATAAAGTAAGAATTTTGGCTTTTAAAGACGCTGGAAATTTCTCCTGTTTTGTCTACCTACTGTTTAGTTCGTCTTTAGGAGCAAAAATTAATATAAGACACTTTCTTATTTTCGGGGAAACAGGGTAGATGGTAACCTAACGAAAACTAACACTAAAAACTTCGATAGTGCTGATATAGTTCACACATCCCAATGATGTTTTGTACAGCAGGGGACCTTGAGCAAATCATTAGCTCACAGCTATCCTGTCACAATATAACTCTCATCTCTCGCCCCGACAGAAGTTGTGTAGAGACTATTTATAGCCAGATCTTAGTGTCCACATCAGCTGTCCCTATCACTAACCACAAGGTATTTTGGCAAAGGGGGGTGAGATCAAGCTCTAAAGAGTGCTAGGGATCCTAACATAGTCACTCTTTTTGCTGCCTGCTCTGTCTGCTTTGTAGGACCTATAGCTGCTGCTGTCCCACAGGATCTTTGGGTTTAAGGATTATTATCTGCTACTGAGCCTAACTTTAGAACTTTGGAAAGAGGTAATGAGTTCAACTTTTTTTTTTTTTTTTAGCTTTCTAGCATTTAAAAATGATACCGTTCCTTCAGTCCTGAAAAATATCTTATAATGTGTGTATGACCTTTGCAATATAATGGAGACAAATGCACTACCAACTGTGTTATAACAGGGTCCATGACATATTTCAGTTTGTATTCTGAGGACCCTCCAAGGGTAACGAGTTGCTGCAATCACAAGGCCTCTACTGCCACTAAAGTTATAATTTACTACAGTAATTTACTATTTTAATGTTGTTTTATTCTTTGTTCATTTGTTCATGTGACCTCCTATTTTTATGTTTATGTAGTTTTTAATAAGAAACCTAGTATCATTGTATATTTAAGTGGGTAACAGCACTGTATATACATTTTCATAGTCAGGAGCCGTAGTCATCAAAATCATTGTAGTTACTCTTATCATACAATGTCCAGGCAGGGCTCATCATTATGAATTCTGGTGACTATTACTTTAAATTCATCTATTGTGTTTTTTTTAAACCCAATCATAATTGAACTATATTACAAGAGATTCTGTGAAGATTGCAGTCACCCCACATATTGTGGCCGGAAGTTTCACTCTAGGTATAACTTTTATGGAGGTATTATTTGTTCCACATTATCAGCTTTACTGCCTCAGTCTGTGCTTTATTAAGATGACACCAGACTATATTTAGAGAGCAGAGAATTAGGAGGCTCAGCACTTAGAACTGTTCCAAGTTTGCTCATAGCTGGACAATTGTGACAGACAATATCAGTTATTTCTGAGGACTTGCAATTAACTCCTTGCTCCCCATCTACTAATAGTGGGGGATAACCAAATGATGGTTTTGGTCGAGACAATCCTACAGAGCATGTCTCATGGCCAGAATTTCAGTGCCAGATGCAATTAATTACTTCTGTAAAATGTTGATTGATTTATCTCTGCTCAGATAAATGAATGCATATATCTGAGGTGTTCATTTTCTCAGGTGATTAGTACACATGTTTACAACACAACATTTTAGGGTCCAAGGGCAACGAGGTTATAAAGAACCACTCACAAGGGCTCCACTAGATCTTTAATGAGTAGTCCCTATTTGAGACCTTTATGGCACATCAATTGTATATACCCAAAATGGCTTAGAGGTTTTGGTTCCACTTCAAGGGCTCCTAGGGAATAGAATCGCGGTCCCTTGGTTAGTACTCCAGAAAGTAGGTATGAGGCACCTAGTTTCATAGCAGTTTTTGGGGATACAAAAATTTTACAACTACAATGGAGAAAACAACATGGATGTTTTAGGCACCTCTTCGCCTCACCTCTTTCTCCAGAGTCTTAAACCTACAAATTTTTTTGGGATACTTGTGAAAATTTCCCTGATTGTTCAGAAACGAATCCCTTTTGAGAAATTTCTTGGGTAATGCGCCATATACAAGGATAATACAGAAAAGGTTTGTCGGGGGTTGGGGCATTTTGGTTGCTTAAAACAGTATATACAGCCATATAGTGCCAGCCATACAGTGCCCCCAAAATTAAGTTATCAGTCGAAAAGCTGCTGCAGAGGGCATTTTTTCATTTCTAAAGTACAAAAAGAGCCCGCTTTTGTGTGGATGGCTGCACAAAAGGACACTGTGGGCCCTATGTGGCCCTTGGACCACAGGTTTTGCACCCCTGCTCATGTCTGTTATTCTTACCGTTAGTGTTGCTCTTCGGATTTGGATAACTGACCTGAATTCAAATCTGAAGCACCACACTGGATACCACAGTGTTTCTGCTCTTGCATTTGAAGTAACCCTTACAATTCACCTAGTTGACACACTGGACATTATGTATTATAATAGCATTGGTTAAAGATGTTTCTACGTCATGTAAAGGAAAGGGATACGTAACTTTTTAAGTTTGCTGGTCCTGTTAAGGGCAATAAGTTTCGGTAACGATAGTTTAATTTAGTGCATTGTGATCCACATATCTTACATTTGTTGGTGGTCCATGCCTGTTGTGCAGCACAAGTATCCCCATTTTTACACTGTTATCCTATTTGTTAGGACAGCATGACTAATACATGTGCCCTATTATATTCTGAGAACAAACAACAGGTGTTATTTGCCAAGCTAAGAAGTGTTCATTCTGGGGACAGCTGTACAGCCAAACACTCAAAACTATTATAAAGAATCTTGAGGTTGTAATTGTTTGACTACAGAAGTTTTCAGGGTCAGTGTTCAATATTTCCAGGCATATACTTCTTGTATTTATTCAGATATATGTGATGTAGACAGCATATATTTGTCTTCTTAGTGAATAGCACAAGAACTGAATATAAATGATCAGCGGCGTTACAGAAGTACACATGCATTAACAATGCAGATGTCACACTTTGTGGATTTCTTCTTCTCTAGACTGGTGACATATAACCCTATTTGTCTTATTCTTGCTTTGTCTCCTGGTCTAAGAACTGTACATTAAGAGACAGGGTCCTAGGATAATGGGACATGAAGTCATGCTTTGTGTACTAATTTTACTTTGCTGAGCACCGTACATGACCTTACATGAGCTAAAAAGGACAAATCACTGATTGATCCCCATCTTAGTTTGGAAGTTGGGCTTCTATACATCAGGTTCATATCTATTGTTTGGTATGAACAACTTTCTAGCTATTCCTAATTACCACGCAACCAAGACAATTCAGCAGACCGACTATTTCACAGGTATTAGTCTTCAGCTGGTGTCTGGCACAGGTTCTTATGACCAAAACGTGGCTAAATGACAGGAGAGGGTGGTCAACATCTGTCATTTCACATAATAAAAAGAGTTTGCCCAGGTTTAGTAAATAAAATTTACATTTAGATAAGTAAATAAACATACAATTTTAAGAGAGGATCCCAGCTGAACAACATAAACATTTGAGGTTGAACAAATAATTGTATTGAACTGGGGCAATTCTTTTCTAAGTACTCCCCAAACCAGAGTCTGGGACCCAACTCTGACCTTACTTTGGTGCAACCAGATTGTCCTGCTGTGCTGCTATGGGTCTCCAAGAGGATACTTTCTACCACAGCCTGTGCTGCCTATACATTGTTTGTTGGGTTGTACCAGTCACTTTGCATAGGAATTGCTCTGCGTCTATGCAGGTCTTCCTGGCCTCCATGCAACTACCTTCCATGGATCCAATTACCCTTGGTTGCTGTGGAATACTGGAGTATGGCCTGAAGTCCTAGTTCTAGCCCAAGTCCTTATGAGAGGGGTTAAAATTAATTAAAGGGGTTGTCTCGCTACAAAGAATAGCTTTCAAATTGTAGGGAACACAAAATAAAGACATTTTCCAAATATATTGCATTGTTCCTCTGTTTTCCCTAAAGAGATACAAGTGAATTTATTACCTCCATGGCTATTTCAGTTCCTCAGTAACTGACCTGTAAACAAATCTCCTGGGGCTGTTTGTTCAATGAGATAACAGAGAGTGAGTCATCACACAGGTTGGCAGTGTCAGTCAGTGTCCTGTGCTGCCAGAGGGTAAAAAGCTTGATTTATCTCAAGTAAACAGCTCTGTAATTAGGGCTTTTGTTTTGGGGATCAGATAAGAAGTCCTTCTAGTAGTTTGAGAAGCTAATCTAATCTAATTAGCATCTGAAAGCACGGAGCTTATGCTGTACAAGCATGGATGTTATGCAAATTAGTCTGAACCAGGAAGTGACAGAGAATTTCTTTCATGCATTCTTTGAAACCCTGTGGGGAGACAACTCCTTTAAAGCAATTGCTTCATTAACTTGCAACAAAAGCACAACAGTAGGTTGTTATGTTGAACGATACTTGCAGAATATGTTGGTAACTCAAGAGCATTTACTCTGTTGCATAGGAGAATGACTAGTTCGCTTGCATTATCCCTTTTTTGTCTCATTAGTCTGCCCACTCTTCTAAGTGTTAGTGGGTATATTAAGTCCTTCAAAAAGCCAATATCTTTCAATCTGTCTAGTGCTCAGTCTTTCTTTACTGGCACTATCTTGACTGGTAGTCTCAGGTAAGTCTACACTGCAATGCGAAAATGCCGTCCGATTTTGGACGGCATTTTCGCATCGATGGACTGCGCCGCACTGCCGTTTTTTTGCCCAGTTTTAGAAACAAAAAGAAAAAGAGGGCAAGTATAATAGTTAAACAACCAATATAATTTTATTGCTTACAAAATACAGGTAACAAACACAAAAACCATTAAAAACCCAAGCCACATGAAAACTCTATCACCTGTTTGAATATCAGAGTTCCAGCCGGAAATACCCCAAATGTAACAAAGTGCCTACAGAACCCCACATGTAATAGCCCCCAAAAACCAAAATACCCTATATATAGTGTATAAATAAAGCACAATACAATATAACATTATTCATGGCAAAATAGGGCATCCATCAAAATACTTGTGTGACAGGAATAAGTGTAACACAGTTAAAGGAAGCAATAAATTAGGAAGCCAGCATGGAAAAAAGGAGACCACTCCACGCGTATCGCCACAGCAAGTGTGGCTTTTTCAGGTGTGATTTATAGGTTACACACACAATTCAATATCAGTAGCACACTACTAACACTAAAAAACTATCAAAAGGCACAGGAATTTTTGGAAAAGCATTTCTGTTACTTAGAGTACATGAAACATTTTTGAGGCTCTTAGTTCAAATTTTTGATCAAAACTGCTTAAGCCCATCTCCTAGTGAGCAAGGGGACCTCAATACAGGTGAAAACCTACTCTAACATTACCTCTCTTAGTGCCTTTTCAGACCTCCACCTTTCAAAAAGAGAAGGGTCCCGGCTACAAGGTACTCTGCAATTATGTAAAAGCCTGTGCAGGTTGGTGGAATGCAAAAAACCAACGAGGGGGCAGCCACTCCCCCATACAAAACAGTCTAGAAAACATGTTTGGTTCTGCACATCCAAAAAACTTTTTTGAAACAAATGAGCATAGGTGCACACTGATGTGGCAATAACATACAAACACAATCCAATATCAGTAGCATAGTGGAGGTCTGAACAGGCACCAAGAGAAGTAATGTTAGAGTAGAGGCACTAAGAGAAGTAATGTTAGAGTAGGTTCCCACCTGTATTGAGATCCCCTTGCTGATTGGGAGGTGGGCTTAAGCAGTTTTGACCAAAAATGTGAACTAAGAACCTCAAAAATTTTCATGTACTCTAAGTAGCAGAAATGCTTTTCCAAAGATTCCTATGTGCCTTTTGATAGTTTTTTTAGTGTTAGTAGTGTACTGAGACAATCAGGACAACCCTCACAGCCAGCAGGGGAAAAGCTAAACTATGGTTCTATAGTTTGTAATTTACGCATTATCATTGTGTCAATAATCAAAAATAAATTGTCCCAATTATTATCTGGTATAAAAAAGTCACTTGGGTTAGGACTCATGAGAGGACTATTTGCCTGTCATAATTGCTATGTAGTGCTCTCGCTTTAGCCTTGTCTGCAAAAAAATCTTTATTGACCAGATCTTTATCACATTAGAGTGGATTTTCTCTAGGAACAAATAAACAATGTTGTATTAATGTGGGATGTTTTTTTTTTTTTTCTATTACAAATTAATACACGTTAATATGTGAGGCAAAGGTCCACCTAGTTTAGGGGTAGGCAGCCACAAGGAGGTGAAGAACTACAACTGTAACTTGGGATGGTCTTGAAATCCACTTGGTACTGAGTGGTGACGCAACCATGAGGGAATGGTGTGTACATTATCAGGGTGTTTTGACTTTTGTAATTGAAATTTGGTGCTACAATACATACTTTAGCTGCGACCCTAGTGATCCATAGTGTACAGCTTATCTCCAGGGGATACGACCAGTGACGAGAGCCACTCAGTCTTACCGTACATGCTCAGACACCTCTCCTCTCAGTTTCTGCCTAGTAATTACACACACTCACTGCTGACCAAGTGTTCAACCCCAGGGCTGTCATTCTACTCCTTTTCTCTGTGCTTCTTAGTAATTAGTTAAACTGCAAATAAATAAAGAGAAAAAGAAACATCAATCAGGTATGTGAGGGAAAAAAATCCACATGTTTGGCTCCTGCAGGGATTTGAACTTAGCACCCCTATGTTGGAAGGCAGAAGTGCTAACCACTCAGCTACAATGTAGCTACTTACAGCTCTTTACATAAATAGACCTTTGTTTGACTAGAATGAGCAAACTGTGGGGAAAGGCATGGTGATGTCAAGCCTGCTGTGTTACATGATATGCAGTTCAAACAAATCACACACACCCTTTTAAGCACACTGAAAACTAAAGCTGGACAACGCAGGCATGAAATGCCTTTGTAGAAAAACCCCTTAAAACCCCTTAACAATAACGCTGTGACCCCCAACAAGCCAGCAGAAAAACCACCCAAACTACAGGTGGAAGAAGAATGCAGGAACAGACATTCACGACTATATTTTGCACATGCAGCACATTGATGTGCAGAGAGGGGGCATGATGAAAGGGGGGAAGAACCCTCAAAATGTTGCTGTAGCAACAGGTCGGGTCTTCTGCTATCCACCATAGAATAATTTGAACTGCTGTAGACTTGCATAATTGGAATGCAATTTTCACCATATGGATGAATGTACTGCAGGTTTTGATTAGTCAGTTTACTATCTATATGAAAATGTCAAGTCGGTAATTTAAGGAAAAAAACATAAAAAGTCTGTTTCATCATTACATTCTTATTAAGCTCATCAGATAGTTTGTTAAACTGCTTTTACTGCTATACATGCTTATCGAACTATCAGATATCTCTCACACAGCTATCCTTGAGACAGATGCAGTGTCTGCTAGAACCAAGAAAGTCAAGGCCTTCCTCCTCCCCCCCAGATGATACAGAGCGTTTGGGGATGTGTCATATCAGTTAATGCTTCATACGTACATGCAAACTATAACTTGTCTCTTAGCAACCACCAATTAACCAATCATGTAGTGATAAAATAGTCATGTGATTAAAAAGTTCTATTGGAATGTAATTGACGGTGATTAAACTTCAGATTTCATGTCCCAGCCAAGCGTATGGGTCATACTTCTCGAGCTCCGGCGGCCGGCAGCAAAAATATAATTCGGAGGAGGTATTTAATTGGAGAAGGAGTGGAACAAAGAGAATTTCCACACCTGATTTAATCATCTTGACAAAAATACCCACTGTATAATGTGCCATTTGTCATATTTATTAATTGGCATTTTCAAAAAGGATTGGCCTCTACAAACCTTGAGGGAGCATGATGAGGCAGCAGGACACAGAGATGATGACTCCCAAAGTCCACCACAGTTGTTAACTTCACCTGCATCCTAAGAATGGGGATACAGTTGAAAGTGGAGCCTGGACTAGTATCCAATCAGGACACCATCTCAACCAACCTGTCAGTCACGATTGACAGGATGCCAACCACTGTTGTAGAGTTCCCTATGCAAAAATTACAGTTATTATGCAAATCACAGAGCAAAGTCTGTGCAGCCATCCTTATCCACTGTCCCGCAGAACTGGACAATCCTTTTAAATGTTCTGTTATTGGACGTATTAGGCCCAACTTTGTCATCCTAGAAAACACCAGGAAGAAATACTTGCAAACCACAAAAGTCTTTTTTCCTTTGTCCACATGTGAGCTTGGGATCTCACCAGCTTGTCATCCTAGTGGGAATTAGTGACTGAAAAAAGGGACGCAGATGAAGTTGTAAGTATTGCTAAAGATGGTATCCACTCCGGCCCTGTCAGCGATCAAGCTATTGATTATGATTGACAAGTTGCTGACCTGATTCCTATTCTTCTGAAATCTTGATGTAGCATAATAAAATAAATTCAGGGATTTAAGCCTCATCTCTAGTAATCTAGTAAATCTAATTTGTAATATTATGATTAGTTTAAAAAAAGGCATTATTTGTTCTACCTGAAACTGAAATGAAAAAAAAATTATCTTGAGAGTTGGTCTTCATGTAATATACTTTACAAGAAATATTTTATACAATTTATGTTCATGCTAGAAAACAATATATGGTTGTACACATCCAAAAACTTTTTTGACAAAAAATGAGCATAGGTGCACAATGGTGGGCAGCAATATACATACACATTCCAATATCAGTATCACACTATCAACTAAAAAAAAACAAAAAAACAATTTCTATTCATAGCTTGCAACATTCTAGCATGTCCTGCATTTTTTCACCTCTAACTATCAGTATGGTTGCACATGACACTGATCATACATCTTAAATATGTGCATCAGACTGGACAATTTTTACAAATAAACATTGCTTTGGCGCCAAATTGCATTTAAATATTGAACCACATTGCTGCTTGTCATGCCTGATAAAGTGTGTGAGAGACACGTGAAACGCGTAGCACTTTTTATTTTATTTTCTGCTATTTTGTCCATTTATTTTTAAAATAAAGAGACTTATCTCTTTAAAACTTTTATTCTATTTTATTGCTATTGGACCTGAGTGTTATCTGCTCCCTTATTTGTTTTTTTACGCTGATTTCTGCCTGGACTCAATGCTGGTGCCTGCTGATCCGGTGATTGGGAGTATCTGCCCTGGTCTTCACTGCAGATAGTTGGTGTGTTGAACAAATTATTTGTACTACTACCTAAGGTGAGCAGTTCCATACACTGTTGTTCTGTGCTTTTATTCTTTTTAGCACATTTCCTAATGTATCTCCAAAACTATAGGTGTTTTGGAGTATTCCTGGCTAGTACCTAGTAAAATTGGTTCAAGACAACTTGTGGACTGAGCAGGTCATGGGTATCAAAGGCTCATTGACATAGCTGGGGACCAAAGCTACTATGGCACAAGTTGCTGAGAATCAATGAGAGTCAATGCTGGCTATGATAAAAAGGTCAGAACACACAGGGCGACATGTATGCACAGTCTGGCATCTTTTCAGCCCGGAAACTGGCACAGCCCTGTTCGCTATATTTTTAATGAGGTGCACTCCAATATTAGGTGCATTATAAAGCGCCCGTGGTACTTTGTAATGCGCCCTAGATCGGGGGTGTGCTGGAGGCGTGTTGCACTACAACCTTATGAAGCTACACATTTATGACTTTTGAACGGCAAATCCAGGTGCATTACTGTTGGAACAGGTAGAGCACTTTAAAATTGTCGCTTTGTAGCTAGTAAGTGCTTAATCTATGACCTGCAGTAGAACAGGTTAATAGATTCAGGTGCATTCTACGCTACTAATGCTCGCAAAAAAAAAGGCACCTGGGAGGCAAAAATCATACATGTCGCCCACAGTGCATTGCAGCTTGAACTGTATGAGGCTGTGCACTGTTGAAAGGGCCTACAGTACGATAGTCATTTGTGCATTAGAGCTGGCCCATTGAGCAGTGTATGAAGATTCCCAGGTCTGATGAAATCTATTTTCTTTATATCATGCGGATGGTCAAGAGCATGCCCATATATTTTCTAAGTAAGAAATGGCACCAGGAAGCACTATCAAAAGAAGGCAAGCTTGCAAAGGCAGAGTGATGCTTTGAGCACTGTTTTGCAGGGGAATAATGGGTACGGACATTTAGGTAGATGGTATCCTGATGCAAGCCACTTACTAAAACATTATTGCAAACTAAGTACCATAGTCTAATACAGTGGCATGTTACAGTGGGATAATGTGCTCTGCCACACTGCAGCATTGTTCAGGGATGGTTTGAGGAACATGACAAAAAAAGTTCAAGGTGTTGACTTGGACTCCAAATTCCCCAGATCTCGATCCAATTGAGTGTCAGTGGAATGTGCTGGGAAAACAAGTTTGGTCCCTGAAGACTTCATCTCACAACTTACTGAACTTAAAATTCCTGCCGCTATAACTAGGTGCCATACCAGGAGGACCTATACAGTATGAGTAATGTTGTATATACAGCGGAAGAAATAAGTATCAAACACATCACCAATTACTCTAATTCAATTATAAATTCTAATTAAATATATTTCTAAAGGTGATATTGAGATGAACTTCTCACCAGTAACAACCTATCCAATCCACACAGGCAAAGAAATCAAACCATAGATGTCCATAAATTATGTGTAATAATAAATGATGCAGGGAAAAAGTATTGAACTCCAGTCCTAAGTACACAGATGTATACTTTTCTTTTCTCAGTAACAGCTGACAGACAATGTGACGGCCCCTTGTTGTCATGACTCAACACCTCCTGTGAATGAGTGCACAGCCCACAACAGATGTATTAATGGCATTAACTGGATGTTTGGACATTCCCCTAGAGTAGGCACCAACAATTTATAAATTGTTTGAGCTTTTCCATTTTTAGTTCCTCTATCAAAAATACTATGTAAACTCTTACTTTAAATGTGTGAAGTCATTGATTTGTTTTAATAAATTATGTAGATCAAGGCCTATTTACAAACTGTTACTCCTATAATATTGTATTTACGGTAAGTAGGAAATAAATTATGGTAACCATCAAACATCACGGTGGGTCCTGGTAATCTTCATCGTTTAACATCTGCAAAAACTTTGCTTTGGTTGGCTTAAAATTAGAAGTTCATTAGGAATTCCAAGCTCTTATGTTCGATTTAGTAAAAGGATATACATAAGACTACTGTATATAAAACAGTAGTGCCACTTTTGTTCATGGACTGTGTTTGAGTTTGCTGCTCAGCTCCATTCAAGTGAATAGGACTGACCTGAAAAGTATTCTAAAACAATCTCTTTAACGTTCGGATGTAGTGTCGGAATGGGGTTCCCAAGGCTCACCGGTGGAGTTAATTCTTGGGGCTCTCCAGTGGAGTTGATACTTGGTGCCCACAAGTGGAGTTAATTCTTGAGGCCCACTAGTGGAGTTATTTCTTGGGGCCCACCAGTGAAACTAATCCTTGGGATCCACTTTACAGCTACTGTATATGACCGTACATACTGCACATGACTCTTGCACTCTGCCTCTTGCTTCTTGCCTCTCTTTCGCTGACTCTTCTCCTGGAAAGTAGCCCCTTTCCTGGCATGCAAAGAGGCCCATAATGACGAGGGGGTCTCTGGGAATTCCCCTGCTCCCCTGTAACCTAGTCCAAGCCTGTTAAAATGACAAGCCACAATGACTACCTTCCCCTTGGTTTGATTAGGTCTTCAATGAAACCTTTTGCTGCTACATGGACAGGATGCATATGTAGGTCTTTATGGATGCATTACAGTTTCAGAATGGACTTATGAAGACCTGTGTGGACAAACAATTCCCCATTCTCCTGTTTATTTGATCCTGCATGTATTTAAAATGTCTTCGACAAATCATTTTTAAAGACTACATTTACCTAATTCTTTATTAAATAAACATTCAATACAGCCTTAGACTACAACTTTTTATCAATCTACATTAGAAATCTCTGTCCACAGGAATGCATTGGGTAGCTTGTAAATTGTTTTAATTATTCTGTGGAGTCTAAGGGCAACATGTATGAATGAGGCTGTGCCATTTTTCTGGTGTGTGTTAGCCCAAAAACTGTCATAGCCTTTTTCTCTAGATGTATGAGCAGGCACACTCCAAACTTTGGTGCATTTTGTGGTGGCCGTGACATTTTGTAATGCGCCCAAGATGTAGGGGCAATCTGGGATGTGTCATTCTACACATTTATGACTGTAGGACGGCAAAACTAAGCGCATTTCTGCTGGAACAGCTAGACCAAATTCTGTGTGGTCTGCCTGAGCCAGAGTAGTCGTAATGGAACTAGATTTGTCAGGAGGGCAAAAAATAGCAATTTGCTTTTAAATTATACCACAAAAATGCTTAATAATTTATGATAATTATCAAACTATATAAAATTAAATAATATAAAATAAATATTAAATTATGTAATATAAAATTAATTATAAAATATATAATATCAAAAAATATGAAATTAGCTCCTAGAAAATTTAGATACAATTATATCATCTACAATTATATCCTAAATGAAATAATATAATTGAAATAAAAAAAAAATACAGCATCTACCATAAATCCTGCTCTCAATCAGGTATTTACGAAGTTACTATAGTATTATCAGTAATTACAAACACATCATAGCAGGCTAGAAATAAAAGAAAAGCCATTAGAATAGCATGTCAGTGGTAGTGATCTTGCATGGCGCACCACAAGTCCCAGCAAGACATGTGGTGTGCTGGCTCTTGTCGTATGTAGAATAAAGACTGAGAGCAGCAAAATTAAAATTTTAAACGCTGATCACTATCTGATTAAAATTTCTTACATTTAATGTAGTAAAAAATAAAAATATAAAAATCAGAACAAAAATTTTATAATAACATGATAAATTTTACATTAAAAAGCAACTCAATGAACTGCTTTAATCTCCATAGAGAAGAACAGAAGCTCATAAATGTCAATCATGCAATTAAATGTTTCTCTTTTTATTATGTCAATCTCAAATTGTGGTTAGAATGTTACAAGAGATAAGTAGCTTTTACTGTCAATCATTGTTAAGAACAGCACCATTTGTATTCTGTTACTTCTCTTTCTATAGAGTTTAAAGCAGTTCATTGAATAGATTTTTTTATGTCAAATTTATTATGTGAAAAATATTCTGTTCTGTTTTTTATTTTTATTTTTTACTATATTAAATGAAATAATTTTTATCAGATGGTGATCAGTGTTGAAATTTAATTATGTTGCTCTCAGCCTTTACTCTACATACAACAAGAGCCAGCACAGCACAGGTCTCATTGGGACCTGTGGTGCACCAAGCAAGATCACTACCATAGTTTCTATTCACTGACATGCTATTCTAATGGCATTTCTTTTATTTCTAGCCTGCTGTGATGTGTTTGTAATCACTGATAATACTATAACAAAGTAATTTATGGTAAATGCTGTATTGGTTTTCAAATTTTAGATTATTTAAATTATTATTAATTTTAGAATATATAATTTAATATTAATTATATATTATTTAATTGTAAATGAATTTTATATTATATAATTAAATATGATATATTTTTGGGAAATCATTTTATTTAATATAGTTGTATAATTAAAATCAGTAACCATGGCTCGAGCTGTCAGGAATTATGTGGAGTCTTTTCTACTTTTTTACTATTCGGCACAGATAGACTTCGCATCAGGATTACACCTACAATGTATGTATGAACTGCAGAAGAACAGGTCCATATATACTGGCGCATTCTACACTGCTTTAAAGCTATTTAGAATTGGCCTCTATGTGCCCCATTCATACATGTAGCCCTAAACATGTAAGGTTCCTCCTTGGAGAGAACTCTGTATATGTGTATTGATACCTATTAGCAATGTACCCTAGGAAAATTCAATATTTAAATAACCTCTGGGGAAGAGAGCTACAACTCTTAAAGTCACGTCCGACTCATTAAAGAGACTTGAAACATAACTGGGGATTTCAAGGTAAACCAGGAACTCCTCAATACAGAGAGTCACTCATCTTCAGACATGTTTTGGAGTAATTGTTCCTCATCAGTACAGAGAAAGGTTCTGACTGGTTGGGTGAGACACCTTTAATGTAGCTCTAGAGGGGTAAAGTTTGTACTTGGGGAAAACAGCACACGGGTATATGAAGACTTATAGGTCATGCAATCTGGAGTGAAACTAGAAGTCATAGGGTCCCATAGCAAAATGAGATAGGACCCCACCACCTAATGACAATTAACTAAAACAGTAGCATAAGCAGCAATAATTAAAGATAAAATAATAGCACCACATATCAGAGAACCCAAATAGTAGTGCTGGAGGACAGAAAACCACTACTAGTTCTCTATAAAAAAAGGATAATATTTTTGTACTTGAGTGGGCCCCCTCAATCTCTGGCTCCCATAGCAGCTGCAATGGGTACTATGGCTATAGTTATGCCCATGCATACAATGCTCAATGGAAAAATACAATATTCAAATAAGCTTGCTAGATGTTTTATGGACATCTGAAACCAGATTTAGTCCATCTCCATATAACACATCTTGAGTATAGACTTATGTCAGTAATCACTTACTGCAAGCATATCAAACTCAAAGGTGGGTTGCATACAGCCCACGGACCATGGGTTTGACATGCCTCTCTTATTGTATAAGAAAAATACTGTATTAAGTTCTTTTATGCACCTTGACTGCTTTTCTTACCAGCAGTCCAATGTGATTTTTAATAATTCCCCTTCCACCATCCTTTGAAATTAGCATAATATCTGTAGGTTGGACAATTTTCCACCCACTGATAAAAACCTTGATTCGTCCATTAACTTCATAGAAGAGCATGTTATTTCTAAATGTCATATATGAACAGGTTTCTTCCTTCATCTTCTGTCTCCCTCCTCTACCTCTTGTAGTTTGTAAGCCTCCACGGGCAGGGTGCTTTCGTCCTCTGTAATAGTCTGTCATTAATTTGATTATTGCTTTCAGTCTGTTCTGCCATATAAGAGTCCACTTAATTCATAAGTGGGCATAAACTCCGTCCACCCATGGCAAGTTCCACCCACCCATAGCTGTTTCAACCTCTAACTTTGAATAGGTATGGACCTATGAATAACCAGCAGGTGGTCGGGGCAAACAGCTGCTCATGAATAAGCTGTCATATAGACTCCAAAAAAATGGGAATCTCACAAGAGAACAGAGAGTGACTTCTGATCACTATATTTACTATTTTGCCATAGGCAAACTTAAACTCTATCAGTTCTCTTAAGCTAACCTGGCTTCATCAGGGGTTAGAGGTCCGGTTAGCTGGTGAAACATGTTGGGGAGGTCAGGCATGACGTTTTAAATTGTGATTTCTCACCTCTGTCTACAAGTGCCACCCGTTGCAGAGGGTGTCAAAAGGGGGCCTTATTTGTCTTGTGTCCATTAGATTAGGGACGATTGCCCAAGTAGGAGGCTTGGGATCCCTCACTGGCGTTAATAAATTACTGTATACATAAGGCTTTCCTGTTGGTAGGTGGGGCTCCACCGGACTTGATAGTGGAAAAGGAGCTGTTCCTTCCTTCAGAAGTAGAAAGGGTTAAATAGTGAGGTTAGAAATCAGGTTTTTAAATAGTGTGCATAGAGGTTAAGAGTTATACATAATAAAAGTTTCGTTTTAGTGTTTTATAGATAGAGAACTGATAGAGATTACGTTTGCCTATGGCAAAATAGTAAATATCATGAATAAGCTGGACTTATCTCTGGTAGAACAGGCTGCAAACTGCCAGATATGTGCATTACAAACTCTGGAACTACAGCTCTTCAGGGTTATCAGCCACCTCCTTCTGCTCTAATAGACTGCAGCAGTGGCTGGACTGGTGAGGGCACTCCCTGCTCTGTTCCTTATCTCGTAGACTGGAGCTCGTTGACATTACTTATTAACAAGCTTTAACCCTTTAGAGGTCTGTAGTCTTGTGCACCACTGTTTACAAACTTTCTGCAAACATGTCACTGTAACAGGCTCAGCTTGGAACAGCAGAGGTGATATGC
Organism: Phyllomedusa bahiana; assembly: GCA_025379985.1. NCBI lineage: Eukaryota > Metazoa > Chordata > Amphibia > Anura > Hylidae > Phyllomedusa > Phyllomedusa bahiana. The sequence continues at coordinate 146,335 of JAODAL010000465.1, read as the reverse complement.
CAATCAGTGCTATAGAATCACCCACAGCCTGGCCAGGAAGGATGAGTATGAAGCTGGCTGTGGCTCTGAAAAACACCATGGTGAGATAACTTGTTTAACTGAACAAAGCTATCTGCACTTAATATAACTAACAAATACTATAGTTAATTTTTTTCAGTGTTCTGTGGATTACTTTATGCTAGCGCAGATAGAAATGGTCAGTAACCTAAGGCAGGAGATAAACAAGCAAGAGAGAAGAACTGCTCTAACTCTAAAATGAAGGAAAATTGGAACAGCAATGTATTTAATAATAGTATTTTTTTTATATATGTGGCCTACATGTTTATAGCTAATCAATAAGATGGTAAATTCCCCTTTTACTTGGAGGAGGAGTGGGACGGGCCTGAAAAACAAGACATGCAAAGTAAGGTACCAGGATGGCTTGGTAAACAAATAATAGTGATGCAAGCTATTTAATCATTAAATTGCTTGCATCAGTTTTATTTCCACTCCAAACCATTATGAACCATATAAGCCATATTTGCCAACTCTCAGAGAACGTCCAGGTAAAACAGTAGTCCTCTCGGACTTCTAGGAGAGTTGTCTAGTCATTCGTATCAGCAGCTTCTGGCTGCCAGCTACTGTTTTAAATATTAAGCACGCCAATAAAACGTGCCATGAGACATTGCCCTGATGCTCGGTTGAATACAGAAGGCCACTGAGGAGCTAGACTATAGAGTGTAGCTGCAACAATGGAGATTGCCTTCCTACAGAACAACATGCAATTATTTAAGACTTTGGTTGGTTGCTAAGGAGCTTATTTGCTGTCTTAATAACCGTGAACTGGGATAGAATATCGGGCACGGATTATTCCGGGACATTGACATCCTACCAGGAATAGCTGGCCTGCAGAACAAGGATGGAGAGTATGTACTCTGCAACTATCTAAAAAATGGTAAGATTACTGCATAACAATAGCATCAGCATAGAATATCTTTCTGTGGTCAGGAGCCGTTCTTTATCCATATCCCTCTCTTGAATTGGTTCATTCTATTCTGGTGACTCAGTCTTTCTCTAATACATCACTGTCTTTGCTAAAAGTATTCCCCATTGGATAGAACTGGCTATAGCATCATCACATATTTGATGCATGCTTGCCAACTCTCCCAGAACATTTGGGAGATGCTGCATTCTGTCTAAAGGTCCATTCTTCACCTTATCACAGGGTGATGAGCTAAACAACAACTAGCTCCTTGCAACACAGCTTCTTCTGTGCACTGATACAAGGTATTTTTTACCCTGCATTGCTGCAAATTCTTTGGACCATGGAAAGCGTATTACTATAGTAATGTTCCCCAGAGCACTCAGTCTCCTTTCCTTGTAAGTCTATTCTGACATGTGACATTTTTACAGAGGAAAATACACTGTGTAATACGCAGCAGAAAGGACCTTTCATTCTTGTATTTATATTTTGACAGTTGCATTCAACCGGTGACACTGTTATGGTGGGCACTGTGTGGCTGGTACTGTTGTGGGCACTGTGTGGCTGGTACTGGTGGGCACTGTGTGGCTGGTACTCTAGGGCTGTATGTTCTATTTTAAGCAACCTTAATGAGCAATTCAGTAAAAACTGTTTCTGTATTATGTCTTGATTTTTTCTTAAAAACAGTATTTATTTCTGACACAATCATGGCAGATCCACAAGATTTATCATAAAAATGTCTGATAGGTTCCAGACTCCAAAAAGGAGGAGATGAGTTGGAGAGGAGGCTATATACATGTGATGTTCTCTCTAGTAGCAGTTGTGAAGCAGCCATTTCTGTAACCTCCAAAAACTACAATGACAATAGACACCTCACATGCTCTTTCTGGAGAACCAAGCCGGGGGCCCCCCATTCTTGTCTCTGGCAGTCCATAAAATGGAACCAAGAGCTCTCAGACATTGTCACAACGTGCACTGAGGGCAGAAGGTGGATCTGCAGGTCACCACGTAGTGTTGGCGTTACCTACATTAAGGATCAGAGTCTAAGGCTCTCCCTCGTCTTCACCAGAGCCCACTGCAAGGCCAGACGGACTTTGTTGTGGGGAACTATCAGGTCATAGGTCTTAGCGATGACAACCGATGAATCGGAAACATGATACAGGTGGATGAGGCTAGAATGTAGTTCGGGCGCAAGCAATAAGGTCAGGGCAGGCAGTGTTCAGGCTAAGTTAGGATCAGGCCAGCAGTCAGGACAGGCAGCAGACAAGAAAAGGTCAGGAACATGGCAGGAGGTCAGTAATCAGTGATCAATAAAAGACAACGTGCAGAAATGGCTGACTCCCACGGGACATACAACAAGAACTGGGAAAAGGTTGCTGGGAAGAGATTTCCTAAATAGCTCATGACCCTAGGTGATTGGCTGGAGAAGAATAATATGGTTTGCGCTGGCCCTTTAAATCAAAGGGAACAGCACAAGCCACTAGGCCAGAAGGAGAATTGAGGATAGAGGGAGCAAGAGGAAGCCAGCCAGTGAGCCGGCCAGGCATGGAGCAGAGAGGTGACGGGCGAGTTCTCAAGCGGGGAAACAGGGACAGGGAGTGAGCGTGACCGTGTAATGAGACCCAGACATTGGCGCAACCCATTCCAGTGAACAGAGAAGAGGTTCGACTGTGGACCAGTGTTGGACCGCGGAGCATGCCGTTACAGACATTTGGGATATTAACAATTGAAATGCCATAAAGGGGGAGGGGAATAGCCCTCTCAGGGTCCTTACACATGATGCGGTTTTGTGGCATTTTTGGTGCATTTTCTCACTTGCAGTACTGCACAGCAGTTAAAGTAATTAACACCTTGCAGCTTAATTGCTGTGCAGTACTGCAAGTGAAAAACGCACCAAAAATACCACAAAACCACCACCGCACCGTGTGAAAGCATCGTAAGATTTATTGTGGCTACCCGGTGATAAGGTAACACTATAATAATGTGGCCCTTGGACCAGAAAATGTTGTGCCCTCTGCAATAAAGTGTCATAGAGAATGACTGATTACTAGCAAATTATTTATGGCACTGATGCTATGTGACACTCAGGACTTTATTTCTGGATATGATGTTCTGATCTGTAAATCTCCAGTTAGTCATTAATAAAATGCTGTCATACCTGAGCATTGACAATCTTCTCTATGAATATCTGCTTATATGCTGCACATTGTGAAACATATTCATTTACTTCATGTTTTTGCTTTTGTACTGAAATCATACACGAGATTTCTCCAGCTATAAAGATGATGGTAACATCTAGTTACTGGACTGACAGCTTCTAGGACACATGAAAAATCCATTCCCGTCTAATGCTACCAATCAGTTGTATGCAGTGGTATCACCCAAATATCAGAAATAAATGAATCACAATATTTTTTATTAGTATCAAAAGTCATTAAAACATTTCTTGAGTACACCCATGTAATAAAGTGGCGAGAGAGTTGTCTATCAAGTAACAGGGCCTCCACAGATTGGCATTGGCCAGGACTGGGACAAGGTATTCTGGTGTAAATATAATTAATGCATATAGCACCCCAAACAGAAAATTAAGCCCATTCCATGCCTCCTTGTACCCCCTTTTCTGCCTGGGATGAAGTGGCGGCCTAGGAGGTTGCCTACCTTCGTCTTCCCGGTATCCCGCCCCTGGCTTGGCCAGGGACGTAGCTACAGAGGGAGCAGCGGCAGCAGTTGCTATGGGGCCCTGCAGCCTGAGGGGGCCTAAAAGCCCTTCTGCCCCATAATAAAACGCTAGTATTGTAAATGGCCCCATTCCACTTTTTGCACTAGGGTCCAAGAGCTTCAAGTTAAGCCTCTGACATTGGCTACTCAGTTTGGCAGAGTTTAAGGGATAGCAGGTCTTTACCCTTTAACCCCATAGAACAGGAATCTGGACTGCACTGCATTATTTCCCCAGGTTTTATCCACTGGTGGAACTGGTAGGCAAAGTGTAGTCAGGGACAAGCCAGAGGTGAAAACCAGAAGTCAGAAAGATGTCTAGGCAGAAACAGAAAACAAGCCAGAGTGAGGGAAAACTGAGTGGTTACCAGTGGAGACTAATCAAGCCGAGAGTCAAGAGAAGAGAGTAGTTGTAATAAGTGGTTACTATTATCAATATTCTGCTTCTCCTATCCTGTGCTAGCTACAAATGACAAGGAGTCAAAAGCTTTAAACCAAAGAGTTGGTTTTACTCCAAGTATAAAATAAAGTCCGCAAAGTAACAGAGTAAATGGCACAACCTTACTTCAATGTCCTTACAATGCGAAAACACATAAGCATTAACATAAACTATCTAACATAACACAACATCATAACCTAAATTACCTACATACATACAAACTATATACATAACCTACATACCTCCTGACTACCTAACTTGGCCTTGTATATATACGAACTGAAGCCACATCCACGCCTTCCCACATGCCCACGATTCCACCCCTTACTCCGATATCTACCAGCCTTCTTTATGGTTGTTCATCCAATCATCTTCCAGTTATCAGAAATCCATTATTTGTTGTGATATTCTTCAATTCCTGATGATGGCGCTGTGGTATTTGAAATGTCCTGAAGATCTAATTAGGCCTGAGGCTTTGTCACCATAATAAACAGTCAATAGCATTCCAATAAACAGTCCATGGGCCCAAGACAATGGGATATTACCCCAAGCTTATTTACTCTCTGTTGCCATCACATAGTGAACCATAGTTTCTGTTCATCAACTGGAAGCAACTGCCATTGAGTAAACAAAAGTCTCTATTGACAAGCTGGATAATTGTCCTTGCATCCCGTCATTATCTTTTCCATCCTGGTTTCTTCCATGTAGAACCTGTTTAGGATACAACTGTCTTCACACACCCAGATGCTATCCTGCTATGAACTGCAGATTGTATTGGATATATTCTATGTTCAGGTCTCAATGTCCATATCAAATCCAACAGTAGTCATAAGGCAAGAAACTAGAGACAATACAGCAGAGGCACACACCAGGTAGTGCAAGGCTCAATATCTAGCAGCAAGCAGGTGGATCAGCCAGGTTTAAATAACAAGTCCTGCTCCTTGATTGTTCCATCGTGTATGTCTACTCATTTGCTAATAACCAGCCTCGTAAACTACCTGCTAAGCAGGTGGGCAGGTGAGTTTATTATAAGATGAAAGTTCAACCAGTCCATAAATTGGTGTACAGATAAATGCTAACATGCATATAATGTTATGGCCACAGGTGTCATACATCCATAAAATATAAACCCAATTACCTCAAAATCCAATATGAACCGAGCTGTATAATACATATACAAAGCTAATGGAAATGAGAAGTACTCAATACAAACATAAGTAGCCACTTGGAAACTGGTAGGGAGCGAGCTGTCCCGATGCATATCTCGCTTGCGCTTCTTCAGAAGGGATCCCTTCTAAAGAAGCTCCAACGAAACGCGTCAGCATTTTGAAACTAATAAAGAATATTGTAAATAATTTATTTATATAAATGAGGTTTTTAGCCATCTCCATTAACATAAATAGTAAATTTCCACATGTCTTCTGTGTGATATACGACCAAAGAATGAACATGTTCTTATGGTAAAAAAATGACCCCGATATTAAGCATTGTATGAGCTACAGTACAACTCATATTTTCTATTAATGTCAATGGGAATGGTTAACTTTCAGATTTAGATGAGTATTTCAAGTTTGAATCCACATACTTGAAATACACCTCTTTTGGACAGAACTGTAAGATGCTACCCGGCATAGAATCACCTCCCCTGAAAGACTTGAAAATCTAGAGTTTTGTGAACAAGCAAAGGTAGTTGTAAATCATACATAGTTAAAAACAACTCCTATCTCTATTTGGAAAACCCACTAGAGAAAAGAAGCTACCAAAATAAAAAATGTGAGGAAATATAACTCAAATTTTATACTTATAACATATAACATTAAATAAAAAAAGCTCAGCACCACATTAAAGAAAAACACTGTACAGTTCTAAAACAACTAAAGAGTTTCAACTATGAGTAAGAAATATGCCTTAAACGCGTTTGTTGTTTTAGAACTGTACAGTGTTTTTCTTTATGTAGAATTTTTCTATTTTATTTTATTCTATAAATAAGATGTTTTATTTTGTCACATTTTTTGTTTTGAGAGCTGGGCTTCTGCTCTCTCCCTCTTTTCCCTATTGTGTTTTCCCAATCAAGATAGGAGTTGTTTTTTCCTATATGAAGCATTTGAAGCGTGTGCACACCACAACATATGTGTGCATTAAGGTGAGCTGGATACGTAAATTTCTTTTCTTTTTGTTAGTTGTAAATTATGCCAACTGTATTAGTGGTAATACTTGAACATTTTTGGCATTCTCACTGTCCCCATGTTTTGTACAGTAGATATAAAGAGTGGTCTTCCACTTCCTCTTCCAGATTCCTAAATGTATTTCTCTAATTTAGATTGGATGTTTTGTACTTCTTCAGGGACAGCAACTGGTAGTGTGCAGAACTGTTACAGATTTTGAGGTATAATGTTAATTTTTGGCCAGTTTGAATGTATAAGTGTCAATAACTCTGTGTGTTAGATCTGAGTCTAGGCTCCTGGAAATATGTTTTTAAATTAAATTAACAGACACAAATAAATAAATAAATGTAAAGTGGATTTTTCGTATAATTTTAAATAATAGAAAATGGTTGATACCTCAGGGATAGAATTAATGCATCTAGCAAAGTTAACTTGACAGTGATATCACGTCTTTCCTTGTAATCTGCTGTTACATCACATAAAATCCATGTTGTCTGTCAAGCTTGTCCTTGCTACACCTGAAGACTTTACCAGGTTGGGGTAAATACTTGCATACGATAACTATAAAAAAGAGAATGTGGACAGATGAAAGATCAAGGTTTTGAGTTAAAAAGGTGTTAGACAAAAGAATTTAGATTTAGACCAAAACACACCTTTAGTAGTCAAGTCCAATTTAGTTCTATATGGCCTTTTTTATCTTTTTCCTTAAAGAGGACCTATCACCACCATCTACCAATGTGGGAAACCGCTAAAATTGACAGTAGATGATATAATAAGATGTTTTTCACACACACATATTATTAGCAAATCAGATGACTTCCCTCAGCATTACAGAAAAAGTGTTACTTTTATTTTATCAGAAAGAGGTCACAATCTAGTGAAATCTCATCTTCTTTGGGAGATACCAACTGTGCAGGTGAGCTTATATGTACTATACAGCATCTGAATGCTAAACGGAGCTTATGCTGAGATCTGGCCATGCTTTGGGTAAATCACTGGTCCAGAGAATACAATGGAATAATTGTTTCACCTATTTGTGTCATACATATTCATAAAAGTGAAATACAAACATGGTGAACTTATTTACCATTTCATCCCAATGGGCAGCAGACCAGCAAAACATAAACATATCTGCTTGCAAAGGCAACAGCTATAGTATGTTGAGGAAATAGGTATGGTAGAGTTCAGCTCTGTTGCTGTGACTTCCATCTTCTCTTCCTTCACCATAATTCCTGAGGAATCCATGATATATTGCTGCTAATATAATAATATCCAACATGAAGATAGTTGCACAGATCTCCCCTGTGTTCACATGTTGAATACTTACAGGCACCCTTCACAGTGGACTTCCCAGTTCCCAGCTCAGAAGCGGGAAGTTTCACAGAGCTGTCAACTTAATGATCCATCTTTTTTTTTTTTTACTGAATTACAGATGAAATACTTTCATTTTCCTAATTAAACATATATGAAAAAGTGTTTATATTTTAGCCTTCTATTAATTTTCTATTAGTTTTTCCTGGAGATGAAACTCACAACTCTTTAAACTCACAACTGAAGAGCACTTGTGTTCACCACAAATGCTCCCTGGACAAATTCATTTGGCCTTGAATAGAAGCCTTATAGACATCCCACACTGTTCCTGGTGACTTAGAATCTTGGTGACACTTTGTATAATGGGAGGATTGGACAACATATAGTTATTATGCAATATGCATATATTCTGGAATCCCAGGGTAGAATTAGACCTGGATATCGGTTCAAAATTGGGCCTATTATACAATGGAGGTGTGAAGAAAATTGACTCAATATGAGTCCTCTCTCCAACCTAGACAAGTCAGACCCCCAGCCCCCCAGGAAAGCAATTCAAATGTTAATCAGCACAGCCAAAGACCCATTGTAAATGCTCTCCATAGGATGTTGGCACAGCAGGATACATGGACACCTCAAAAGAACCCTCACTTCCATTAATTAGCCCAAGACATATGCTGCCTCAAACTCCCAAGCTTCAAATACTTCAATTAATCCAACTCAGTCGGGCCGTCTCCGATATTTCATATCGATTTATAGGCGATCCGCTCATAACTGGTCCATTGCGAGTTCATATCGCAAAACATGGAACTCCCCACACACACAGCCACCATTTCCAGGTTTCTGAGGTGCAGGGGGGCCGAGATATCCAGAACCGGACCTACGGAGCCCATAAGATAGGCGTGTCTCATATCCGGGCGTCGTGTATGCCCAGCCGGTTCTGATGGTGCTACCGGCTCGGTTCTGTGCCAATGCCCTGGCGCGTTATGGTCCATTTTTGTGTTTGTATCAGAAACTGCATGACCTGAGTGGGAGGAGTTCTTAGACCGTCCCAGGGGTGTGTGGGGGCGTGAAAGGGGGGCTGCCACGTGGGCTGTCCCATCACTGAGAAAAGCAGGAGCCCGTGTGGCCTCTGCCGTTGATCCGGGAGGGGGGGAACCTAAGAGCATTTCCAGTAGCAACAACACACAGCAGCCAGGCCACATAAGCCCCCCCATGTGAGCCCAGAACCAAAACAACCAGCAGGGAACTTGACCCATTTTAACTGCCTTTTGTCTGTAACCCATGCTTGTATGTGCACCTCTGACTCTTACCTGTATATTATTATCCTTTTGTATATATTTGTCTAGTGTGCCCTCCAAGGCTAATTAAATCTATAAACTTTAATCTGAGTTAGTCTGTCTTGATCATCGGCCTCACACGCCTAGTACTCGGTCTATGATATATAGCTATCCAAGGGTTGGTTCCTGGCCCTGTTATAAGTCGTTAACGAGAGAACTGGTGGCAGCCGTTCAGGGTTCTGGACGAGGAAAGTGTTCTCTCGTCCTCCCTTCTTCTCCCTGTGCCCGTGTGGACAGGGGTGAACAGTGGAACCGTATCTGGCTGACCTTGTGCACCCCCTAGGGGGCCGTGCAACGTTGAGATACACCCCAAGTCAGGTCGTCGTCCCTCCCGTGGGCCGGCGGACTAGGCTGTGTTCGTCACAGAAGGGTTTTGCAGTGCTATCAATTTGAGGTAGAATAAAGACTAGAGAAAGAAAATAGCAATCCTCCTTTTGCATTGAGGACTTTCCTTTACTACAAGTCTGTGCAGATATGCACTGATATTTGTTATCCTGTGCTGCTGATTTTCAAGTTATTTGGATAAAAATGTGGTTGACGTGTGAATATATAGTGTCACAGAGAAAAACCCACCAAACACTGACTAAATTACTAAAAGAGGACTCTGGCAATATTTTTTATAAGGGTTGTCTCACAATGCTGTTTCACAGAGCCACAGTAAGCTTCATACTCACACTTCTTAGCCAGTCTGTGGGTGATTGTGTAGTAGTGTTTAACATATCAGCTCTATTATTCCTAGCTATTCCTGTTACAGTGATATGAGTGCAAGAGGTTTATAATGTGAAGTGCACATCCTGAACTTAAAGGGTTAAACTTGTCACTAACCAAGGTAAAAAAAATGCCTGTGCTAGAGATAGGATTCTACAGGGAGTGACTTACAATGGTCAGACAGCAGCTTGTGGAGCAATCAGATAAGAGAGAGCAGGAAGAGGTGGTCGGTAACCTAGAGAAACTTGTGTACACTAGCAGTAGATAAAATTTTCTTTATCTTCTGAACAAAGCAAAATCAGAACAGCAATGTATTTGGTAATAGTCTTCATTTACTTTTCCCTAGATGTTAAAAGCTAATCATTGTTGTGAGAAAACCTCATTGATGATCAGCAGTGGAGGATGACTTGACCAACATTTGTTCTATGAGTAATGTCAACTTCCATTTTTAAAGTACCTTACAAACAAGGCTGCAGTTGATTTTACAACCTGAGAAGATTCCAGTTAGTTAGTGTTAGGAGTACAATAAGAAATAATGGTTACCATGTCATTACTTAAACTGAATCCCAAAAGGAAATGTCCTTCAAAGTCCTTAATGACTGTATGATGTATCAAATGGAACATTAAAAGCAAAACCAATGATAAGTCAGCCATTTATGTGGTTTAGGGTAATTATATACACACAGATCTCATTATCATCAGCATAAGTTTTCTATGTGTAATTAGAAACATAGAAAGAACAGCAGGTGTACCGTGAAGAATTAAGCTCTGAAACAAGCTTATCTTACATGTGTGGGGGAAGTTGTTTTCCCTTGGACAGGTCTTGTTGGCTGAGAGCTTTGGCTTCTGGGTCTAGACATACCTAAGGTAAATTCAATCCCTAAATATAGAGAATGCATTATAAGTGAATCTTGAAGCCTTTAGCTAATGAATAACTGAAGCAAGTTTTTGGCAGACATCATTGTAAGAAGTAAACTAATGTCAGGCAGGATTAAAGAATGTCACGTCAAGCCCTCCAAGATAACCCTATGTCTCACCACTGTGTCCTCTAGTGGTGTCACATACAAAGCAACTATAATCCTTGGTCTTACTAAAGTTGTGCAGTTGATTATAAAGTGTGTTACATGTCTTTAAGTGGAGTGTTTTATGAAAGAGATTAGAAACTAGAGACATTAACATTAGGTGTATAATAATCTCATTGACAGTAAGACTGTTGGACTTTCACTGCCTCCAAGATAAAGTTGTCTTGTTACATAGTATAACCAAAGTTCAGTCTTCCATTTTCTGTAAGGCATTTTTGAAACATGATGTCCAATATTTTTGTGCATTATAATTTTTGGGCTATTAGTATATTGATTCACTTAATTGGTTCTGAGTTTTTGTTCAAAATTCATGGCAATAATATGCTTCTGAATGTTTGGTGATTTCTGTCCTACCTACTAAATAAGGCCTTAATGACCAGCTAAACTTTTAGTTTTTCCTTCCCTGCATTTCAACAGTTACAACTTTTTTTATTTTTCAATGACGCAGTTATATGAGGACTTATTTTATGTGGTAGAAGTTGTATTTTTTAGGGGTGTAGTTTTGAGTTTACATATAAATTAAGGCATTTTTTTTAAAATTGGTTTTTATACCATTCCCATTTCACACTAAATAATCTGTTAGATTAGTTCTACAGGAAATAAAGATTGTGCAGATACCTAAAATGTATATTTTTTATGTGTCTGTAATGTATGCACATCAATTTTTTTAAATTAAATATTCATTTTTACTTTATTATTTATTTTATTTATTTATTTTCCACACTTTTTATGTTTTTTTTTCCTTTTTTTTAATCCCATTAAAGGATTATATTTTTACACTTAGAAATTTATTAGCATACTCCATGTTTATAAAGAAAACTATATGTCAGTATGACAAAGGCTGCTGTCAGAGCAACACACAGTGTCCCTTGACAGCAGGCTTACTATATAGACAGCCCTGGAGCTACTCTAGGTCCCCAGGGATGACTATATACATATCCCCCAGGCTCCATTTGGCACTGGAAATCCCGGTGTCCCTATGAATCCTCTTTGTTTATCAAAAGCTTTAACGGTGGGATTTGAAGGCCTCCTCTGATCCCTGCCATTCACAGAGACTGCTCTACAAGCACAGGTGTTAACTACAGCTCCATTTCTAGTGGAGTTGGGGAGATGGGAGCTAGAAATCCGCATGGTAGACAGCGACATGTATCGCTGCCGTCAGAGAACATGATCCACCCACCGTCAAACACAGTGGGCAGTCGTTAAGGGGTTAAATTTGATGTCCTGGTAACACCTGATATTTATGGGAAGATGGATTCTGTTAGTCAATCATTGCTGTTTTCTTGCATTTCATTAAAGCCTGATGGAAGCATTCAGTGGGTACTTCAATGGTCAGTAGGATCCTGCTTTCAATTCTTGCATGACAGGCATTCTGAAAGCTATGAAGTATTGTAAAAATAGTTTTCCTTGCTATACATTTGGAGATCTATTTTTTATCCTGCATGAGAATGAAGAGGTAGTTAAAATAAATACATAATTAATGAGTAATAATATTAAAAATTAAAATGTTCATCATCATTATAAAAAGTACAGTATATGTCATCTTCTTTAATACCAGTATTACAAGAAGTATTTATGTCCTACCATCACTCTTGTGATCTACAGTAAGTTGATAACAAGAGCCAAAAATAAGAATAGCTTTTCCAAGTGCTAAAAATAAGAATAGCTTTTCCACTCTCCTACTGTGAAGATATTGTTGTAGTTCCTTGGGCTGAGTTTGAAATGTTTTATTTTTTTTAAATACCTTCTAACAGGACCTACTGTACTGTGGTCAAAACCTCCAGTAACTTTTGCAATTATATTAGACAGTCTGATAATAAAGCCATACACCCATACAGTTGGTTCTGCAACTTCTAGAGTGAAGAAGCACAGTTTATGATGACTCAAACTCGTGCCACCATTTTCTCTTACATCCATCAGGTCATCCAGTTCCAGAACAAAGATAGCTGCACTGTGTCCTGAAAAGGAATATGTGCCTACTTGAACCAGCACCGCAAACAGGGTCCATTATTATTCTCTTTGTGGAGACCTGCAGAGAGGTGTGGTAACTTTATTAGTGGTCTTGTATGTAAATAATCTTTGATTGTATAGAGAATGTGATATACTAGTATAAAGCTCGTCCTAGGATAGTGACTGCAATAGAAAATGCATCCACTTAAAGCCAGAGTTCTGGTCCAAGGGCAACAACTACACCCCTCACTTTTTTTGTAAATATTTTATTATATCTTTTCATGGGACAACACCAAACATCACCCTTTCATAAAATGTACATTTTAACGTAGTCAGTGTGCAGGTTATAAAACAGTGTAAATTTGGTGCGCTCCCAAAATAACTCAATACTCAGCCGTCAATGTCTAAACCGCTGGCAACAAAAGTGACTACAAACCTAAGTCAAAATGGACACATTTTGCATATATTTTATGTGGTCACCATAATTTTACAGCACTGCCTTAATTTTCTTGCACATGGAATTCACTAGAGCTTTACAGGTTACCACTGGCATCCTCATCCACTCCTCTATGATGACATCATGGAGCTGGTGGATGTTAGAGACCTTGCGCTCCTCCACCTTCCATATGCGGATGGCCTACACATGCTCAATAGGGTTTAGGTCTGGAGACATGCTTGGCAAGTCCAGCACATTTACCCTCATTTTCTTTAGCAAGGCAGTGGTCGTTTTAGAGATGTGTTTGGGGTCATTATCATTTTGGAATACTACCCTGCGGCCCAGTTTCTGAAGGGAGGGGATCATGCTCTGCTTCAGTATGTCACAGCAATTTCTATAAACAAGCTGCCACATGCATAGCGTACCTCCGTCTCATTTACGGCTCTCGGTGCGGGCCTCCAATCCGCACACCTAATTCAATAAAGCAATGAAGGACCGTAAAGATAAAACTAAATAACTTTAATTTAATGGATATATAAAACAGCAGTCAAGCCCAAACATCTCATATGAATATTGAAAGATGGGTACTTAAGGTTACGGTGTGGTTATTCAACCATTCAGTCCAATTTGATCCAAGGATTCTGAGAAACTTCTCTTCATAGCCCCAGCAGGAGCTTAGCAGCGAGACGCCAGGAGACCGGGCAGAAAGTGTATGTTCACGTAGCACGTAGCAAAACGTGCACATACACTTTCTGCCCGGTCTCCTGGCGTCTCGCTGCTAAGTTCCTGCTGGGCTATGAAGAGAAGTTTTCAGGAATCCTTGGATCAAATTGGACTGAATGGTTGAATAACCACACCGTAACCCTAAGTACCGTCTTTCAATATTCATATGAGATGTTTGGGCTTGACTGCTGTTTTATATATCCATTAAATTAAAGTTATTTAGTTTTATCTTTACGGTCCTTCATTGCTATATTGAATCAGTATGTCACAGTACAGGTTTAAATTCATGGTTCCCTCAATGTACTGTAGCTTCCCACAGCTGACAGCACTCCTGCAGCACCAAACCATGACAGTCCCACCACTGTGCTTGGCTGTAGGCAAGACACACTTGTTTGTTTCTACCACACAAGCTTTTCACCATCTGAACTGAATAAGTTTATCTTGGTCTCATCACACCACAGGACATGGCTCCAGTCTGTCTGTCTTCAGTAAATTGTTTGTGGGCTTTATGGGCATTATCTTTAGAAGAGGCTTCCGTCTGGAACAACAATTTAATGCAGTGTGCAGCATTTGGTCTGAGCACTGACAGGCTGACTTTACCTATGTAGCATACTTCTATTTTGAAAAGACAACTTCTGGATATGACGCTGAGCATGTGCACTCAACTTCTTTGGTCGAGGCCTGTTCTGAGTGGATCCTGCCTTGTTAAACCACTGTATGGTCTTACACATCATGCAGCAACTCAGTTTCAGGGTGTTGGCAATCTTCTTATAGCCTAGGCCATCTTTATGTAGAGCAACAATTCTTTTTTTCAGATCTTTGCTATGACGGGCCATGTTGACCTTCCAGTGACCATTATAAGAGTGTGAGAGTGATAACAGCAAATTTAACAAACCTAGAACCCATTAACACACGAGACATTGTAATAATAATAAGTGACATGACACTGGGGAAGAAAAATAGCAAATTGGGCACAATTTGTCCATTTTCACTTAGAGGTGTACTAATTTTTGTTGCCAGTAGTTTAAACATTGATGAGTGTGTGTTGAGTTATTGTGAGGGCACATCAAATTTACACTGCTATACAAGCTTTACACCGACTACTTTACTTTGACTCAAAGTGTCATATCTTTGGTGTTGTCCCATGAAAAGATAGATTCATGTTTGCAGTGCTTGACTTCAATGTGGGCACTGAGTGCAGCAGGAACCGCTGTGCACAGAAGCTGGTGAGCGCTGCTGGTTGTGGCCCCCTCTTCTTTGACTTATGCTGATGATGGTTTTCTCTGTCATATATAGACTGCTTACAGCGTTCTCACATACAGACTACTGCCCATGGCTTCCTCTGTCACATATAGAATGCTTATAGACCCGTCACATATAGATTGCTGCAATTGGTTTTCTCTTTTGCTTACAGTATTTATACCCCTTGAACACCAACTTATTTTAAAATGTTACAGCGACAAACTTGTATGTATTTCATTTGATAGAGCGACACAAAGTAGCAATTTTTCCTGAAGTGTAAAGTAAATGATATGTGCTTTCCAAAGTTTTGCAAATTAAAAAATGAAAAGTGTGGCATGCTTATGTATTCATGATACCCTTAAATAAAATCCAGTGTGACCAATTGTTTTTAGAAGTCACCTAATTAGTAAATAGAGTACATCTGTATGTTATTTATTCTCAGTACAACTACAGTTGTTTTGTGAGGGCCTCAGAGATTGTTTAGAGATCAGTAGTGAACAAATAGCATCATGAAAACAAAGACTCACAGCACCTGGTCAGAGTTAATGGGAAGAGGGAAAGAGCTAAATACAGGGCAATCCCAGAAGAAAACCAGTTAGAGGCTGTAAAAGACTTGAGACTGAGCTATAATGGAAGGGTTTACATCAAAGCATATTCATGTTTTAAAATGGCCAAGTCAAAGACCAATTGAGAATCTGTGGCATGAAAATTGAAAATTGCTGTTCACAAACGTTCGCCAACCAATGTAACTGAGTTAGAGCTATTTTGCAAAGGAGAATGGGCAAAAATGCCAGCCTCTAGATGAGCAAAGCTGGTAGAGACATACTCCAACAGACTTGCAGCTGTCATTACAGCAAAAGGTATTCCTACAAAGTATTGACTCAGGAGGCTGAATACATTTGCACACCACTCTTTTCAGTTTCTTAATTTCCAAAATTTGGAAAAGCACCTCTCATTTCCTTTACACTTCACAAATACTTGCTAAATTGTATTGCTCTACCACATAAAATATCAATATAATACATTTAAGTCTGTAGCTGTAATGTTTAAAAATGAGGAACAATTCAGGCAGTATAAATACTATTGCAACCCACTGTATAGACTACTCACAGACCCTCACACCTTTTCAACTGCGTTTACTTCCAAATGATTCAAACACAGTTGAAAATGGTGCCCTACCGCTCTGCCTGCAAGGGAGGGGGTTTTCAGGGAACTGGAAATCCCCAAAGGGAAGCAAGTAAACCCTGCTCACCTGGAGTGTGTATAGTCCTAACAGCGCCTATAGAGTGGTTTGCAAAAGAAATCAGAAACCATGTGGATGATTTGACCAGCACATCAGTTAAAATTTTAACTTCATTGATAAATCCATAGGTAAATTGAAACACAGTGTTCACATGATCCCATAACAAAAAGACATGCTAGATTACATGTTAACAGCTTACGCGTTTCATACTATAAGTCCTTAGTCATAGCTGGAATCAACCAGAAGTCCCCCCCTATGTGTACCCCTGGGATGGCCACAGTATCTTCTACAGTCTAAACAATTAGGTGTCAAGTCCACCTCTGTTGGCTCACATTTATAAATGCCTAAGTGTGGTATTTATATATTAAATAATATATGTATATAATGTTGTAGTTCAAAATAGTGGACAGTAGTTGGTGCCAAATGTTACGGTTTATAGAAATGTGTTTAATGCTATTAACATTATTAGGAAATTTGCTGAGTAACAGTGGCAGACAACAGCCCTTAGAGGCAGGAACTATGTAACCAGAATTTGGGAAGGTGGGTTGTAAAACACTCCAACTTAGGAGTTGAGGAGCTGAGAGTTCAGATGCAGTTTCAGCTTAAGAGGTCTCCCTGGACACAAATCTGGTTGTGCACCAGGGACAGGCTGCCCCTCTCCATTGGGCCAAGACGTACTCACAGAGCCAACAAGCTGAGGGAGGCTTTCCCAACTACAAAGAGACAGAGACAGAAGTAAGAGACAAGAATCAGTATTGAAAGCCACCTGGGTTATGCTAAAGGGAAAATAAAGCAAGTGACAGACAGTAAAAAGGAACCTGTGCAAACCTGGAACCTAATAAAAAGGAACCTGGGATAAGGAACCTAGGAACACACATGACTAGTCCTAGACATCTGGGGTGTGTGAGGAATACAAGTGACAAGTGAGAAGTGACAGTTAGGTCTATGGGGACACTGGTGAGTACCTGGGACTGAAGTGGAAGAAGAATAGGCTGCCCGCAGTTGGCATGTCTAGGTGTAGGCAATAAGCCTGGGAGACCTTGTTGTGGAGAAGTATAATGCCTCCATATGTATAAAAGAAATGAAAGAAATAAAACACTATGCGTAAATCAAGTGTTTTGAGAAAACCCTATCAAGACTTGAACCTACTGCTGTGTCTGTGGTCTTTCTCTGTGGACTGCACTACAACTACCAGCACCACTTCCCTATCACACCACACACCTGCATTTACAGTGCTCCTGCCATCAGCACCTTACAGATCTATCTCCTCTAGGTTCAATCTTGCTGCTGTCCCTTTCATTCTCAACCATTTTTATGATCATGAAAAAAAAATTAATAATGCAGTGAGAAAAAGCTGCTGTCATATTTGGATACTCTATCATGCAATATTTGCTTGGTTTTTATGTTATACAGGGTGCAGCTTAATGATTTTAAGTCCAAGCCATTATCCCTTGTTCATTACTGGGAACATTTTATTTAATTTTTTTTCAGTGCATGTGGGTTTGAAAGCTCTAATGCTTCTATGCAATCAGTTCCTCAAAAAGTAAGGGAAAAATCTAAAAATGTTCAAGTTTTTTCAATTTTTCTTAATTGGTAAATTGGTAATAAAATAAGTCTTTGAAGTATGTTTTCCTTCCTGTTCTGAACATTTTTATATAGTTTGTATATTGTTTTAGTCCATCAAGGACAGAGCTAAATGCTGTGGTTTGGGATCAGTCTTTTTTTTTTTCTTTCTTTAGGTTTCTCAAAGACCTTTGGGGCCATCTTTCATGATTATAATAGTAATATATGAGGGGGCCCCCAGTACAGACTGCACAGCTGATCTGGGACAGCTGGGAATCAGCAAGTCCTAGATAGAAGCAGGAAGCCTGAAGGCTGCTAAGCTTTATACATTACCCCTATTGACTGCCATCTATACAGTAATTGGGAAGACAGTGACGATGATAATCCATCCCTGCCTTCTATCACGGCTGTTGCTATCGGCTTTTTACTCCTGCAGTTGTACAAGTTCTTTGCAACTGCTGGCTTTACAAGGACCTTCAGGACTGTCCTTGCAGAGTCACTTGTGGACTAACCAGATGTTTTTAGTTTTTCATTGGTCCACAAGCAACTAAGTCCTGGGGGCGAAACATTTTATACAAAAATTTAAAAAGGGGCTTCTTTAACTGTCTTATAGATAATACTGTTAACCTTGTATATGGCAGAGTGGCTTTTTGGCCATTTTAAGTAAGGGGCCAAGGTGTGATTGCAGTTTATAACTATTTTTTTTTACTCTATATTAGCACAATTAAAAAAGACTGAAACACAGAGATGCACAAGATAATCTTTTAATTAGGACACAATATTCCACCCTGTCTGAACTGTCAGGTACACAGTACATTTTTCTCTGCAAACTTCCTTCCCTGGTTTCATGGCCTTTGTCTTGGTGATCATATTACATGGACTCGGTTGTGTGCAAAATTGCAATGTTTTGTTATGTTAAATAGATTGTGTCAACTTGTAAGAATTTACAACGGAATAAGAGTAACATATCTTGCACCAATGTGAGCATACATTTTTGTTTATCTATATCAGACATGGAAACATGCTACCAAAACTCTAACTAAAGGTTGCATCAGTAGAATATTTTTTTTTTGTTACATGGTGACTGTATTTAGCTACATGTATGAACTAGCTCAGCATTATGTTATATTTAGGTAGATGCTAATACTACAGTGACTGTCCAACATAAATAGATGCATTTCCTACTGACTGATAATGTTTGCTGATGTCTAAATGACCAATATGATTAGAGGTGGATTCAAGGAGCACTACAGTTTTTGGGCCATATTCACAGCTCAATGGCTGGACTAGACTTAATCCAGTACCAGGCAACTCTGGCCTTTAGGCTATGTTCACATGGCTTATTTTGGGACGGATTTCAGCCCGTAATTCGCGCCGTACTGCGCGAATTACGGGTGAAATCCGTCCCAGTTATTACGGTAATCCACAGTTCTCATAGAGAACTGTGGACTCTGTCTCCTCTCCCTGCTTGTGAAATACGGCGAGCGGGGAGAAAGTGAAATGCCAATTATTCACGGCGGTATATGTGCTGTGGATAATGAATGTCTATGGGCCCGGAGTGCTGCCGGCTCCCCCGCCCCCACTGCTGAACACACGCCATAATTGCAGGCAAATTCCGTCCCACAATTATGCCGTGAATAAGCCGTGTGAACATGGCCTTATGCTACCTGGGAAAAAATTGACAGGTGCAGCTAATTGCTGAACAGCTCACACACCCCACTACTAAGGGAACAATTGGATGATAGAAAACTGCACATTAGCTTAATACCTGTTCACACCAGAATGCAGAAAAGCCACAGTATAATGCATGGGGAGATTGCACAAATGCAAGAATACCAATAAAACAACCACTCACATACCCTCAGTGCATGAGGGGGTGGTTGCTGGTACTACAATTGCATATAAATAAGGCGATACAGAAGGGTGCCATAAATACCGATATGTGTGGTACACCATGTTGGCTTACAACCTATTAGTGACACCCATACTATTAGATTAGGCAGGCTGCCCAGCACCTTCTGGATGTCCAACACAAAACTCAGGCATCCTCCGCTCCCCAGCATTCTTGGGTGGTTTCAAGGAGGACTAGTCATTTTTTACCATAAATTATGTGGAATCACTAAATGTTGAGGAAAAATATGGAGTCTCCTTCTAAAAATCTAGAAAAGGAAATTAATCTGTAGTTAATCGGGAGTGCTCATTTATGATATGGGTTTGCAGGGATGATAATTATTAACTCTTTAGTCAATAAACAGGTGTACATGGAAGTTGTAGACCTTTTTTCAATTAAACAGTAAAAAATAGATTGGAGATTATCAAGAAAGGGGAGGAAATAGGAAGGACACAAGAAATGGGGAACCCACACAGGGGACAATCTAGGACACAGTGAAAATCTGATACTCATCCAAGCCCCTTTCACTTGTGATCAGGCGTATTACCAGGGTACCCTACTCTACCGCTCAATTTTACAATCACCCTTCACTCAGGCTATACACTGAGCACAACACATACCCCCAAACGATGCACACACACAGAACACAAAAGTTGTCACCACCTATCAAGAAATGAGTAATAGGATGCAGTAAAAGCCAAGTCTGTAGCTATAGCAACCAGTGCTGACAGCCTATCAGGAGAGATCAAACAGGACTGTAGCTATAGCGACCTGAGGAGCTGATGCAGCCCATACAAGAGGGGATATCTAGGAATAGGTAGGACACTGTTAATGGACACATATTGCAAAGTGACATGTTTTTTCAAGATCTTTAACATAAAAAGCAATCCTTGTAGTGATACAACCCCTTTAACACTAAAGTAACATGCACAAGCAACTGCTTATACCCTCAGAGATGTTCAGTTTCTTTATTTCAAAAAGGTAAAAGTATTAAAGTTTTAAGCTTTGATATAAAGGTAAAGTACTAACTTACAAAAATAAAGAACAAAATACATATATGAAAGCGTGCAAAAAAGAATACAAGTAAAAGGGATAATATAAAGACTAAGGGCATGTCCCCACGGCACGGATTTTCAGCCGGTTTGCGGTTTTTCAGACCGCCTGAAAAACCGGCCGAAAATGAGCACAATTGTGCTCTATGCAAAACCTGTGCAGCAGTCCCCACTGCACAGGTTTTGCCACCGGCGGTCCGGTGGCAAAACATTGTAGAAGCACAATCTTCCATCCGGTTTCCCGACGGAAGATGTGCTTCTCAATGGGAGGGGGGAGGGCTGTTCTCCGCTCATCGCGGAGGAAAGCCGTCCCCCCCGCGGCCGTGGGGACGGGCGCAAAACAGACTTCTACTAAATGGATCAGTAAGAGACCCAGCTGAGAAGCACATCTTGACCAACAAGTGGCTGTATCTTCTGTTCTGAACCCTTTTGCCTCATGCCCTTGATTCTTAAAGGAACAGCCAGGCAGCCCCTCAGCCTCTCCTCCTGCATAAGTAACAGTGGGATAGCTAATTACATGCATAGGACACTTATAGAGGGCATAATTCTGGCTTGCATTGCAGAAAAAAACACAGTTCTCAGTATATTTTATAAGTAGAATACTAATTTTCTAAAACATGATTTCATGTGAGAGGAAGTTCTCCAAATAAGAACAAGCTCTCCAGAACAGTAATTCCATGGATCATAGCATATGCAATGCTTGTAATAATCCAGAAAACATTACAGCTTAAACATTTTGGCCAAAGGATGACCTACCTCAAGTCACTTCTGGAGGAGAAGTAAATGTAAATAGTAAATATATGAGGAGAGTCAGGTTATATTCACACGGCGCAATTGCGGGGCCATACCGCCAAAATGTGCCCCACAATTACGGTAATTCATAGATGTCATAGAGAGCTATGAATTACCTCCATCTCACCCGACGCATATTGAATGCAGGGTGAAACACAAGTGACATGCCAGGGATGATAAAAGTGATTGAGGGTGCCCCCCCCCACCTGCACTTTATGAGTAACTGGCAAATTATGGCGTTACCTTCTGAAATATGCCATGTTAACAAAAAATAAAAGAAACAAAGAGTGACGGTGGCATAAAAAATAAATAAAGGATGAAGGGAGCTGCCGGAATGCAAAAAAGGGAAAATAATTGTAGAAAGAGGAGAGTGGTGATAACCCTAAGCTAAAGGTAAGGTAGAGGGGTGATTAATGCTGAAAAAAAGAATAGCTGACCTAGACACATTACTATATCTTTTGGTCAGCTATTCTTTTGATCACCATTAATCACCACTCTACCCTAACTTTAGCTACTGTATTTGTCTATTGCTCTCTGTCATATTTTGTGTATCTTGTGGACTTCTTCTTACACATATTCCATTTCATATATTCACTTTAGATTTTTCCAGTTCTTTATATGTATCCCTCTTGCATAGGTTGTACCATTATTCTATATTTTATACCTCTTTCTCCTTTGCTCACATTTTCTTTGCCTTCTTTCCCCCCTTCTTCTTCCTTTTAGGTCATCCTCATATCTACAGTATCTTCTATTTCCTATGTTGCTATTTGTCTTCCACTCTCCTCTTTCTTCAGATATTTCCCTTTTTTCTTTTCTTTTTCCCTTTCCACCTCTTTTGGTTTTCTTTATTCCCTTTATCACTCTTCCATACTATGACTCTCCTCATATATTTACTATTTACATTTACTTCTCTTCTAGAAGTGACTCGAGGAAGGTCATCGTTTGGCCGAAACAGTTCAGATTGTTTTCTGGATTATTACATGCACTGCATATGCTTTGCTGCATGGCATCAATATTTTGGAGAATTTTTGGTATTTGGAGAGTTTCCTATCACATGAATTCACATTTAATAAACTTTGCGTTCTACTTATGAAATATGCCATGATGTGCCATGGTTTTCTCTACGAAACTTGTTGATTAGTATTGTAAACCATTCCACTTAGCCTATTAGGTGTACAGTTCCAGCTTCTACTACGGATAATTCCAGCTTTTGTCATAACTGGAGTCTCCTAACCTAAAGTTATGACCGCCAGGTTCCTGAGCATAAAAAAAAAAAATCAACCTTGGCATACCAACATAAAGATTCAGCCAATATTCAATTCTGTGGTTTCCTAAGACCAAAAATTCTGGTATCTGATACAGGAGAAGTGGCTGAGTTCCCTGATCATGATTACATGAGGGGGTTACAGAAAACTTGAATTATAACAAAGATGTTTTTGATGTACAGATTTCCCTTCTCCATACCTGGAATGCTATTCTTTCCTATCATTTGCCCACTTTTCTTTGTTAGAATGTCTGCGTTAATTGAGCCCCTTAAACCATGCTGTATATGCAGGGAAAAGAAAAAAGAGAGGGGGCGCACAATAGTGTTATACTGTAACAATAGGGGTAATCGGTGGAAAGTGATGATATATTCTCACCTTTTGGTGTTGTGCTACTAATGTAGAGGCACAACACTCATAAGCGCTTGCAGGGCTATTTGTATCCCGTAGCCCTCACTACGGAAGCCGCTGGTCTCTGGAGCTCCGTTCGGTGAATCGGTAGGAGAAGATTGCCAAGAGGAAAAAAGGAAAAAACGGACCCGGCGCACGTGCAGTGAAAATAAAAAAAAGCCCAGGATAAAGGCTTTCAATTAAAAAGTTTTTATTCTTAAAATTGCTACGGAGTTACCGATGCAAAATTAAAAACATAAACAGAACTTAACGCGTTTCGCGCGTGTACCCGCGCTTCATCAGAAGTCTTCTGATGAAGCGCGGGTACACGCGCGAAACGCGTTAAGTTCTGTTTATATCTTTTTAATTTTGCATCGGTAACTCCGTAGCAATTTTAAGAATAAAAACTTTTTAATTGAAAGCCTTTATCCTGGGCTTTTTTTATTTTCACTGCACGTGCGCCGGGTCCGTTTTTCCTTTTTTCCTCTTGGCCTTAAACCATGCTGATTGAATTGTGCATGATGAAATACCCATTTCACATGTATCCAGAAAAACATAATAGTTCAGATTAAACATGTAATGTACAATACATATACTATGACATAATATTTAGAAGCCAAGCAATTTAAACAAATAGTCATATCTAATTATGGTGGTAGTATTTTTGTTAAATACTGACATTTATATATGGGGCAAATAACTATTTGATACACTATTTGACTCTCTGATTTTGCAAATTTTCACACTGAAAAGAATGTAGAGGTTCTGTAATTTTATTTTAGGTACACTTCAACTGTGAGAGAGAGAATCTAAAAAATAATCTAGAAACTCAGTTTGTATAATTTTTAAATAATTAATTTGCATTTTATTGCATGAAATGAAGTATTTGATACCATAGAAAAACAGAATTTAATATTTGGTACAGCAACGTTTGTTTGTAGTCACAGAGGTCAGATGTTTCCTGTAGTTCTTGGCCCAGTTTGGACACACTGCAGCAGAGTTTTTGGCCCACTCCTCCAAACAGATCTTCTCCAGATCTTTGAGGTTTCGGGGTTGTCATTGGGCTACATTGAGTTTCAGCTCTCTTCAAAGATTTTCGATTGGGTTCAGGTCTAGAGACTGGCTAGGCCACTCCGGGACCTTCAAATGCTTGTCAAGGAGCCACTCCTTAGTTGCCCTTACTGTGTGTTTTGAGTCAATGTTATGCAGGGAGACCCAGCCACGACCCATCTTCAATGCTCTTACTGAGGGAAGAGGGTTGTTGGTCAAAATCTCACAATACATGGCCCCTTCCATCCTCCCTTCAATACAGGGCAGTCCTCATGGCCCCTTAGCAGAAAAACACCTCCAAAGTATTATGTTTCCACCCCCATGCTTCATTGTTGGAAAAGTGTTATTGGGGTTGTACTCATCCTTCTTCTACTCCCAAACACAGCAAGTTGAGTTGATACCAGAAAGTTCTATTTTATTCTCATCTGACCACATGACCCTCTCCAATGCCTTCTCTGGATCATCCAGATGGTCATTGAAAAACTTCAGATGAGCCTGGACATGTGCTGGTGTGAACAGGGGGACCTTGCATGCCCTGCAGGATTTTAATCCATGACTGCATAGGTGTTACTGATGGTAGTGTTTGAGACTGTGGTCCCAGCTCTATTCAGGTCATTGACCAGGTCTTCCCATGTAGTTCTGGGCTGAGACCTGACCTTTTCAGAGTTATCTTACCCCAAAATTTGAGATCTTACATGGAGCCCCAGACCAAGGAAGACTGACAGTCATCTTGTGTTTCTTCTATTTTCTAATTATTGTTCCAACAGTTGTTGTCTTCTCACCAAGCTACTTGTTTATTGTCCTGTAGCCCATCCTAGCCTTGCGCAGGTCTACAATTTTGTCCCTGGTGTCCTTAGACAGCTCTCTGATCTTGGCCATGGTGAGGAGATTGGAGTGTGCGTGAGTGTGTGGACGGGTGTCTTTTATACAGGTAACAAGTTCAAATAAGTGCAGTTAATACAGGTAATGATTGCATATATATATGATGTTACATGAAGCCAAAATGTTTTAGCAATTAAATATTGTCCTGTGTTAAATCTGTGTTAGCATTTACTAGATACAGTGAATATTATCAAGTTATCAATTTTTAATGCATTTGTTCTCAAGCCTGGAAGTAAATGATGTAAGTGATGTCATTTCATATAATAATAAATTACCATTATTCATGTTTACTAGTTAACATTTCTCTTCTCTTTATTCCTTCCATATCACCTCATCCTGTTTGTCCAGTGTTGATTGAAGCCTAATGTTTCACTTGCCCTGACTCCTCACTCCTGAAGCAACAAGCCACCTCCAGACCCTGTAACAGCATGGCTATCTCCTCACGCCTTGCACTGTGGGAACAAAAGGAAAGTCTCAATTCTCTAGCACAATACCCATTACTGTTAAGGCTCTGTTCACATCATGATATTTGTATATGTTTGAGGTATACTTTGGGAGTATTCCCCACTATATATCCCAGATATATGACATTGTATAGCCATACAGTGACATACATCAGCCATTGGTTACAATGTTGAAATATAATGCAGACTGCATTATATTTTTTGCTTTTAGGGGATGTTCACATGGCGTTTTTGGATAAGTTTTCAAACCGAAAAACGAATTAAAAAACACTGCCTATAATGCATCCAAAACGCATCTAACACGCATCCAACAGGCATGTGCGTGTCTGGATACGTTTGGCTGCAGCAGAAACGCACCCTATAGTTTTAAATAGGGTGACTGCAGTGTCAAATGGATCATCAATTGACATGACAATTCTTTGAACGGATCCGAAAGACGCATCAGAAAAATGCCAGTAAACACGTATCGGCGATCATTCGTCTGAACACCGATGCCTGTTTTACATTGAAAGCAATGTAAAATCACACTGCACATTGTTAGATGCGTGCTTGGGTCCGTTAGGGGGCGAAACACAGATCCACACAAGCATCTAAAAACATATCCAAAAATGCCATGTGAACATACCCTTAGGCTGCGTCTACACGACAGAGTGTAAAATACAAGCATTTAACAGTCGGTTTTTGTTTTTGTCCCGCTTTTGGATTTTGGGCGCCCCCTGCAATAGAACAATACTATAATCCACGGTTTTCAGGCAGATTATAGAATATGTTCTAATTCTTTTGGTTGGATTACGGATTTGAGATCCGACCTCTGAAAATCCAAGCTGTGTAGACAACAGCTCTGATTTTCTATTGCGTCCTATAGGGATGGTTTACAGCTGAATTTTTGCGGATTTTAAATACTGAACCGGCTTTAAAATCCGACTGTTAACCAGTCCTGTGGAGACATGAAGCAGACTGACTTCCTTATGCAATAATAAAAAGGCATGCGGGCATATACTATCCCAGCGGAGGCCAAATGGACAATATATTTTGACATCCGAGGGGTCAATGGGGACTACAGCTACATTCACAGTTTACTTTGGGAAAGTGATGTGAACACAGTTTAACCTGCATGTTTATATTATTATATTATTCATTTTATTTAAGGCAGGACTATCAGCACTCCTTCTAATATACCAGTTATATGTAATATCACCAGTTTATATTGCAGTCTTATCCTATAAGATTCAACCACTATTTCCACTGGTTACAACTAATAATTGAAATACCTTGGACATAGTCAGAGATCACTGTAACTGAATTCATAGCCAGTTTTAATAACTTGTATTAACTATTTTTTACCAGTCCATACACTGCAATATGTTCTTAGAGCTCTTCTGTGCCAGTGACCAATAAACCTAGTAGTGTGAAATTCTCTTTATGTTGGATGAAGCCCGGATATGTTGTTGTGTAGGGCTTATGGTACTATTTTCCTAAGGGTACTTAGATGCAAAAGATTATTCAGAATTATTCAATTAGCTTTTTTGTTAACATATTAAAATAACCACTTCATGATAAATCATTCACCTCCATTTCTGACAACGCACAGTTTAATTATTTTAGCACATGAGAGTTTAAAAGCTGTAATGTTTTCTTATGCTTGGTTATTCAAATATTTTTCACCTTTTTTCTATGAGACATAAAGCTTAAATTTTGTTTATTTTTATGTTTT
Source organism: Phyllomedusa bahiana (assembly GCA_025379985.1). Taxonomy (NCBI): domain Eukaryota; kingdom Metazoa; phylum Chordata; class Amphibia; order Anura; family Hylidae; genus Phyllomedusa; species Phyllomedusa bahiana. Next base: position 118,963 of record JAODAL010000465.1, on the reverse strand, counting down.
TCAGGTCTGCTATTTTTTAATAGCAAAAAGTGCCACTAAAATAACTTATTAAAATGTATTTCCATTTTCGTTACAGTCAATTTATATATGGTAGGTGATATATAGTTTTAGGTCATTTTGGGTCAACAGATATGGTGACTATAAACGTCCAGGTGATCGGTAAATATCTCTGCACAGATGTTCTGAAACGTCCATGTAGAATTTGCTGTTGCACGTCGATTATTCAGCTGTTTGAAAAACGGACCCGACAGGCGCGATGCAGACACGCAGCGGCGATCTCTCATGTGAACGCCGCTGCGTGTTCCTCATTGCAAGCAGTGATAAAGTCACTGCTAATTGTTAGATGCGTCTCTGGGTCCGTTCTGTCGGTCCCATAGACGCATCGCGATTTTTGCCGCAATTTTTGTGCAAAAAACGTACAACATTAATTGCTGTGCCTTCCTACACCAAAAACGCATTAAAAAAACGCAGCAAAAATGCACCAAAAACGCACTGTGTATAAGCACCCTTAGCGGGAAAAGGCAAGGATAGTTTAATTACAATTAATTTTAAAAAACCAAAGCAACCCCCACACTCCTTGTCTTATATATATTGCTTAGTTTTAAGACATCATCTTGGACAGTCCAGATGATTAACCAACTTATTTTAGCGGGATCGCCATTTTCTGGTCAGTGGTTTCAGCACATGGTAAACACAGACCATACCGTATATGTCAAAACTGGCCTCAGCCAGCTTTATTCCTTCTCTAGCACAAGGTACAGGAAACCAAACAAAAACAAAGAAAATCCTTGGCCTTTGGACACCTAGCTTAGCTATCTGTGGCCTGGACCTAAGGTCCAGCACCACCAGCACTATTCTCCCACCGTACAGTAAAGGCTTCCCTCGAGCCTTGTGGGATTGCTCCTTACTCCAGGCAGCCAACCAAACCCTCTGATTACCTAGAGTAGCAGGAACAGCCCGCCCCCCACCGCCATTGCTGCTCCAGGACACGCAACCCATACTTAGCAGCATAACAGCCATGCTAGCGACATGATACAGCAACCAATTACTACTGACCTAACCAAGTTGCCTTCCCCCACTGAGACCAGTTCCTTGGTGGCACGCCTGCAGCAGGTATCCCGCTGTACTCTACAACTAGTACAACTAGTGGCGAAAACATACGTATATAAACTAAATATATATATACACATATATATATATATATATATATATATATATATATATATATATATATATATATATATATATAGATATACATATATATAGATATATATACAGGCAGTCTCCGTCTTACATCGTTCCGACTTACATACGTCCCCTAGTTACAAACGGAGACTTATGGGGCGTGGCTGACATTCAACACTGAGTCACGTCCCATGATAACCAAGTGCCAGCATGCCACAGCTGCACGAGATACAGAACTTTAGGTGAAATCTTCTAAAAAAGGCCACAGGCTGCAAAACAAATGTAAAAACTGCTCCCTGTACTATCCTAAACTACTATCCTGTTTGTAACCCGGGGACTTCCTGTATATATATATATATATATATACATATATATATATATATATTTTATATATATATATATATATATATATATATATATACACACACACACATATATACACATATATACATATATACATTTGAGTGTATACATTGGTGTATATGTATATATATATGTATGTGTACAAGTGTTTATATATCTATATATATATATATATATATATATATATATATATATATATTACTGTATGTATATATATATCTATATATCTACATATATACTGTATGTATACAGGTATACACATACCTAGCAACTGTAGCTCCGCTCAGTTAGTAGAAAAATCCAACATAGCAAAAATATGCGACATAACAGCATTTGTAAGTAGTTTAAACACTGTATTGTGACAGATTTACTGGCTATCGTTAGTATTTCTCCATTAAATGTTCTTATTTTGGGGGTTTCTCACATAGTTCCCTTTAATGAACCTAAAACTATATATCGTTTATATGAAAATGTCTATAACAGGTGACATAATTACAAGACTTATTTTAGTGTCACTTTTTCCTATTTAGAAAAGATAAATGAAAACATAATGTAAAAATGACATACGGATGTAGCAGAAATCAACTCGATGGTGATATAACGCTTATTTGTGTTTCTTGATCTTAGTCAATGAAAAGCATCGGAAAAGTTGCGATAGCATTCTGTGCCGTGACATCATCGTATATTATCTGTCAAGTTTAGCTCTGCTATGGCTGTTGGAATAAAGCTTTATGTATCACGGAAAAAAGGTGGAAAAATTAGGGCATTTGGGTAATTTTTTTTCTGATTTCTTTTGCAGCTGGGGCTGATATTTTAGCCCTGGTTACAGTGGGAATACATTCTGAGCACTAACTGCAGGGCTGATCTGGATCTGTCAAGATACAGCAGATCCTGAAGTTATCACGTTACAGTGATCATGTGATCACTGGGGTCAGAAGTTCTGCTCAGTTGTATGAATGCCGCTCAACAGGGGTGTAACTAGAATACATAGGGCCCCATAGCAAAATGAGATGGGTCTCATCACCTAATGACAGGAGACTAAAACTAATAAATAAAGGTATAAATATTAGTGCCATATATACTAGAACTAAATATTGCTAGAGAAAGCCAGCAGCTTGTTTCACCCTACAAAAAACACATAAGGGGACATGTCTGAAAACCGTCTTGTTCTAAGACTTTTCTTGCTGCCCATAGCAACCAATCAGAGCACCCCTTTCATTTTTTCAGAGCTCTATATGAAATGCAAGGGGAACGCTGATTGGTTGCTATGGGCAACAAGAAAAGTCTTAGACCAAGACGGTTTTCAGACATGTCCCCTAATGTTCTTGGACCAGGGTGGGCCCCGTCCGCCTCTGGGCCCCATAGCACTTTCTATTGCTGCTATGGCTATAGTTGCGCCCATGGCACTCATTGAGCACTGCATGTATAGTGAACAAGCAGCAGGGATGGTAATAAACCATTGCTGCTTTCTATATGGAGAGTCTAAATACTTTGCAACTTCTGCAGCTACAAGATCTGTATGCAGCTGCAGACTCTGTAAGGATGTTAACCCCTTAAGCCCCAGGCCTGAAAAGTAGTTAATGACCAGAACATTTTTTTAGTTTTTGCCTCCTTGTGTTTCAACAGTTGTAACTTTTTTATTTTTTCAATGACGCAGTTGGATGAGGCCTCGTTTTATTCGAGACGAGTTGTACTTTATGGGGGAATAGTTTAAGTTCACTTATAAATAACTGCAGAATTTTTTTAGTTTTTTATACATTTTTTTTTATTTTTGTACACCATATACATTTAACACTTAATAACTTGTTAGAATAATTCTACAGGTTATGACGGTCGTGTGGATACCAAATATGTGTAGGGTTTATTAATTATTTTTTATTAAATATTTATTTTTATTTTATTATTTATTTTTGTATTCATTTTTTTTTTACACTTTTTATGTTTTTTACTTTTTATTAAATCCCCTGAAGGGAGAACTGTTTTAATTTATTTATTTTTTTACTTGGTAATGTATTAGCATATTCATATATGCTAATACATTATAATCTGTGTCAGTCTGACACAGGCAGTGATCAGGACAGCTCACAGTCTGTGCAGCCGTTCCCCGGGCTCTGTCGGGTCACCGGGTGTTCCGATCACCTGACAGAGCAGGGAAACCCTTTGATTGCGCTGCGGTGATCATCCGCTGCAATCAAAGGGTTAAAGCATCGGGGTGCGGAGGTTCCCTCGCTTCCCGGTGCTTGCAGGAGCTGCGCTGGGACAGCCACGATCTCAGCGCATCTGCGGCGCCCGGAGCTGCAAACTCCGATGTCTGTAGACAAACGACCTGCACCAGCCGACGTCAAAAGTCGGTGGGCGGTCGTTGAGGAGTTAAACACTGTCCTTGCAGAGTTACTTGTAGACCGATTGAATATTTATAGTCGAGGCAGTCCACAAGTTAATTGCAAACATCATAAAAATTGATAAATATTCTTTAAAACTAATAGGACATCATGTTAAAAGAAGGCAATTGTCTATAGACAACGATATGCTGTTGGCTAAGTGCTTGTCTGGCCATTAACTATTGTTCCTTACATATCCATATGTAATTTAATGGGAAGAGGAAAATAACACAATACCTTCAGCATGTCTGATCCTTCTTATACCTGAACTCTACCATTAAAGAACAATTGCCCCAACTCCATAGACAGTGGAATGTCAGCAGATCTCACCTAAATTGGTAGATCTGATGACTTTTATCCATGTATATAGTCAGCTTAACAATTTCTTATCATCATGCTCTTATTTACGCAATAATATTTCAATGTTACTTACTGACATACATTGATGTCACTGCTTATTACATGCTATATTCCCTAATGTGTTGTGTGGGCCATCGGTCGGTCATATTCTATAGAGATATTTCATCATACAATGCATTTATACTTTTTTGGAACTCATGTAGATCAAGGAAGAAGACAAGGGGCCAACACCTACATCTCCTCCACCTCAATTTTCAGTCATTCCTGGTGGGTTCATCAAACAGCTTGTTCGGGAAACTGAAAAAGAAGCAAAGGAAAAAGTCAAAGAACTGAAGGAGAAGACAGTAAGTTCAAAACTTGCAACAAATACCAACCTAATGAGTTTGTATGAGGATGTACATTTACATGTGACATTGATTCAATCTTGTTTAATCATTTAGTACTGTCCCACCTAACATAACCATATTGAAAATGAGAACACAGTTGAGTAAAAAGAGGGACATAAACACATGCTATACAGAGATCTCTTGTATGTAAAACATATAAAAAAGGTTGATTGAGGATATAATTTGTCAATTTCCTCCACGATTTACATGCTAGGGCTTTTTATACATAACACACAATATTGGGGCAACACATTAAGACAATCACCAAAGACAGTATAGTAGAGACAAGTGTGACAACTACCCACAAGATACATTGTGCAGGAACTCATACAAAATATGAAATGGGCTTACAAACCATAATATACACATATATTTTTCTCAAGAATACAGACTGAATCTTATCTTGGATTCCTAAAATGACCTGAAACTTTTCTTACTGTGTGTTCAATATTTATTTACATGTATCGTTTGAAAAAAGCACCCCCAAAACATTTTTTAATTGTCCTTTTATACTAAGCTTTTTACAGAGCAAATTGTCCTAAAAATCTTACTTTCGGTGGGGTGTCATATTATGTATTATGGTTGTTTTTTTTCTTTTTGCAAGGAAAACAAATAGGTTAATGAGTTACTATTAATCATAAAAGTGAATGGTGGAAGACCCCTCCCTAATAACCTGAGGGCTGGGCGAGAAAGGGAAGGCTTAATAAGGTGGTATAGAATGAACCTATTTTTATTTTCTAGTTCTCCACTGTGTGTTTGCAGTCATGTTCATCTTTTTTATCAGTATTTTTTTTTCCTTTGAAAGTGTTTTCTATCTATCTATCTATCTATCTATCTATCTATCTATCTACCTATCTATCTATCTATTACTGTACAATAATTAATATGAATGATTACTTTTAGGTGAAACAAGATCTGCCACCGGAAAATTTAAAGGTAAGAAATGTTAAGGCTAATACTGTCTGTGTGATATACCCAAGAAACGAATAGGTTGATTCAAGCAAAATATTATTAATATTCTTTTTCTTATTATTATTGTTCTTGAAGAGGTTTTCTGGGATAACAAAAGGTCTGATTTTTTTTCTAGAAACAGCACTGTGTCGGTCCATGAGTTGTGTCTTCTGTTATTACAACTTTGCCCCAGCTACTTCAGTGGCTATGAGCCACAATAACAGACATAGCCCACAAGCGGATGCAAAGTCATCTGTACTTCAGCACCAGAGCAGTTAAAACAATTAACTTTAATTAAATAATTAATTAAATAATGTTTAAAAACATATGGCTGGCTGCTCTCTCTGACGCGTTTCAAGCCGCTCAGGTCTTACTTGTAAAGTAAGACCCGGTGAGTATTAGTGGAAAAAGAGCAAACATTTAATCTAATCCTTAATATCTCATAAAAGAATTAATTATTATTATTATTATTATTATTATTATATTGACACAAGCATACAGATTTGATTGTGAACATCTGTTATGGGTGGTCCCATACTCCCTCTGTCCCCCTTGCTCCGGGGATGAGTGGCGCCACGATCCACATGATGGGCCGTGGGCGCACTCGCTCCTTTGGAAGCAATTACTTGCCTGTCCACGCTCCTGTATCTTCGCGTCCCTCTGCTGGCCTGTGCACGTTCTCCCGCTCCCTAGGGCATGCGCGGCGGCTCTCTTAGATTTAAAGGAACAGCGCGCCGGTAAATGATTAATTGCCGGCCACTGACCCTATATATACTATGTCACCTCCAGCACTCTCTTGGATCTTTTGTGCCATAGAGAAAGCGTTCCAGAGTGTGTTCCAGTCTCGTCTGCGTTACCGACCCTTTGCCACATTTCTTGACCACAAACCTTTGCCTCCTGCCCTGACCTGACCTGCCTGCCTGTTCCCGACTACGAGTTTGGTGTTACAATTCGGTACCTCGGTTGCCACCGCAAGCAATTCACGCTAGGGGTAGCGACCTGGTAGGACTCCCGCCGCAGCATGCCCATCCTGCCTTGCGGCGGGCTCTGGTGAATACCGGGACCTACTTAGACTCCGCTCCCTGGTGCGGCTGTTACCACCGCTTGTGGTGGTCCAGAGGATCCACTACTCCACTATTCAGCATTTGGTGTCATATTTAAAGTTCTGTAATTTATAGCTTCACTGATATTCCACAAGTGTCATTAGCGTTAATTGGTATTTATCTTAAATTAGCATCCGGGGTCATTTTAGCACTAAATAACAAGTTGTTTTAAAATTTAGGGAACAAATCAATTGCAACTTTTCTTTAGGGGAATTAAGAATCCTACATTATGTGTTGTCGCAAACAGCTATGAAGTGAAGTTCTAGTTCTGAGACAACAGCTGCCATTAGCTGTGGAAAATAAGCAGATACCACCTGTCCTTCCAGTTACACTGGCTGGTGTTCCCAGGATCAGATCACAAACATCTACTTGTCAACAACTGAGCCAAATATTTGCTGCTATAATAAAAATAAATCACTGTATAGAATTCTTCAGAGGTGTTTCAAAGTCTAGATCTTAGATAATTTACACAGTACATGGGAATAGTTAGAGATTGTATAGCAATGGATGGCAATTAATATTCAGATTCCTGTTGGTGTCAGGACCACCGATGTGTCGAAAAAAGTAGTTGCAGAAAAATAAGAACCAAGAAAAAAAAAAAAAGAACAGAAAAATTTTAACCAGTTCCTGACTGTGTCATGTATCCCCTTCCTGACCTCATTTTCATTTCCTGTAGTACAGATTGATTTGAGCACTTACACTTTCTCGCATTCTGTTTTTCTACTATTTTTTTTCACTTTGTTTCTGATTTGTTAGGCTTTATAGTTGTCATTTTTGCATTTAATTTTTTTAATAATATGAAAGAAAATAGTACAAAAAAGTCTGTTTTTAAAAATTCTTTTATTTTTTTCCTTTATCATCACTAGTGTTGTTAAAATAAGTTTAGTAACAATATCACTTTTTATGCATATATATATATTTATATATATATATTATTACTGTATATATATATTATATATATATATATATATTATATATATATATATATATATATATACTGTATATGTATAGTTATATTTATGATACAAACAATGCGCCAGGTTATGACTGTTTATACGAATAAAGAACAACTAGGGCTATGACAGTTTTTTTGCTCAAAGTACACCAGAAAACTGGCTCAGCCCCGTTCATACATGTGACCCTTATTTTTTGTTTATTTTTGTATTATTTTATATATTGTGTCCCAAGGTCATATATATTTTCCTGATTTCCCATGTAACTGGGGCCAATATAATAGGATAGATACAGGAGAAATACATCTCCTGAAGTCACTGAAGAGCTGATAAGACTCAGCAGCTCATGCAGTTTCTGAGCCCCAGTGGTCACATGACTGATAAAACAGACGCTCTCAAAGAGGGGGAACTGTATGGCATTACACTTGCATATGAAGAGGTTTCAATAGAATACTGTCTTATATCACATGTTGTGCACCAAGTTACTGACATCCCACACTTCTTTATATCAGAAGGTCAAACTGCATAAGTTACTTGTTATTTTGACCAAAATATGCAAGTTTGCAACCAACATCAAGGGTCCTCATGGTCTTATAATTCCCTCCTCATTACAAACACTTAGCAGAATGTGATGCTATGTTGAACAGGTTAAACAACTGTAAAAAACTAATAAGTAAACTACTAACATAACCTGGGTTTATTATTTCATTTTAGCTAATTTATTATCTTATTTTTTTTAGTCTCCTGGAAAATTGAACAATTCACTCGTTCAGCAGTTTTTGTATAAGGATGACAACATTCTCACAGTAGGAGAAGAAATGGCAGGTACAAATGATATCTTCAGGAACGGACCCAATTGACACAAACACCACGTGACAAAAGAAGCCCCAGAAAAACCAAGTAAAAAAGCCATCCATTTAAGGCCCATAAAGAGCCCTACAAAGAGACAGAGCACACCAGAACCCAAAAATATTAGGAAAAGTGAGTCCACAGTCAATAAAGTCAATGAACAGAATGAGAGCCAGCCACCAGTGCCTGTAGAAGAGGAAAAAGTCCTGGCAGTGGGAGAAGAGAACATACAAATTCATAATACAGTAAATGCCAACACAGAAAGCCAGGCTGAGCTTGAGCAATCCTCCCAAGAAGATACTGAAGTAAGGAATGACATGGTTCAAGGAGATAAAACACAGCAAGAAAACCAAGATATCAATGAGCCAGCCCCAAGTGCTGAGGAACAGCATGTTACTCAAGATAAGGTAACTCGAGCTCGAACAGGAATATCATTTTTCTCAAATTTATATAGTCAAAATGGTTTCTAAATTTTTTACTAAACTTAAAAGGTCACAATTGCAGCTCCTGACCAATAACTCTTTTAGTTCATAAAGATGGAATGAAGAGGTTCCTCGTTAGCTTAAATCGGCATCTTAAATACATTTCCTTTGTACCTTCCCTCAATATCAGCTACAGTGCTAACTCCTGCATTTTCACCCTCCACCCAAATATCCCTTCTTCTACAAACATCTTTTCTTCTCCATCAAGTATTTTCCCTCCCATCAAATATTATCTTTCAACCAATATAAAATAATTTTAGACTCCATTATCCGCCCTCCAGTAGCAAACCCAGCTTCTTCTCAATTATCATCTCAACCCTTTGGAATACTCCCCCACATAGTCCAGTTCAGCAGTAGTCTGACTATGTTTGCTCTGTTTCCTGAATGTATATGCTTTAAAGGGAATCTGTCACCATTTTTTTTTTACTTATTAAATCAAAACCTTGATACATATTCTTTTCTCCTTAGCCATTTTTATTTTCTGATTGTAGATGTCGAAATTCAGTCATCTATATATGATGGTGGGGACAGTATTGTTGCCTGCACTGCTTTAACAGCATTTAGAGAGATACTTTACAGCAGCTTCATGCAAATAGGAGCCTTAGGACTGACTCAGTATCATTGACTTCTATAGGAGAGTTTTCTAGGCATGCTCTGTGACCTGCAAAGAAGTTGATGTGCAGGGAGATGAAAGGGTGAACTGTGATCATATCCTATTGTGACTGGTGGATTTTGTGTTATTTCTACACATTGGTGTCACCTTTCAGTTTGCTTGTATGAATAATGAGTAGACACTGAAAATCTCTCTCTAAAGAACAGGAAGAGTCAGACTATTATTAGGCTTAGTGGCCACAGTGAAAACTGCAGGATTTAAGAATTATTAAAAAATATTGAAAGTGATATGGAAACTTAAAAAAACATAAACAAAAATTCCTAAAAGATGTGTTTAACCTAAAAACATGAGTTAAACAATTTTTTGATGACACGTTCCCTTTAAATACTGGACATGTGATCTACCATGCCTTTGTTTATGATGCATAATGTGTATATCGCCGCACCATTGTTCATGATGGGATATCACAGAGGCCAAGAAAGTAATGGAATTGAGGCTTTAACACACTATGATATTGTGGGACATAATATCTCTGTTTCCAATGCTTTTCAAAGGTTTTTGTTTTGATCTAAGAACAGATAACAGTACAGTAACATATCCCTGGGAAGTTAAACTTTGCTAGATCTGTATGTTACAAGAGAAAGGTTACTTAGCACAGGAACCGTAAGAGACATGGGTAGGAGCAGCTGGTAGCTTTTGCTGCAAGTGTGAAGAAGACTTGATGCCAGGGGCGTAGCTACAGGGGGGTGCAGCGGTAGCAGTCGCTACCGGGCCCAGCAGCCTGAGGGGGCCCAAAAGCCCTCCTGCCACATAAGAAGATACCAGCATTGTAAATGGTGCACTGTAACTGGGGGGCCCCATTTCACTTTTCGCACCAGGGCCCAAGAGCTTGAAGTTACGCCTGTGCTTGATGCCTAATTGATGACTGTACAAGAAGTGTTCTGCTGTAGGTGGCAAGTGCCCAACAATTCCATAATTGAATGCTTCAGATATGACTCAGAAGATAGGTGAAACCAACATTCCTTTATTTGCAGCATAAAACCATATCCTGTGCTACCTCATATAACACTTCTTCAGGATTGACCTTTTCCTTTGCTTTCAGTGGAATGTAATATATGACTGAGGAAGATACTTGCCATCTATTTGGGGAAGAGATGTATGGAGAACAGGAAAGACGTAATGTTTAGAAGCATCATGCTGTCTTTCTATTGGCAGTAACAATGTGCCTTGTACTGGGAAGGGGCTCTGTACACTCTGCAGTTGTTCAGATCAGAGGCTATAAAGACCACCCCTGATCAGCTGTTTGCTGGGGGTCTCAGCAGCTGAAACTATGGCAATGAACTGATCACTGGCACGGCTGTCTTTACCACTCATGCTGCCCAGGACAAAGAAACTGAACTTGTCCCCTTGAGGCCATGTTTAGTTATGTCATATTTGTTGTGGTCTATAAACTTACTATCTTCAACAAATATACAGAACTATGCTAACTAATGTACAGAAATGTAGTTTTGAAGGTGAGGATAGTTTTTTTTTTCATTTTATTGGGCAGCATTACCTTAATTTTTTATTTTGAAATAAACTGGACAATCACTTTAAACACCAGCAAATGTGATAAAAAACAAAAAAGTATACTTATTCCTCCAGTTTCTTGGTGACTTCTTGTAGAAGCTCTGGCAGGGACTTTGCTCTCTGTTTACTACCAGCTTGCACAAGATCACTGTAACACAGCAGCCTATATAATTGCATGCCGTACTATTGGCGTCACAGCTCAGTGGTGAGATCCACAATGCCAATAGTATATGGAGAGGTGGGTATAGCTTTGTTTTTTTTTTTTTACATTTTCTGGGGTTTTAATTTTTTTTAAAGATCGGAGGACCTGATTTTGCTTGGTTTCAGGTATAGAGATCTTAACTTCTGCTTGTGCACACAAGCTTCCCTAGGTTAATGACCACCCTCTTTCTGCTCTCATTGCTCTAGCAGCCCTGTCCAACCATGGTGATGTCACTTTCTGCTGTGCTTTATCAGGAAAACAGGAGCTGGTTTATCTATGTTACTGACAAACTTTAACCCTTTAGAGCCCTGTTGCCTTCTACTTTACTGTTTACACTCTTCTGCTAGCAATGTCCCTGTAAGAGGATCAGCTAGTTATAGCAGAGCTGATATGCTAATCACTGCTGTAGAACCACTCACAGTCTGACCAGAAAAGGTAAACCTAAAGCTGGCTGCGGCTCTGTGAAACAGCATGGTGAGATAACCCCCTTTAAATCATGTAGTGAACCCTCCCATCATGTCAGGGCCAGCGGCATGACAGCAGAGGGCTTTCTGAATCTGTGCAAGATAGCTGATGAAAGGTTGTGTATACTACTGAGTGGACTGTACATTGATTATTTGAGCAACAATGCTGTCTACGGCTTCACCAATTAGCAATCACACTACACTGCATGATAGACGTAGTAGCATTGCTAGACTCTCTCTTTTTTATTTTGTTCTCTGCTGCAATGCAAAGATGTCGATTCTACCAATAAGTCCAGCGGGAGGCAGGGAAGGTTGTTATAAAAAAATACAGTTTCTTCTACTGTCCTTATCAAATGCCTACCCATCAAAATACTGCCCAAGACACTGGACCTCCAATGCCCAGTGACAAATATGGCCATGATCACTGGAATAATTGAATTCTGAGGGAATGTTGTCTACAAGGTTGCCAATCTATTTTTTTTTATTTTATTTTTTTAAAGAAAAATAAAAAATCCCTGAAACATTAAGGATAAGTAGACTATACAGTTGGTCAGATACTAATATGAAGATGTTAAAAGCATTTTCTGTGAACTGTACAATAATAAAAATTTATATTATAATATAGCTTCAAAGCAATCTAGACACTAGACTGATTTATATGGACTATCTGTGAATTTACAGACAGTGGTTGAGAAGCTGGCACAATCTCTTTATTGACAATTTAGCAAGCAAAGCTTATTCATTGTATAATGAAAGGCCACACAGTTAACAAACATACTACTGTATTTATCAAAGTTACCAATAGAAATTCCTAAGTACAGGCAAGGCCATCTTTTCCATTGGGCACACTAGGCAGTTGCTCAGGGGCCCCACAAGTATAGGGGTTCTATGTATGTCCCAGGAATACAAGACACATACCCAGGATCCCTAGGTGGGATTTGCTTATTCAACTATTTGTGTATTTTTAGGACATGCAAATAGTTAAAAAAACATGATGGAAAAGGGAGCCAAAGGCTCCCTGCCCTGCCAATTATTCTTGTAGGCTGCTGGTGTCCAGACATATGTGGTGTGATAATATGGGTGTGCTTGGGGTGGCTTGAGGCATGGTCTAGTGTGATGTCATGTATTTGAGCAGGGCCCACTGCAATGCTTTGCCTGGGGGCCCATAATGCTGTTAAGACGGCTCTGAGTGCAGGGCGGAAAACTTGAAAATAATGAAAAAATAATGAAAATAATGAAAACACCACAAGTATGATAGAAAAATTTTATAAAGTTTTATTGCTGTTTTTTTTTTTTTTATTTAAAACTAAAATGTACTTGTTAAAGGAAATCCGGTTACAAGATAAGAAATTATCTACATACATCTGGTTATAAGATGAACAAAATACTACTTTAAAGGAAATGCAAACCTGTTTTATGCTTACCTGTCTACAGTAATACGATAGGAATAAACAGAAAATTATTTTTTGTTCGCCAGTTTTTAAGAGTTTGATATTTTCCAGTGTATCTTAATTCTATACACCTTAAAATGTATTTTTTTGTCTTTTCCTAACGTTAATTACATGTGATAAAACACTGTCTGTAGATATGACAAATATCGTCATCATTTTGCAATATATTATGCACAACAATGCAGTATAATCAAGAAAATAACTTTTATTGCCTAGAATACACTAATAAAAATGAATATAAACCACATACAAGTGGGAGAAAATTTGTGCTACTAATTTGTCTACTTCTAGAGATGTTATGAGCTTCATAAGGAGGATAATGTTCTTTATTTTTGCCTTAATTTCCCTAGAAAAGTAATAAAAAGACTCCAACAGAGTAATGCAGGCTGGAAACATAGCATTCCAGCCTGTTAATAATGAATGCCTGTAGCAGCATTATTGGTTTTACAATCTTCCTTGTTTTGAATCTACATCTGCTAGATTAAACCCTCATTAGAGCTTTCTCTCTAGGTGCCAGAAGATGTGTGGTACGAAACGGAGCAAGTCTGGTTTGTTCACAAAGATGGCTTCACACTGGGTATGTTTTATTGAGTCCAAGGAATTCCTGATATTTTATTGAATTGAACTGTTTTCATCTTTCTGGGAGTAAGAAAGGAAAATATGGAATCATCTGGCAATTACTTTCTCTGACTAGAATTGTAATTATTAGGATAATTTCAGCTTAAAAGGAATGATTTATTGTGCATTCCTCTAGGCTCCTATATATTTGAGTTATTGTTGAGAGCCTCTGAAATCTGCTGTCCTCTAATCCATGGGTGGCCAAATAGTCAATGACAAGTGTCGGAGCTGAATTATTAGTGGAATTGGGAAGAAGAGAAAAAAGTAAGATAATGCAGAAATGGAGGACCATTGGTGATAAGACAGAGGGCATTAGGTGGCGGTCAAAGTTATATGGGATTCTTGCATGAGCCCATTATTATGATAGATTACAATATAACTTTGACAACTACCTATTCCTTCCATCTTAGCCCTTATATGTGCTTGCCACTGTTATGTTGACTATTGTGGTTGGTGCAGACTCAATTGAGGGTTCATCAGAGGCTGACATAAGCAGTCAAGCAATAAGACCTTTGGAGGTAAGACACTTATGGCGACATGTATGAAACTTGGCGCAGACAAGCTAGTTCTAAATCGATATAGAGGGATGTAGAATGTAATAGTATGTATGAACCTGTTGTATGTGGGTTCATAAATATAGCATGTGGTATGAACTGCATAGCATGGCATATTTTTGGCGCATATTTTTGGTGCATAGCATATGTTTGGTGCATTCAAAAGTGCCGTGCATGGCACAAGTTTTGGAGTACGACTGTTCGTACATCTATAGACTATAGGCTGAACTGAATTATTTCAACTAAACTTTTTGTTGTTATCCTGTGTGGTTTTAGCGACAGAACTTAAGCCGGATGTAGGAACACCAGAGTTAGCGGATGGGAAAGTCAGGATACGAATTGATGCTGAAGACAAGACTATAGATGTGGATCAAGAAAACATCCATAGGGTAAGTATAATATACAGGAGACCACAGAAATGGAAGAAGTAAATGTAATGTAATATATGTATTGTTGTAAATGTATTTTAAGCTGAGTCATCTCACTTTAACAGCTCTTTAAGGGATAATTTGTGTCATCAATGACAGCCTATGTAGTTGTGAGCTAGTTTTGAAATGAGAATTGATCCGCACCGGGTTGAGTAAAATGATATCTTCAACACTTTATTAATCCAAATACAGAAAGGTGGACATCACACAACACGACAGGCAGTTTGCAAGGACGGCAACCAACGTTTCCCTCCTCCCATGCGTCCTATTGTGGCTGGGATTGGGTCCATGAATGAGAATTTATGCCAGTGGCTGGACTCTTTATTACAGCCAATTGTGCCCCTTTGTCCTGGATTTTTGAAGGACTCTAAACATGTTTTGAATGTAGTTGAAACTATTGATTGGAAACCGGAGTACTCCGGGATCGTGTGTGATGTGGAATCTTTTTATTCGTGCATCCCGCACGGTCCAGGCCTAACTGCTGTGTCACACTTCTTGGAGAAATATTCTAATTATTCTCATATTTTACGAGAATTTATGCTTGAAGTTTTACAGTACTTGCTGACACATAACTTCTTTATGTTCAATGGGGAGTTTTTCCTGCAGAAGTAGGTGCTTCTATGGGGGCAAAATTTTCCCCCTCTTTTGATAACATCTTTGTGGCGTGGTGGGAGGAGTTTAATATCTTTTCGGAAAATAATCCATTTGTGTCGGACATTGTGTGGTACGGTCGCTACATGGACGATATTGTTATTATTTGGTCCAGTGGTTCGGCGACCGTGCCCCACTTTGCCCGACACCTAAATGATAACTCTTGTAATTTAAAATTTACAGTTAATTGGTATCAGGATACTGTGACATTTTTGGACCTAACTCTGAAAGCTGATATTATAACAAAATCTGTAGTTACAAGCACATTTATAAAGGATATAGCAGGAAACACTATTTTGAGAGCAAACTTGTGCCACCCCATCCATACAATAAAATCTATTCCAATAGGAGAATTATATCGGGCAAAAAGAAATTGCTCCACAAATGAATTGTATATGCGGGACGAAGATGCGGTATGTGAACGTCTTCTGGACCGGGGGTATCCGAAATGGATGCTTGATCGAGTGAAAAATATAACAAAAAATAAATCTAGGACCTAGATATTACATTCACAAAGGGTTATAAAAAATCAAAATGTTCCAACTTTTGTTACCACTTATAGTGAGGAATTCTTCAAAGTAAAATCTATTATTAATAAATATTTACCTATTTTAGAACAGGATAATACTTTGCGCCTTATTTTGGAAAAAGGTTGCAGATTTTCTAGTCGGAAATCTCCCAGTCTAGGAAGCCTTCTGTCCCCGAGCCTAGTTCACACTAGTAAAAAAGATCAGGAAACTTGGTTGGCCTGTCGTGGTTTTTTCAAATGTGCAAACAAGCGCTGCAGCGTTTGTAAATTTGCCAATAGTATAAAACAAATCAAAGGGAATTTGAGTGAAAAACCATACACCATAAAATAGTTTATTAACTGTAACACGTCCTATGTGATCTATTGTGTGGAGTGTGTCCAGTGTGACAAGCGTTATGTGGGGTGCACTACAAGAAAATTAAAAACTAGAATGCATGAACACATTAGGGATGCTATGAATTTACATAACAGGAATCCTAATGTGTCAAAACATTTCTATTATGAGCATGAGGGAGATGTAACATTCTTGAAATTTTCAGGCATCGAAAGAGTTAAAAAACCGGTTAGAGGTGGGGATTGGAGATGTGCACTATTAAACAGAGAAGCCTTTTGGATTTTGTGTTTAAATACTTCCCACCCGAATGGCCTCAATTATAGATCAGACTTGATACTACATTATTGAGGCAAAATAAAAATTGATGATATACTGTAGTTTCTCCTTTTAGATGATATAAAATTTTTTGCTTTTTATTGTTCTTATTTATATGTTGTTGATAAAGTTTATTGAAGGATGACGTAGGATGATGACGTGGTATATAAATCCCGTTATGTTGTATAATGTTTGAACCATGATTAAGATCGTTTGAGATCGAAACGCGTTGGTTGCCGTTCTTGCAAACTGCCTGTCGTGTTGTGTGATGTCCACCTTTCTGTATTTGGATTAATAAAGTGTTGAAGATATCATTTTATTCAACCCAGTGCGGATCAATTCTCATTTCAAAATTATCTTCAGCTGCGAGATCCAGCACAGGAGCGGTGAGCTGTTTCTTTCCTTGTGTTTACTTCGAGTTGTGAGCTAGGTTGCAGGGAAGATGGCAGGAGTTAGGAGCCTATATACCAGCCATAATGGAATAAGCAGGACAATTGGAGTTCAGTTATGGTTCTGTGGCTGTGGTCTATATGCTTGTTATCCTCTACCATCATACGGTCATACTTTTGTACAACTTTTCATTCTGTTTCATGGGAGTTCCAAATACAGCCTAACACACAGCTCTCAGAACTCCCACTGAACAAAATGGAGAGTTATGTGCAAGCGTTTTAATATATGTACACTGCTTCTACCAATAGTGGTGCACTTTTTATAAGCTGCCTCGGTTGAGGGTATCCTCTTCAAATACCCCTTATCAATCAATCTTCAAGTACATAAATCGTAGAGGAAACAGTATCAAAAAACTTTTATATACTTTCAAAAACCTTTAAACACACTTCATAGCATAGATGAGTATAAAAACCTGAAGGTATATCGGTATAAACAGTCTTTCTGTCTCGATCTGGAACCACTCTTGAACGAGTCCTCTGATAATTCTATGAGAACTCATAACAGAGCTGATGCGCAGTCCTTCCTTGCGACACTTTGGAATGAAAATATTCCTTTTTCAAGCATGCACAGTCTACCATTAGCACTGTTTAAATAGCAACGAGACAACGTCACGTGATATTTCATTCATGAGCACATTAACCCTTGACATTTAGTTCTCCAACTTCTTTTCTTAATGCTGCTTATACAATAGGGCATAACAAAAAACACCTTAAACTAAAAACCTCAGGTAGATGTTATGATAGCAAAAACGAAAAAAGAACATGACTTGAAGATTGAGTTATACACAACCCCAACCATTTTATACTAAGTCTTTTGGGGGCCTCTCCTGGGATGGCTAGGGGTCCCAGATGTAGGACTCGCACCTATCACACTTTGATGGCATATTCTGTCAACATGCCATGAAAGTGTGAGATGGCAAAATCCCTTTAAGCAGACTGTACATCAATATTAGGCCAAAGTAGAGGTAACCCCATTAGCCAAAGAACCCAGCCACCTAAGGAACTAGTAACACTTAGATTAGATACTATGGATATCCTGTGGGTAGTGAAAGTGATGGAATTTGATGAGAAAGACTTTTGAGGCCTCACACCCACTACTGAGCTAACTGGCTTCTGCCCTACCCGACATCCTATTCACAACTTTAACACTGCTGTGACGATTCTGTCCTGTTCCACGCAGATAATCTGCAATATGCCATTAGTAATTTCAAAAGATAGTAAAAATTGTGACTCTGCGATTATTGTTGAAGTTAATCGTTTCTGATAAAGGTTTCCAAAGACTATATTAAAATAGGAAACATACCTCTAGCTCATGTTATGTGGAAGAATTAACTATCTGCTTATTGTGCAAGAGGCGTATCATGAGCAAATGCTGGGCTTCATCTATATCTTATCTAATGTCCTTCCTCTGTGCTACCATCATAGACACCTCCACTACCAGCATGGACCAGTGCTTATACTACAGCGAATATTGGGAGCTACTAGAAACTTCTAGTGCAGACGCCCACTGCACAGTAGTTATGGTAGATGAGAGGAAGGTGAAAGAATAAGACATCCAAAATGGTCACTGTGATACATGCTGGGTCTTATTGGGGTAACCTAACCCTGTTGGGAGCCGCTTGCTATATAAGTATAGCTAAAGCTAGGAGCTTTCCTAAAGTTTCATGCTGCATATTTCCAAGTTATTTTTGTAAATTAAATTTTGCTTAAGCTTTAATATTCAATGACAGATACAACCACAAAATGAGTATAAACAATACCAATAACAAGACTTGTGGCACTATATAAAAGTGCTCTGATTATAGGTAAAATACTATTAATCATTCCTGCTAACTAATGGAAAATTTGTTTAAAGCATGATGCATGTAAAGTCTGATATACACAGCTGTATTTAGGATCCATAGCACAAGGGTTCAGAGTACAGTGTAAGAACTTGGTCCAAGATAAAGACCCTTGCACAGAACTATGCACAGTATTATGGGCCAAAATGGACATGCTACAGTGCATGAGGCAAAGGTGTCTTTTTCTTAAGGGTGTTGCATCAAAAGTAGACAAACTACTGGTTTTATTGCATTTTTGACCTACCTCTTATTTTTCTGGTCCTGTAGTCCCCTGTGTTTGCTGAAAGGGTGTCTGTAAAATGTTCAAGAATCTCCACAGTACCTAAAAAATAACTTTAGTGGAATAAGGGAGAAGTAGGATAGATACCTGAATGACCGTCCCCTCCCAACAGGAAGAGTTTGTAAAGAGTCCTATTATCCTATTTTCACAACCTACTGACTTATACTATCCTAATCACAGAAAAAAATAAATCCAAGAGCTTAAATCAACAAGTCATATAGTACAGAGTCCACTTCAAAACACAATTTCAAATCAGAGGAAAAGAAGTATGCAAACAATGATTGCTATAACAAATCCACATGATATCTTCAATAAATGGATATACATTACTTTCCCTTCAACTTATCCTGCACTGATCCCTATGTGAGGCGGAGTACTCGACCCACAAAGGGCTGCCCCACCGTTCGATTACTTAAAATAGAGCCATAGACATCCATCATTCATAATATCTTTTACCTAGAAGTGGTAGGGTGGCTTTTATTCTTGCATAGTCATTCATTTACCGTTACTGCAGCTCAAGAGGTATGATACGAGTGTCAGCTCGGTCTCATTTGCACTCAGCATGTTTTAGTGGAACCCCTTGACACTGCATAACCAAATGAAAAATCAGGAGTTCAGAGAGTTCTTTAGTGAGATAATGAAATGTAGTTACTACTCTTATAACTAATCACCTATTTTCTGGATTCTGCCTAGTTTACTAATAGGACTGCATACAGATTGTAATAGCTATTGTTACACTTATAAATAATAAAGTACACTACAGAATGGTGCTGGCTGACATTGCTGGCTCAAACAAATCTTGAATGGCTTTCCAGGCACAATGAGGTGATGTTCATACAACAAAGCACATTCGTTATGTTTTGCATTTGGTTCTGTAAAAATATAACTTCGCTTCACTTCATATGAGCATTCTGACATTGTTAATGTGATCATGCTGTTGAGTAGAGATGGAAGAATTAATATAGTGACTACCAATATTGCCATAGAGTCATCACAAAGTACTAATACACTGTTATGAACACATACAGTGGGGCAGATTTATCAATACTATCAAACACTTAGATCAGGGGTCCTCAAACTTTTTAAACAGAGGGCCAGCTAACTGTCCCTCAGGCCATCGGAGGACCGGAATATAGTTTTAAAAAAAAACTATAAAAAAATTCCTATGCACTATGCACATACAGTATATTATTTTGAAGTACAAAAACAAAACAGAAACAAATACAGTATTTAAAATGAAGAACAAGTAAAGTTAAATCATTCATATTTGTCACTAATAGTCATAACAAGTGATGCAAGTGTGCATCAGTTAGCCTAGATCTGGCTGGAGATTTCAGATGTTTCATTCTGGAAAAATAAGCAGGTAAATGTCCTTAATAGGCAGCATAGGTCCCCAATAGTCAGGTAAATGTCCCCAAGAGACAGCATATGTCCCCAATAGGCACGTACGTGTCCTCAATAGGCAGGTACAGGTTCCCAATAGGCAGGTAAATGTCCCCAATAGGCAGGTAAAGGTCGCCAATAGACAGGTAAATGTCCCCAATAGGCAGGTACAGGTCCACAATAGGCAGATGCATGTGCCCAATAGGCAGCATAGGTCCCCAAGAAGCAGCATAGGTCCTCAATAGGCAGCATAGGTCTCCAATAATCAGGTAAATGTCCCCAAGAGGCAGCATAGGTCCCCATTAGGCACGTTCATGTCCCCAATAGGCAGGTACAGGTTCCCAATAGGCAGGTAAATGTCCCCAATAGGCAGGTAAAGGTCGCCAATAGGCAGGTATATGTCCCCAATAGGCAGGTACAGGTCCACAATAGACAGCATAGGTCCTCCATAGGCAGGTAAATATCCCCAAGAGGCAGCATAAATCCCAATATACAGGTTCATGTCACCAATAGGCAGCATAGGTCCCTAATAGTCAGGTACAGGTTCCCAATAGGCAGCATAGGTCACCAATAGGCAGATAAATGTCCCCAATAGGCAGGTATAGGTCCCCAATAGGCAGGTAAATGTCCCCAATAGGCAGGTAAAGACAGGTAAATGTCCCCAATAGGCAGGTACAGGTCCCCAATAGGCAGGTAAATATCCCCAATAGGCAGGCATAGGCAGGTAAATGTTCCCAATAGGCAGGTAAATATCCCCAATAGGCAGGTACTGGTCCCCAATAGGCAGGCATATGCAGGTAAATGTCCCCAAGAGGCAGCATAAATCCCCAGTAGGCAGGTTCATGTCCCCAATAGGCAGCATAGGTCCCCAATAGGCAGGTACAGGTTCCCAATAGGCAGCATAGGTCCCCAATAGTCAGGTTAATGTCCCCAAGAGGCAGCATAGGTCCCCAATAGGCATGTACATGTTCACAATAGGCAGGTACAGGTTCCCAATAGGCAGGTAAATGCCCCCGATAGGCAGGGAAATGCCCCCGATATGCAGGTATAGGTCCCCAATAGGCAGGTATATGTCCCCAATAGACAGGTACAGGTCCCCAATAGGCAGCATATGTCCACAATAGGCAACATAGGTCCTCAATATGCAGGTAAATGTCCCCAATAGGCAGGTATAGGTCCCCAATAGGCAGGTAAATGTCGCCAATAGGGAGGTATAGGCAGGTAAATGTCCCCAATAGGCAGGTAAATGTCCCCAATAGGCAGGCATAGGCAGGTAAATGTTCCCAATAGGCAGGTAAATGTCCCCAACAGGCAGATATAGGCAGTTAAATGTCCCCAATAGCCAGGTACAGGTCCCCAATAGGCAGGTAAATGTATCCAATAGGCAGGTACATACCCCCAATAGGCAGGTACAGGTCCGCAATAGGCAGGTATAGGCAGGTAAATGTTCCCAATAGCTAGGTACAGGTCCAGCATAGGCAGGTAAATGTCCCCAATAGACAGGTACATGTTCCCAATAGGCAAGTACATGTCCCCAATAGGCATTAAAAAAATAAAATACCTGTACTCACCTATGTTCCCCGCTGCTCTGAAGAGGCGCCTACTCGACTCCGTCTTCTTCTAGCACAGACGGCGTGATGTCATCAGGCATGATGACACTCACGTTGTCTGTGCTGCATACGCAGCGCCGCCTCGTCATTCCACCCATAATTACAGGGTCCGCTGGCATTAAACTGTAGTGAAGTTCAATGTTGGCCGGGCCAAGGGGCGGCCACAGAGCTTAAAACATCCGGCGGGCCGGACAAACATCCTCGGCCGGCCGCGGGCCGTAGTTTGAGGACCCCTGACTTAGACAGTGTAAAGTTAGATTAGACAGTATTACAATGGGCCACTTTTATCATAGTGTTGATAAATGTTTGCCATGTTAAAACTGCCTAGTACAACTTTACATCTTTTATAAGTTGACTTACTTTATGCCACTAACTGCAGCTAAATTTTCACCCTTTGCATGAGGCCACTTTTTTCTAAGAAGGTGCCTAAGTGTCTAGTTACTGTCTAAAACACATAGTAAATGTGGTGTAAAGCCATTCACACCATTATTTTTGGTGAAAATTGCACAAGAATTCTGGCGCAACTGTCTTGATAAATGTACCCTATTGTGTTTCATAGAGGACAACCCATGTTGTGCAATAGATAGTCATAGTGCCCATATAATAATAATTTCAACAATAGGCAACTGACTTACAGATGCCAGGTATTGTGATGACATACTAGAACTGATCATGTCTCTTAATATTGTCATGCAA
This sequence comes from Phyllomedusa bahiana, assembly GCA_025379985.1. NCBI lineage: Eukaryota > Metazoa > Chordata > Amphibia > Anura > Hylidae > Phyllomedusa > Phyllomedusa bahiana. The sequence continues at coordinate 95,963 of JAODAL010000465.1, read as the reverse complement.
GACCCTTATGGTATATAATGGTGACAACCATAGTGCTCATACTGAACACAACTAATTTTCTGCATACTCTCTGTCTACTAACAGGAATGTTTCCGATTTAATATTTAGGGAAATAAAAAATTATTAAATGGTCAAAAATTTAAAAGTAAATTTAAATAATTTAAAATTTTTAATTATATGTTTTTTGGGTTTTATTAAACAGAAAATTATTTTAAAAAAATTCTACAGGGTTGTAATTTTTTTTAGAAATTTTTTTTAAGGGGAATTTTGTTCCCCTCGACCGGGGCAAATTTTCCGCCCCCCTTTTCCTTTTTGGTTTTTCCAAGGGACACACATTGAGTTTTCCTGTAGAGCAAGTAAATCGCGCCATTTTGGCTGGCCCACAAAATGTGTCTAATTATTATATTTGCAACGCCCCAGGAAAGTAAGCCCCTCCATTTTAAACCCCAAAAAAGTTTTCGGTTTTATAACACATTCCAAGGCCTTGAATCTAGGGTTATTAGAAATTAATAGGACAAAAAGGGGTTTTTTTGAAAAACCCAATCATACATCGTCTTCTCCTGAAGGCCAATATTTCCCCTTGGGAATGTTAAAGGGTTTTTCTAAAATATTTTTTTGGGTTTTTTTAATTAAAAAATTTTAAAAAAAACGAAACATTTGCCAAAAGCATTAAAAGGGCCCTTTAAAATTTGAATTTTGGATAAGCCCTGAAGGTATTAACATCTTTTTCGGGATTTTATAGCTAAGCCGACCGCTTTGATCTTATCATTATGGCTTAGGCGTTTGTAATCACCTTTAAATTGAAAACAGTCAGACAGGGTTCCGCAAAAGAATGCATTCGGGGGGAAGGAAGGAAGGAGACTAGGGCGTCTTGTCCCTGCTTCCGTGGAAACCCTGTGTGCGGGCTCTTGCTCTTTTAAGAAAAAGGGGGTTAAAGACAGAAACTTTTCTTTTGTATACTTTTAAAATTCAAAAATTAAATGTTTTGGGGGTATTGTGCTATATAAACTGTAAGATTCATAATTTAATACGTTTTTATGTTTTTGTATTATGGGAAATATGGTAGTAACATTTTTTTAAATTAAATTTTTAATAAAGTCATGGTTTATGGGAAATTTTCATCCCCTCTGTGAAATTAGACAAGACATTTCTTTCCCCTCACACAAATCGCCCCTCGCAACTACCTAGGCCAGGAAACCACAGGGTAATCGGGCCGCAACCCTTCCCTTTTCCCCCCTTATAAAGGTTAATTTAGGGTGTGTGCGAAAGAGGCCCCCAGGGGGGAAAGTGGAGCAGAACAACAACCAAAGCACGACCCCGCTCCACTTACAGGGGCCATGACAGGCTAAAAAACTCGTAATGGAAACCTTTTCCTTTAAGGAAACAGAATTATTTTAACTAAATTCTATTTAGTGACTTTAGGTATTGGCATGTGCCACATCTGTAGAAGGAGAATCAAATCCTGCTTCTGGTTTTAGCTATAGAAAGGACACAGTCACTGCCTCCCTCTTGTCTTGATGATAATTTGTCCTGGATATGTATAAATAAGGATGTCTGTATTACATATATTAGATCAGATTGTTATATGATAATAAATGATTACACATTGCTACTTTGCTCTTTAGAAATTCATCTGATAATGAGTTTCAGTTTTGCATCTTTTTATTCATTTAGACATTTGATTACATTATTATCTTTCCTTAGACAAATCCTTCCAAATTTGACTATGCAGAAGATCTGACAACACTTATCAGTCTGAATGAATCTAGTATAATCCATACTTTATGGCAGCGCTACCAGTCCCAGCTGATTCACACCAATGCCGGACCAAACCTGATAGTACTTAAACCAAGTGGACCTGTAACAAGTTTTTCTACAAAGGTTGGACACGTTTATCAGTTTATATTCTAAACAGTAACAAAGTATACATGTGTAGTAAACGTGATGCCATAATGACTGCAGTCATGTCGGAGCTGCCGTGGGGGAGACTCCGCAAATGATTTAGGTGTTCCCACAGATGCTCAATTGCGTTCAGGGAATTAGGGGGCTAGATAGTGCTTGGAGTCTTGGTCATGATCTTACAACCAATGCTGGACATTTCTAGTAGTGTGACATGTGGCATTGTCTTTCTGGAAGATCAGGGAAAACATTCAGCATAAATGGGTGTTCATGATTTGCAAGGATGGGTTCATACTCAAATGTGCCTTCCACATGGATGAGAGGGCCTAGAAAATGGCACACGAACATTCCTCAGAACATAATGCCGCCACCAGCTTGTATTCTTTCAGAAAGTTGTTTTTTTTTGGCGGCGGTGTGTGTGGGAGAGGGGGGGGGGGGGTTGGAGTCACATTTAGTCCTCAGTGTCCCCTTGTGTAGCCCCAGCCATAAGAGCATACATATGCTTTGTATCGATCCTCATACTTCAGAAATGAATATTAATCTTTTGACAGCTGCATTCACCTGGTGCATTCCTGTTACAGTGTTATATTGAGCACTGTATGGCTGGGTTATGGTGGGTGCAGTATGGAAGGCATTTTATGGCTGACGCTGCAATGGTAGGTACTGTGTGGATGGCACTATTGTGGTGGCCGCAGTATAGCTGGCACTGTTGTGGTGGGCACTGTGTGGCTGGTGCTGTTACGTTAGGAACTGTATGGCTGGCAATGTTATGGAGGGCACTGCATGGCTGGCACTGTTGGGAGCAATCCAGTAAAAACTGCTTTTGTTTCTGTATTATCTCTCATTTCTTCCTCAAAGAAGTATTTATTTCTGACACAATCATGGCAGATCCACCAGATATACGATAGAGGAGTTGAAGAGGTAGCTATGTATGTGTGTTGTTCTTTCTAGTTATAGTCACCACTTCTGTAACTTCCAAAAACTACAATGAAAATATGCGCCTCAAATCCTGTTACTTTAGTACTGCCCTCTCTGGCATTACCGAAAGTAGAACCAAGACCTCTTCCCAGCAATTTTCGGTATTTACAAACAAAATGCCATAAAGATCTCAGGTATGGCACCTGGGAAAAGTATAGTACGTGTAGTCATAATAATGTGAATCAATTGTGGCGTGTGTGTGTGTATATTGTGGGGACTAGCGGTCACAGAGGCAGGCACAAGCGGGTAGGTTGCACAAAAATATAGGGTTTTATTTTCCACCGGCAAAACAAACAGCAGTAATAACATAAAGTCTATTGCAGCAGGCTTACTTCAGCCGTATAACACGCAGCAAATCAAAGGTAAAGTCCAGCATCAAAAAATAAATCAAACATGTACTCCACCATGTGGCTGGTGACTTCCTTGGTAGGAGACCCACAGGTCTGTTTCAGGGGTCCGTAAGCAGACCCCCTCTCTCCTGCTCAGCACCTCTGGAGACAAGTACTTCCAAACACATCCTTAAAGCCATCCGCTCAGGTTAACTCTCTCACCTGGTCTCTTCCTGCACAGGTTTTAAAAGGGCCTTTGGGATTCCGGTAAAGCCTGGACCGGGAGGGGTGAACGGCTCCCACCCACGCTACAGCCGTTCAAAAAAGCAGCCCAATAAAGCTGCACAGCACTATGCTAAAAATACCACGCCTACGTAACCTATGGTTACCTATCTCTAATGCGCTGCTTTTTCCCCCACCCAAGACCCGGTTCCTTGGTGGGCCCCACTAGTGCAGTTCTCTTGCTCCCATTCTGCTGTTGTGGAAAGACCGGGCTGTCCTACTGGATCGGCCTCCCTGACATCCCTGGAACTTCCTTACATTTGCAGCATAATACTAGGGACATACCTTCCACCCACTATCTTTTCCTGCTGGTTGCTTACACATCCCCCCCCTGCCAAGGCCGGGGACTGGGCACTTGAACTGACCAGACAGTGGAGCCCTTGACAAGGCGTCAGCATTTATATGCTGTTTCCCAGCCCTGTGTTCTACCACAAATTTGAAATTTTGAAGTGCCAGGACCATTTTGTCACTCTGGCATTATTGCCTTTATTTCGGTACATTCCACTGTAACGGGGAAATGATCTGTCACCAACCTGAATTTTCAAACCTCCAGATAATACCTAAGGACTCTAAAGCCCACTTTATCGCCAGACACTCCCTTTCTACTATGGGAAAAGTTTTTTCACAGGACGTGAGCTTCCTACTCAAATATGTAATGGGGTGCTCCTCACCATTCACCTCCGTGACATGACTGCACCCAACCCCACCTCTGAGGCTCTGTCTGATAACAAACTCCTTAGTGAAGTCTGGTGCCACTAATACTGGCTGGCTACAAGGGCTTTTTTCAGGGCCTGAAATGATTTCTCTGCCTCCTCAGACAATTTCACCATCACTGCCTTCCTCCCTTTGTTAGGTCGGTTCCAGCGGGGGTGCAACTGAAGCGAAGTTCGGCACAAACCTGCAAATAAGCCGACAATCCCCAGGGAAAGCCCCACCTGCTTTTTTGTAAGGGTTTTGGCCACCTCTGAATTGCCTCTACTTTTTTTATTTTGGGGTTTATTGTGCCCCTACCCACAATATACCCCAAGTATCGGGCTTCTTCCAGCCCAATGGCGCATTTTTAGGGTTAGCTGTAAAAACCCTGCTTCCTGAGTGAGTTGAGTACTGCCTGTACCTTGCTGAGATGGGACTCCAGTCCGTACTGAAAATGACAATATCGTCTAAATAGGCAGATGCCCTACCTGGTATGGGGTTTTAGAATCTTATCCATTGCCCTCGAAATGTAGCTGGGCCCCCTGTAACCGAAAGGCATCCTGGTGAGTGGAACAGCCCCCTCTGGAGTGGAGAAGGCAGTTTTCTCTTTGGCCTCTTCTGACAGGGAATCGCCAGTAACCTTTCGTAAGGTCCAGTGTTGTTATGTACCTGGCTAACCCCAGTCTCTCAAACAGTTCATCCACCCGGGCATCGGATAGGAATCCCACTTAGATACCTCATTTAGTTGGGGAAATCGTTGCAGAAGCGCCCAATTCCCATTTGGCTTAGGCCCCCAAACCCCAATGGCAACCACCCCCTTTTGGACTCTTCAATGGCCGCCAGGGCCAACATGCGCCTTACTTCCTCAGAGACCGCCTTCTCCGAGCTTTTTGGGATTCGGTAGGGTTTGACAGAACTTTTACCCCAGGGCCTGTAATATCTCATGCTGTACCACATCTGTAGTGCCTGGAAGGTCAGTGAAGATGGCCCTATTCGCTGTAGCAACTCCCAGGTCTCCTGTCTTGAGGTTTAACAGGGCGTCCCCTATGACAACCTTCCCAAAATCTGACTGTGCTTCCACTTGGGCTGTCAGAGACACTACCAGGGCCTCTCTGTCCCGGGCCCCGGCTTTATTAAATTTATGTGGTAATGGTTTTAAAAGGTTTTTTTTCCTGGCTGATGTATTTTTTTAATTTACCTCTCCAACTCTCTCTACCACTTCATACGTCCCTGCCATTTAGCCAGGAATTTACTCTCGACCGTGGGGAAACCCGGACCATACGCGATCCCCAGGGTTAAACTGCCTAACCCTAGCGGCCCTATTGTATACTGGCTCTGTGACTCCTGTGCCCTCTGCAGGTGCTCCTTCACAATGGGGATAACCCGGCCGAGCGATCCTGCATCTGAGCGACGTGTTCTACAACACTTTTGTAGGGGGTAGCCTCACACTCCCATGGGCTCCTTGGGGATGTCCAGCATACCCCTAGGTGTTCTCCATACAACAATTCAAAGGGGAAAACCCCATGGAAAATTGAGGAACCTCTCTGATGGAGAATAGAAGGTATGGCAGCAGACAATCCAGTCCCTCCCATCCTTTTCTAACCAAACCCTTTTTCCCGCATCCCCTTCAGGGTTTTATTAAATCCCCATCACAACCCATCCGTTTTTAGGATGATATACCCGAGGTCCTCAGTTGTTTAATGTGCAGTAGTATCACAGGTCCTTCATTCCCTAGACATGAAGGGTGTCCCCTGGTCCGTTAGGATTTCCCTTTTGGGAAACCCGTTCTATAGAAGACCTGCATCAACTCTCGGGCAAAACACTTTGAGGACATATTTTCTTAGGGGGATGGCCATCTGGATACCTGGGACGTAATCTAGTATGACTAATTGTACTGGTGGCCCCGGGCCGACTTGACTAATGGCCTAAAGAGATCCATAGCGATTTTGTTTCGAATGGCACTTCGATAATGGGGAGGGGAACTAAGGGCTCCTGAAATGGGACATAGGAGCGGTGAGTTGGCACTTGGGGCAGGACTTACAGAAATTGGCAATCTCTTAAAGACACCCGGGCCATAAAACGTTTAAAAAAACCCGCTCTTGCGTTTTCTCTGCCCCATGTGCCCCCCTAGCACATGACTGTGAGCCATATCCAGTACCATCCTCCTATAAGGTACAGGTACCAACAGTTGTTCCACAATTTCCCCTCTTATCTCTACAACCCGATACAGCAAATCATGACTTACAGCAAATGCGGGAAATTTTTTCTCGCCGCCGGCTCTTGCGGCACCTCATTTAGTACCGGGTTTCCTGGGCCCATGCATTCTTTAGGGTGAAGGTCTCGCAACTGAGCCGTGCCAAAAGTTCTCACGCGACACCTCCAGGGCGGTATATTTTGCTTTAAAGGCGGACAACTCTTCCTCGCCTCCTGCCAATAACAGCTAAGGGAAGTCATGAGTAACAACAGTGGTCACCCCTACGCAATATTGTACATCCTCCGCTAGGGAACTGGACTGAGGGTTGGGGACCAAGGCCCTCACAGCATCACCTTGGGGTTGAGACCAAAGTTCCCAGAACAGGGAAAATCCCTTCCCAGGATTAGGGGATGTAGCAAGTCTTTATATGCCCACCCCCATGGCTCAAGTCCCGCAAAAAGTCTCGATAGTCACTGTCGCATGGGTAGTGCTTCGTGTCCCATGAATGCAGACCACCCCCACCAAACCGCTTTTTTCCGGGGTAACCAGGTCATGCGGAAGGCAGCTCGCAAGAGGTAACTAGGTTTCCAGAGTCCAACAGGGCCACCACACTGAACACCATTCACCGGACACGACATTCCTTAGGGCCTGGGTCTGGCAGGGGCAAAGCACTACAGGCAGGGTGAGCAAAAATGGAGAGGCGACGGGGGGCACCACACTCCATGGGCTCCTCCTGTGGGGGAAAAGTGTGCTGCAATATGCCCCAATTGTTGGCACTTTCCAACAGGCACTTCTGCTCGACCACCCAAGGAGTTTTTAAAGGGGTAAAGTACCTTCTCTGGGCCCACCAACCTCTCTCTTCTGGGTGGAAACCAAACCCCCACTCTGTCTCCGGTCACGGTTCCCCTGGTCCGTCGGCGGAGAAAGTTTTGACGCCTGGCCCCAGATAGGACTCTGTAGTGGTGTACCGCTCCACGAGGGCAATCAACTGGTCCACGCTTGGGGTCTCCCTGGGCAACCCAACGATGCAGCTCTCAGTGGTAGTCCACTTGCGTAGCGGTCCATGAGATCCCCTCTAAGATGGCGGACGGACTCAGCACCTCCGGTTGCAGGCCCCTTGCGCACAAGTGTAGAAGGGGCAAACAAGCTGGGGAGGGGGTGCTTATGCTTTTCAAACCGCCATCATGGACTCTGCGAGCCCGCACCGCTAGGGTGACTCCCCGCCTGGCCATAATCTCTGCCTTGAGGAGGTCATAGTCCTTGGCTTGCTCGGTAGTGAGTCAAAGTAGGGCCCTTCTGCGGCTCCCCGATCAAATAGGGCGCCAGAACTTCCGTCCAGACGGCACCTCGAGGGGTTTCTCTCTTTCCGCCAGCCTCTCAAAACACCGCCAGATACGCCTCCACGTCATCAACAGGGGTCATCTTCTGCAAAGGCGCCCGTACTGCCTTTTTACTGTGCACGACCCCCCCGAAACCTCCTCCGTCCTCTGGGCCGAAAATTGACTCTGAGTGCTGCAATCTGTTTTCCCGCAACAGACGTTGGTTTCTTGCTGGTTTGGCATTTTGGCCTGCACCAGGTGCTTTCATAGTTCCTCCATTGGTGTGGACTGGTTAGGCAGGAATGCAGCAGCCCTTTACCCAGGCATACAGTTTCACAAAACGTATATAAAGTCCAAAAAACGTATGCTGCTGTTTACCCTTAGCAACCAGTGCCCATACAACCTCCAAACCCTATGGTGGGGACTAGCGGTCACAGAGGCAGGCACAAGCGGGTAGGTTGCAACAAAAATAAAAGGGTTTTATTTTCCACCGCAAAACAAACAGCAGTAATAACATAAAGTCTATTGCAGCAGGGTTACTTCCCGCCGTATAAACGCAGCAAATCAAAGGTAAAGTCCAGGGATCAAAAAATAAATCAAACATGTACTCCATCGTGTGGTGGTGACTTCCTTTGTAGGAGACCCACAGGTCTGTTTCAGGGGTCCTAGCAGACTCCCTCTCCTGCTCAGCACTCTCTGGAGACAAGTAATCTTCAAACACTCCTTGACACCGCATCAGGTTAACTCTCTCACCTGGTCTCTTTTCCTGCACAGGCTTTAAAGGCCCAGGGATTCCGGTAAAGCCTGGAACCCCGGAGGGGTGAACGGCCTCCCACCCACGCTACAAGCCTTCAGAAAAAGCAGCCCAATAAAGCTGCACAGCAGCTATGCTAAAATACACACCCTACGTAACCTATGGTTTACCTATCTCAAATGCTGCTTTTCCCCCCACCAAGATCCGGTTTCCTTGGGTGGGCCCCACTAGTGCAGTTTTCTTGCTGCCATTCTGCTGTGGAAAGACCGGCTGTCCTACTGGATCGGCCTCCCTGACATCCCTGGAACTTCCTTACCATTTGCAGCATAATACTAGGGACATACCTTCCATCCACTATCTTTCCTGCTGGTTGCTTACAATATATATTATATATTATATATATATATATATATTATATATATATATATATATATATATAGTATATTAAAGATAGAGGATATGAGGCGCCTATTTTCGTCATAGTTTTTGGAGGTTACAGATGTGGCTGTTTCACTACTATAACAAGAGAGAGATCAACACACATATATCCTCTTCTTCAACTCATCTCTTACCCTTTCTTGAACCTATCAGACATTTTTATGGTATATCTAATCGATATCCCATGATTGTGTTAGAAATAAATACTCCTTTCAGGAACAATTGACAGATAATAGAGAAATAAAGACAGTTTTTACTGGATTGCTCATTTAGGTTGCTTAAAATACCATATGTAGCCCTATAGTCCCAGCCATACAGTGCTTATCATAACAGCACCAGTCACACAGTGCCCACCATAACAGTGCTAGCTATACAGTCCCCAGTATAACAGTGCCCACCAGCTGGAGGGTAAATTTTTAACAATTATATATATATATATATATATATATATATATATATATATTCAGTTAAAAATATAACATGTATATATATTTTTCAAATCCTTCTACTTCTGCAGTGTCCGGCAGACAACGCTTAAGATAACTCCATTATCCAGCCATCTTCTTTTAAAATGATCACTTTATTGATACTGTTACAGCATAATGATTAAGATTTTTTAGAAATCGAATCGCGTCTTTGCAATAAGCATCTGATCGCCAATTGAATCCGTACTACTCTCCGTCAAAAAAAGTTTTTAAATTATGTATCAATAAAGTGAGAATTTTAAAAGAAGACGGCTGGTTAATGGAGTTACCTTAAGCGTTGTTTGCTGGACACTGCAAAAGCAGAAGGATTTGAAAAGGCTTGTTGTTTGCCCAAGGAGGAGTTACTCGGGCATCTGAGCACCGCATTCAGTGAATTCAAGAGCAACGAAACAGTAAGTGAGCCGTCTTATTTCCACAAACATATATATATATATATATATATATATATATATATATATATATATATATATATATATATAATATATATATATATAACATTTTAGAGAGGCAGAGTCTCTCAGAAGTCAGGATAGTTGGGGGTTCACCAATCTGTGAAAGTCTGAATCTGGAGCGGTGGAACAATTTCAAAAAAATGTTTATCATAAAATTGCTACGACTTTTAATATTCCACCATGTACAATACATAATATCATTGAAAGATTCAGAAAATCTGGAGAAATCCATATAAACCTGTTACAAAGTGGAAGGTCAATATTGGATGTTTCTATGGGCATCTTTGGCAGCACTGCAATAAAAAAGGGGCATGGTTTAGTCATGCAAATTACTGCATGGGCTCAGGAATACTTTCAGAAATCATTGTCTGAGAAGTTCACCATGTAATCCTCAAATGCAAGCAAAAGCTCTATTATGCAAAGAAGCCATATATCAACATAGTCCAGAAATGCGATAGTTTTCTCTGGGCCAAAGCTCATCTAAAATGGACTAAGGCAGGGTAAAAAACTGTGCTGTAGTCAAATGAATCAAAATTTGACATACTTTATAGAAACCACTGACAGTTTGTCCCTGAGTAGAGGCACAATCCTGCTTGTTAGTGCACAGTTCAAAAGCCTGCATCCCTGACAGAATGAGTTTGAAAAGTGCCTATGTCACATGCTTCCACCCGGACATTGTATCCTTTAAGGAAAGCCCAGCAAATTCCAGCAAGACAATGCTAAACTACATACTACAGCCATCATAACAGAATGGTTTCACAGAGAAGAATCCGGACACTGAACTGAACCCCTGCAATCCAGACCTTCCACTAGAAAACATGTGCTGCAATATTAGATGCAAAAATTCAGTAAAGAAGACTCAGGACTATTGAGAATCTAGAACTATACATCAGACAATAATGGGACATTTCCCAGAACTCTGGCAACTGGTCTCCTCACTTTTTAGACCTGTAACGGCTGAGTAGTGGATCCGCTGGACCCCCGCAAGCGATGGTAGTTAAGCCCAGCCAGGGAACGGACTCTAAGTAGCCCCCCGGTTTTAACCAGAGCCCGCCGCAAAGCGGGATGGACTTGCTGCGGCGTGAGGCTACCAGGTCGTCCCCCCTGACGTGACTTGCTTGCGGTGGCAGCCGAGGTGCAGCGTGGTACAGAGTCGTAGTCCGAGAAACGTAGTCGTGGCCAGCAGGAGGTCAGGGCAGGCAGCAAAGGTTCGTGGTCGTGGACAGGCAGGAAGGTCAGGGCTGGCGGCAGAGGTTCGGAGTCGAGAAACGTAGCAAGAGGTCTGGTACACGGTAAGGTGGAGAATATACTTAGGGAAACGCTTTAGCTAAGGCACAAAGGCAACATAGATTCAGCAAGGAGTGACAGGGAGCGAAACCCTTTAAAAATTAGAGGAGGGCGTCTGGCAATTAGCCAATTAAAACGGGACGCTGGCCCTTTAAATCTCCGAGAACGAGCCGGGCGCGCGCCTTAGAGAACGGGCACGCGCCTCGGCCGGCAGAGGTCGCGGACGGGACAGGAACGGGGTCAGGGAGTCCCTGTGTGCTGCGGACCGCCGCTGTCCCGCGGCCAGCGTCGCGCCCCGGACCCGGCACCACCCCCGGGAGGGCAGACACGGGTGCGCCCGCGGCCCGCGGGCCGAGGAGCAGAGGCACCCGTGACAGTACCCCCCCTTAGGTCTCCCCCTCTTCGTGGGCCGAAGGAATCTGCGGATCAGGTCTCGGTTCAGGATATTGGACTTCCGGTTCCCAGGACCTCTCTTCGGTGCCGAAGCCCCTCCAATCTACAAAAAAAAAATCGCTTACCCCTGATGGTCTTCATATCTAAGATGTCCTTCACTTCAAAGAAATCAGGGGATTCAAAACACCGGAGACGGAGTAGCGCTCCTCTGGGAGAACCGATTCAGGACCAGGGCTTTAGAAGGGAGACATGAAATGCGTGAGGAACCCGTAGAGACGGAGGCAGGCAGAGTTTATAGGACCCCGGGTTCATGGTCGCAGTATTCTGAAAGGTCCCAGAAACCGTGGCCCCATTTTAAAAGCTGGGGATCTTGAGTCGTTGTATCTAGAAAAAGAGCCACATTTATCCCTGGGAGGAATATTGGGGAAGGTCTTCTCCTCTTGTCAGCTTGCGTTTTCATGCGGGCTGAAGCCTGAGTAAGGCTTGTCGGGTTCTCTCGCCAGATGACATGATATCCTGAACCTGGTAGTCCACGGCGGGGCCCCGGAGGCAGAAGCCAAGGGGAGGGGAGGGGGGCGAGGTGACGTCCGTAGACCACAAGAAATGGAGAGCGGCCAGTTGAGTGGGAAAGTCCCGGTGATTATACGAGAACTCGGCCAAGAAAGCAATTCGGACCAGTTTTGTCCTGACGTCCGGACACGAAGTGCCTTTTAGATACTCCCCCAAGATCTGGTTTACCCTCTCCACCTGCCCGTTAGTCTGGGGAGGATATGCGGAGGAAAAATCCAGCTTGATTTGCAACCGGGAACACAGGCACGCCAGATTTTAGAGACAAATTGGACGCCTCGATCAGGGGACAATGTGGGATGGTAAACCATGCAGACGAAAAATGTGCTGGAAAAAATACCCCCGCCAATTGGGGAGCTGAAGGGAGACCAGGCAGTGGCACAAAGTGGGACATTTTTGAAAATCGGTCAGTGACCACCCAGATGACAGAGTTCCCCGAGGAAGGGGGAAGGTCCGTGAGGAAGTCCATGCCTATGTGTGTCCATGGAGCCTCCGGAACAGGCAGAGGGACTAGGAGGCCTGTGGGCCTATGGCATGGGACCTTGTTTCAGGCAAAGTGGTACAGGAAAGAAAAAAAGTCCTTGACATCTTGGAGCAGAGTTGGCACCAGTAGTGTCGCGAGATGAGGGCATAGGATTTTCGAAACCCGGGATGACCACGGCCAGAAGAGAGCTATGCCCCCAACCCAGAATTCTCTTCCTGAGGTGCGGGGCGCACTAGGTTCTGCCTGGAGGAACGCTACGGAGATCCACAGGAGCCATGTGGACCAGTCGTTCAGGAGCAATGATGTGCTAAAGAACTGGTTCCTCTCCGGTAATGTCAAAAAGCCAGGAGAGAGCATCCGCCTTGACATTTTTCTCAGCCGGACGGAAGTGTATCTTAAAATCAAAACGAGAGAAAAAAAGAGCCCACCGGGCCTGGCGAGGTTTTTAGGCGCTGAGCCGTCTGCAGGTATTTGCAGATTCTTGTGGTCTGTAAAGACGTCAAACGGATGTCGAGCTCCCTCCAAGGATGCCGCCACTCCTCTAGGGCTAAATTTTTATGGCCAACAGCTCCCGATCTCCAATGGCATAATATCGTTCTGCCGAAGAGAAGGTCTTTGAAAAGAAACCGCATGTGAGGGTCTTGCCTTTAGGGCCCTTCTGGGTCAGGACCGCCCCTGCTCCCACGGAAGAGGCATCTACCTCAAGGCTGAAGGGTCTCTCTGGATCCGGACGGACCAAAATAGGTGCGGAGGAGAACGCAACTTTAGTCGGGAGAAACGTTTCCTCGGCAGATGGGGGCCAACATTTAGGATTAGCGTTCTTCCTGGTGAGAGCCACGATGGGAGCCCCCAACGTAGAAAAGTGGGGAATAAACTGCCGGTAGTAGTTGGCGAATCCTAAAAATCGTTGAATCGCCTGGAGACCGACAGGTCGCGGCCACTGCTGGATCGCAGAGAGTTTCGCAGGGTCCATCTGAAGACCTCGATCAGGGGACTATGTACCCCAGGAAAGGAAGGCTGGCCTGGTGGATGCAGCACTTTTCCAACTTGGCATACAGTCGGTTGCCCCGCAGGCGTCGTAGGACCCTGGCGTACTTGTCTTTGGTGGGTCTTTTAAGGTCAGGAGAAAAAATCTAAATATCGTCCAAGTATACAATGACGCAGGTGTACGCAAGTCCCGAAAAAACGTCTTTGACAAACTCCTGAAAAAATGGCTGGGGCGTTGCACAGCCCAAAAGGCATAAATGAGATATTCGAAATGCCCGTCCCGTGGTGTTGAATGCCGTTTTCACTCACCCCCCTCACGAATTCTGATGAGGTTGTAGGCTCCACGTAGATCTTATTTGGTGAAGACCCTGGCTCCACGGAGGCGGGTCGAAGAGCTCAGATATCAGGGGTAGAGGGTAGCGATTCTTCCAAACCCTGAACTTGTTTAGCCCTCTGTAATCAATGCACGGGCGAAGCGAACCGTTCTTTTTTCTGGACGAGAAGAAACCGGCTCCCGGCAGGCGAGAGGATTTGCGTATGAATCTTTTGACAAATTCTCTGTATGTAGGCCGACATGGCCTGGGTCTCGGGCACAGAGGGAGGATAGACCCCCCCCCCGTGGGGGGCTGGTCCCAGGAAGGAGGTCTATGGGACAGTCATACGGCCGATGAGGAGGTAACTTCTCAGCCTGTTTCTCCCGAGAAAAACATCTCCAAAATCCTGGGACTCCGTGGCAGACCCTGAAGAAGAAAACCTGACGAACGACTGGGGAGGAGAGATGGACACCGGGCGTGGTGCCAACCAAACAAAGTTCCTGGCACTCCGAAAACCCCAACGAAGGACTTCGCCTGTCTTCCAGTCAAGCGTAGGGCGTGGCGTTGCAACCAGGGTATCCCCAAAAGGGTCGCCGAATGAAACGCGAGGCCCGAACGTGGAAGGAGATTTCTCTGTGTGCAGAACCCCAACACGGAGGGTCACTGGACTGGTGAATAAACTGAATGGAGTCGCTGAGGAGCTCCCCACTGACGGAAGAGATAAGCAACGGCCTTTTCCGATGGGTCATTGGCAAGCGGGGAGCGTGACACAAAAGCGGGATGAATAAAATTCCCGGAGGAGCCCGAGTCCAAAGGAAAGGCAGAGGCCCGTAGAGATAGACCCGCTTCCGTGATTACCTCCACTGGCAAACAACAGTCGTGGAGAGGAAAGGTGCAGCACCTAGGGAGCCTCTCCCACAGCCCCTATGTGCGGGCGTTTCCCGGCCGCTGAGGACACTGCGGACAACTCCTGCGAAAATGGTCCGGACTAGCGCAGTAGAGGCAGAGATTCTCCAGCCTGCGACGGGACAGTTCCGACTCCGACCAAGTGAGCCCAGTCCACCTGCATGGGGTTCTTTCAGTGGACGACTGTGGAGGGAAGCAGCAGAGATCTCTGATACTGGGACGACGAGTTAAACCCGGGGGGGGTTGTGCCAAGTCCGTTCCCGACGGAGCTCCTGCTGTCTCTCGCAAAACGCACGTCTATGCGGTGGCTAGATGGATGAGCTCACTCAACGACGATGGGGGATCTCTGGCTGCGAGGGCGTCCTTTACTCTGCTTGACAGACCCTTCTTAAATGTGGCACACAGAGCGACTTCATTCCAGGTCAGCTCGGAGGCTAGGGTGCGGAATTGAACCGCATAATCCCCTACAGAGGAGTCCCCTTGGCGTAGATTATTAGCGCCGTCTCCGCGGAAGATGCTCGCGCAGGCTCCTCGAAAACGCTGCGGAATTCTGTGAGGAAGGCCTGTAGATCTGCGGTCACCCGGGTCATTCCGAGGTCCCAAAGAAAGGCGTCGCCCAGGCTAGGGCCTTCCCCGGGAAAACAGACTCACCACGAACGCCCTTTGACTTTCAGTGGAAACTGGTCGGCCATCAACTCCACGTGGGATGGAGCACTGCGTGACGAAACCTCTACAGAGCTTCGAGTCCCCATCAAACTTGGAAGGCAGTGGAGGCGAAGCTTCGGACCCACGGTTGCCAGTGAGACGGCCGGGATAGAAGAAGACACCGGGCCAGAGACAGGTTGCTGCTGCTGGGAACGCCAGGAGTTGGCGCATTTATGGCGGACAGCTGTCCAGTTGCTGAGCTTGTTGCGATATCTGCTGCGACTGTTTGGGCAACAATGGACGTGAGATCTGAGATGCTTAGCAGGGCACCTTGGCGGGATCCCTGGCTGGATCTAACTGTAACGGCTTTAGTAGTGGATCCGCTGGACCCCCACAAGCGGGTGGTAGCTAAACCCCGCGAGGGAACGGATCTAAGTAGCCCCCGGTTTTCACCGGCCTGCCGCAAAGCGGGATAGACTTGCTGCGGCGTGAGGCTACCAGGTCGTCCCCATGACGTGACCCTTTCTTGCCGGTTGGCAGCCGAGGTGCAGCGTGGTACAGAGTCGTAGTTTCCCAGAATCGTAGTCGTGGCAGGCAGGAGGTCAGGGCAGCAGCCAAAGGTTCGTGGTCGTGGACAGGCAGGAAGGTCAGGGGTGACGGCAGAGGTTCGGAGTCGAGAAACGTAGCAAAGAGGTCTGGTACACGGTAAGGCGAGAAAAATATTAGGGAACGCTTTTTGTAAGGCACGAGGCAACATAGATCCAGCAAGGAGTGACAGAGAGCGTAACCTTAAATAGAGGAGGCGTCTGGCAATTAGCCAATTAACGGGACACTGGCCCTTCAAAATCTCCGAGAACGAGCGCGCGCGCCTTAGGAACGGCTCGCGCGCCTCGGCCCGGCCTGAGGGCGGGGCGGGGCAGGAACGAGGTCAGGTGAGTCCCTGTGTGCTGCGGGACCGCCGCTCGTCCCGCGGCCAGCGTCGCGCCCCGGACCCGGCACACACCCGGGAGGGCAGAGGAGTTACGAGGAGAGAGGTATTAGACATTATGGGCGACATGCATGAAATTTGGCACGTGAACGCCAAATTTCATGTGCATAATAAAGGCATAGAATGCACCTGATTTATGAACCTGCTCTACAGCGCGACATAAATCAGGCGCATTTTAGCGCTAGGGCAACATTTCTGGATCAGGTATACCACTTTGAAAGTGCTATACCTTTTCCAGCTGTAATGCGCCCAGAAATGCTGTAGCAAAGCTATAACTCTATAGCTTCGTTATGGTCCCAGTGAGCCCTGCCCCCCGCGTGCGGAAGATTTAAAAATGTATGAACGGGGCTGCACCTGATATCAGGCTGAAAACACGCCAGATATCTGATGCAGCCCCATTCATACAAATCGCACTACGTGCACACGTCTGCATTGAACCACTGTTTTGTTTTCTATTCATAGGAAACCTTATGTAACCTCCACATGCGTTTAGTGTCATACAAATCTGACTACGGCATGCTCTGTCGGCTACTGTTTGCATAGAGAAATACTGCATAGCAACCCAAAAAAGCATATTACAGCAGAATATGGAGCTTGTACAGCTTCTATACATTAACGTTAGGATCAATGCATATTGTTTGTTGAGGACATGCTTCTTCATTAAAAAAAAACTAAGAACATTTCAATAGCAGATGCAGTTTTCTGTGATCACACCAGGTGGCACTGTACATCTATGTATTTAATATTGTATACACAATTCACCTTATCACTGTAAAGTCTAACTACAGATTAATTCATATTTGCTGTTAGCAGCTTATACAATTCAACAATGGCAATTTTACTATCCTAGTATTGGTTTCTGACTTGATTATAGTGTAAATCTATTACAATATGACAGCTCAGAAAAACACACATTTCACATGAAATATGCTTTGTAAAGTTTCTAAAAAGTCATATTATTCTTACATTCTTTTTCTTCTACTGTTTGTCATCACAGTTGCACCAATATAAATTTAATATCTTTTTATCACTTAATTGATCTCTCCTACTATTTCACGTAGGGGCTCACTGAATGTCAACTTAGTCCGTGACTAGCACACTAAATCCTCTAGCTCTTCTCACTAGGTATTCAAAGGAAAGAAGGACAGCATCCCACCCCACATCTGTTCAGTGGCTCAGAAAGCCTATTGGAACATGTTAACCCAGCGCCAGGATCAAACAATTGTGCCCTTGGGAAGAAGTAGTGCAGGCAAAACAACCTGCTGCCAGATGGCATTGGAGTACCTTGTAGATGCTGCTGGGAGTGTGGACAACAGAGTAACAGGTAGGGTCACCATCAGCATTGATGTATTAGGCTTATTCACTTTAATTATGTTGTATGAATTGTTATGTTATATCCATCATTGATGAGCCTGTAGTAACATATTAGGCAATTACATTAAAGGAGTTGTCCAGTTCAACAAAATTATGGTTAAATAAGCCCAGGATGGGGAAGAATTATATAAAAAAAAGATACTCGCTTTCTGTTCCCCCACCACTGCCTCTCTTAAATTCCCAGGATCTCCTCTTCACTTTCAGGTCCCTATCCCGACACACATAGTGAGTGAATAGGGTGCAAGCATCACTCGTGTGTCGGCGGGAGTCAATAGGCTTCAGAATGGCAGTGGCAGGGGACCAGAAGGCAATTTTTTTTTCCATTTTTCTCCACCTTGGCTCCTATTACCCATGATTTATACACAGTGGAAAACCCCTTTAAATAGGTTGCCCATTTTGAGGCAAACAGATTTTATTGAGGTGGGCTCCTTATGGAGTAGAACAGAAAGATGCTCTGTAATCATAGCTCCTGCTCTCGCAGACTTGAGCCATTCATGTATTGCACAGATAGCTGTTGTATAACTCCACATTTTTCCTTTGGCTAGTTGAGGCCACCTGTGATAACCCTATCACCCCCTATTTAATAAAAAAGGGGGTGATAACCAGAATCATGAGTAGGAGCTTACTTATAGACACTGGGGCAGATTTATCAAGGCAGTTGCGCCAGAATTCTGGCTCAATTTGCATCAAAAAACAGCTTTTCGCCACATTTACTATGTGGTTTAGACTGTTTCAGACACTTCTGCGCCTCGGCCAGGAGGCTTCATAAAAGGGTGTGGTTTCACAGAAAGGGGTGTGGCTTACGTGCGACAAAAAATGTGACCAAATTCTGGTGTAAAAGTAAGCCAACTTAAAGATGGTACAAACTTAGACTAGACAGTCTTAACCTGCGACAGAATTATCAACACTACGATAAATGTGGCGCATTGTAAGACTGTCTAGTCTAACTTTACACTGTCTAAAAGTAAGACACTATTGATAAATCTGCCCAACTGTATTCTGCAGACCTCCTGGTTATCTATTGGATTGCTGCATGGGTATTAGTATTGTCACAAAAGGTATGAAATGCACAAGTGGACGCTCTGATAAAAAAGATGACTGGACAGGTCATAGATCTATTGGGATTAAAGCTAATTGTTCTCTATTAAACACTAAGGGCAACATGTATGTATTTTGACGCTCAGACACAATTTTTTTTTGCGTGTATTTGTAGCATAGAATGCTCCTGAATCTATTAACCTGTTCTACTGCGTGTCATAGATTTGGCGCTTTCTAGCTACAAAGCGACACTTCTGGCTCAGGTAAACCACTTTTAAAGTGGTCGACTAGTTCCAGCAATAATGCACCTGGATTTGCCGATCAAAAGTCATACATGTGCAGCTTTGTACGGTTGTAGTGTGACACGCCTCCAGCACGCCCCCTGATCTCAGGCGCATTACAAAGTGCTGCGGATGCTTTATGATGCACCTGATAAAGGAGTGCGCCTGATTATAAATACAGCATACAGGGCAGGGACAGTTTTTGGGCTGAAAAGACGCCAGACCTCTGGTGCAGCCCCGTTCATACATGTCACCCTAAGTTGACATTCACAGTTCCATGAGGGTCTAATTTAATGGATCTTGCCCAACTGGTAAGTGCACCTCTAATTCTTTATCTATCTCTGAATCCCACAGTACCTAATTATATATACTCATTTATAATTGCAGTGGTTCCTCAACATAGGTGGGAAAACCATTGTAATTTGAAACCATAGTGCTATGAAAAATTACCAATTGGTTCTAAATCCCCAAATTGTCATCCAACATGATAAAAATAAAGATGGCAAAAAAATAAGCAGATGACTGATCCAGATAAAGCCAGTCTTTTCACATAAAAGTCAGAAAGATCTGCTGGAAATCACTCTTTATGTTGAGTAGAGGAGCCTCTTTGGGTCATGTGCTTTATAAACAATGTACCAGAAAAAGAAAAGGGAACCCTCACCTGGTGCCCAAAGGAGCCGCTCATCCTGGACCATGTAAATAACAGTACAGGATAAGTAGTAACACTTACATACTCATAAAACAAGTTTCTCCATCGCACTCAGTTTTGTTTCCGTACTTGTCTTAAAAATAGATCAGGAAATTACAGTGCTCACATCCCACTGTATAATTCCACCTCTAACACTGAGTCTGTAATAAAGTCATAGAAGTCAAAATAGTGTAAAGCAGTACAGAATATGTAGCACCGCACTGTATGGTAGAGAGCCACTACTTGACCGCCAATCACTGCATGTACTTCCTTAATACAGATGTTCTACAATTAAAATATTTATGATAATTGGTTGGTTCTTCCAGTCAATCACATGTGGGGCAGGTCAGCAGGTCAATCACATGTGCTATAGATAAGTAATGTCTGTGACATTTTGGGCCACATGTATGAACCTGTTTAGGTCTAAAACTCACTTTTTTGCCCCTAGGATACTAGGGGCAAAAGAGTGAGTTTTAGACCTAAACAGTTTCATACATGTGACCCTTTATGTTGAGTGTGACTTCAAGATACCATGTCCCAGAAGAGACCACAGTATGTTGAAAGTATTATATCCTAAGGACATTGTGACTTGAGGGGCCACTGTATTTGCATCCTAAAAAGTCCATTAGCATAAAGAGCAACTTAAAAAGGATCAAAAATAATGGCTGTATTTTATATCTTATCTGGTCCTATTGGTTTCCTAATCTAAATCATGATGTGGATGACAACTCAGTCGCCTCAAACAAAGCACCCCATGCTTGCCTTTCCCTGTGGCCCAATGACAAAATAATGCAGAGAAACTGTCAATGTAATAGAAACGTTCAGATGTAGGTTGCCATCTGTGCCATCACTATAGGTAATACAAGACTTGTAACTTTCTTTGTGACTTTGTAATGTCTGCTTTTGTCTGCATATGTGCCCTCTGTGATTCTAAAGTGCTGTGCAATAGGTTGTTGTTATAAAAATAGAGATTATTATTATTATTATTATTATTATTATTATTATTATTATAAGCCTGAAAAGGCCTTAATGACCAGCTAATGTTTTCAGTTTTTGTCTCCCTGTGTTTCAACAGTTGTAACTTTTTTATTTTTTCAGTGACGCAGATATATGAGAACTTGTTTTATGCAGGAGCAGTTGTATTCTTGGGGGGCAAAGTTTAAGTTACTGCAGATTTTTTTTTCATCTTTTTGCAGTGTGAACATTTTTACACCATTCATATCCCACACTAAATAACTTGGTAGATAAATTTTACAGGTTATTATGGTTGTGTAGATTCCTAATATGTATAGTATTTTCTGTTTGTTATGTATGCACAATATTTTTTTTTATTAAACATTAATTTAATTATTTATTTTATTTTTACACACTTTTAATGTTTTTTAGTTTCTTTTTTTTAATCCCATTAAGAGATAACTATATTACACTTTTTTAACATTAATACTGTATTAGCATATTCCTGTATGCTAATACATTAGACTCTGTGTCAGTATGACACAGGCTGCAGTCAGGGCAGCACACAGGCTTTGACCACAAGCTTCCTATACAGACAGTCCTGGGGCTACTTTGGGTCCCCAGGGCTGACTGTACAGTCATTCCCTGGGCTCCATTGGGTCACCAGGAGTCCCGATGACCTCAATGGAACAGGTGAATCCTCTTTGATTATATTGGCTGCATGGACCATGGCAATCAAGGGGTTAAACACCAGGGATCGCACACTTCCTCCGGTTCCTGGTGTTAACAGAGACTACTTTAGGAACAGAGCTGTTAACTACAGCTGTTTTCCTAGTGCAGCTGCGGTGCTGGAAGCAACAAAACCCCTCTACCTGTAATGACTTTTGCCGTTGCTATAGATGACCTGCCTGACGTCAATAGTCAGTGGGTGGTCATTAAGGGGTTAATAGTTTTCCTTCTGTCATTGTCCTAAATCTTACAGCACAGATCAGGTACTGAGGCATGGCTTATGCATAGCACTGTCTAGTACCGTATTTTTTGGACTATTAGGCGCACCGGATTATAAGGCGCATTATCAATGAGCGCCTGCTAATTCGTCTTGGTTCATATATAAGTCTCACCGGATTATAAGGCTCGGCACATTAAATGAATGAAACATAGCTCAGAACGCAAGCCAAACTTTATTCAACACTTTCACCACACGCAGTGACGCTCCTGACTACGGTGGCTGAATAGGCCATTATCCGTATTTCCGTGCCGTTTTGCCGTCGCAGATTGTGGCCGCAATACGGTCGGATTTACAATGGTCCTGCCACTTATTGTGCCATATTTCACGTCAGAATCACCACATGTAAAGAACAGGTATTGTAAGGCCGTGTTCACACGGCTTATTCCCGACGGATTTGTGCGCCGTATTGAGCGCACAAATCTGCCGTGAATAAGGGGCGGGACGGGGGCGGGGCCGGAGCGCGGCGGGGTCGCCGCTCCCGGCTCCATAGACAATGCATTGTTTACGGCGCGTCCGCGCCGTAAATAATGTGCATGTCACTTTCTCCCCCCGCGGCGGATTTGCCGCGTGGGGAGGAGCGACGGAATAAACTGTTCTCTATGAGAGCAGTGGATTACCGTAATGACTCCGACGGATTGGCGCCGTATTGAAGCGCAAATCCGGCGCGGAATACGGCGCCAATCCGTCGGCAAATAAGCCGTGTGAACGGGGCCTAATTCCGTCGCGAAATACGTGCCACACTTAGTGACACTTATTTGCAACTGATTTGTAACTGATTTCGGAACGTATTTACGATCGGAAACCAGTTACAAATCAGTTGCAAATAAGTGTCATTAAGCTGTAAATACGTTCTGAACAAAGCCTAAAAACCCAAGTGAAGAATTGATTCATATATAAGGTGCATCGGACTATAAGGCGCACTTTAGATTTCTGAGAAAATCATAGGCTTTTATGTGCACCTTATAGTCCGAAAAATACGGTAATCGATGCTACGTAGCTATTGTAGACCATAACTGTTATTATATACACTAATCTGATACACTAAGCATTGGTTAACACCCATGTGTTTTTCAGTGGAGAAGATTCACGCAATGTTTACTATTCTAAAGTCCTTTGGTGGAGTGACAACTAGTGAATGTAATAACTCTACACGGTTCTCCATGGTCATGTCTCTGGACTTCAATTCTGCTGGGCGTGTCACTGCCGGCCACTTACAGGTAATGGCACTACCGAGAAATAGGTAATGGTCTCTGGAAGACTTAAGCGAAAAAGGGCCGAAACATAATTTTTATGAATAGCTTAACACTCATAGAACACTACTCACAGATGATATTACTAGGGTTTTAGCTCACCAGTGAGAGCCTAGTCCATAAGTGCACTGTTCTTTAAGGATTCTACCCACATCCAAACACCATATGTAACAATTTCAGGATTGTCGTCTCCTAGCTTACACGGATTGAGACATTAATGCACATGACTCCCACGCCAAGGTTATGTTTCAAACTGACCTTGACCACTTTTATTCTTCATTCCCCACACAGTAGGAGATCAGTGAATGATAAACACAGCATAAACCCTCTCACCTCTAACTAAAAATTTAAATCCCTCACTAACAATGGTCTGAACATATTGCCCAGCATCACAAACAATAGTGTTTATACCCCATTTCAGTATACTGTTTGGCTGTCTTCCACAGTCCCAAAGACAGTGAATGGAATGGTAGTGTATATGCCTGACTTGCACTTCATTCATATGAGGGATCCTTGTGATCAGTGGGGGTTTCAGTGTTTGGACCCCCTCCAGTCATACATCTGTCACCAATGCTGTGGATAGAAAACAAATATCATTGGTAGAGATCCACTTTAAACTTTGTGCTTACACAGGGCTATCCTGGCCAAGAAACCTTCTAATCCATCTGCTCCAATAGCAACATTTCTAAATTCTCCTTTCTTTGGATTAGTAAATAATAATTTAGCTTTGAAAATAATAATCTTTTGAATGGAGATTTTTTTTTTTTTACTGTGCCCTTTATGACTGAAAGTTTAATAAAATTGCAGTAAAATCACTGACACAATTTTAGTTAAAATTGTGTACCTAGCTAAATTCTATCCAGTTTTGTTGGTGTTTATTGAGCTTCAGATCAGCACAGATTGTTACTGTAATAGAGTTTTTTTTTTATTTTATAGACCCTGCTCTTGGAAAGAATCCGGGTGGCCCAACAACCAGAAGGCGAAAGTAACTTCAATGTGTTCTCTCAGCTGCTAACCGGAGCAGATTTGGATCTCAGGTATACTTGTACAGAACTGCAGTAGACACGGTTTAAATGTTACTTGGGAAGTTGTTCAAGAATGACAGCAGATGGCACTATATTGTCACATATCTCTTCCTCATATACTTTTATCCAGACTCTTACCAAACAATTTCTTTTGTTTGGAGCTTGTGGGCAATATGAGAACACTGGCCTTACCAACAAATGTTAAGCTGGTAGAGAATTTTCACAGCCATCACTAGAATAAACGGTAGAATATCTTGTCTGTACCTTTTCTGAAGTGAGCTCTCTGTCGCCATTTTAGAGTCCACAAATTCATTCAATTCATTCATTTGCCATTTATTGCACCAGTTTACTTTTAGACATCATCATAAGAATAATTAATATTATTATTTTCTTAATTTTTCCCTATCTGTAAAGGTATTTTCAGCCGCTCCGATGTCTAAAATGACATCCTCTGATAGATACTATCAAGAATCTATAGACGTTCTGATTAGTATATGTCAAATCTCTCTTGCTGTGCTGTAGTAAAGTGGGAAGGGGTCTTTCTTTAAAGAAGTGGCTGTTCCAGATATGTCTGTTTCAGTAAATCTTTGTGTTCCCTGTACGACAACAATTCTGGAGCATCTTCTCTTATAACTTGGTGTTGTGTTGTTCCTCTGTTAGTCCTTCTAGAAATTTACTGTCAGCTGGGTGTTTCTAATTTGGGGGTGTGTCCTGCACATGCTGACATTCTCCAATCAGTGCTGACAGATCAGTATGTTCAGGGACACACCCCTTTGAAAACTGCATGGTAACACCCAGCTGACTGATTACTTGATAGATTTTGGAAAGGAATAATAGAAAAACAGCACGATACAGAGCTATAAGAGAAGATGCTCCAGAATTGTTATCTTATGAAGAACACAAGGATTTACTAACACAGACATGTCAGGAGATGTCACAGGTCCTCTTTTAGCAGATTTGCCATTGAAGAGACCAAGAAAGCTGAATGACGATCTCAAAGGAAGATGTTATAGCAGTAGTATTATTATATTATTTATTTTAGAGCAGCCTTGGTTCCAGGGTACTGTACATTCGGGTTTCATACATAACATAGCTCAAACAAGTACAAAGGTGACAAATTAATACCATCTGGTACAGAAGAAGAGAGGTCCCTGCCCGTGAGGGCTTACAGTCTACAAATTAGTAGTCTACATATTAGTAGTCATTCAGTCATTCAGCTTATCCAGGTACTGATATAACTCAAAACATTTACATTTTAAGCAGCTTTACATGAAATATATTTCCTGGTCTCTTTTTGGTAGATATTGTCTTTACATGATTTTAAGCTTTCTTTATTTTTTGATACATTTAATGTGACTGTTCTAATATCCCAATTTCTGAATGAGTGAGCAAGTTATAATCAGTTTCAGTGCAGCATTAGGTGACCATCACTGAGAACTTCCTTTGCATAGGATAAGTCATTTAGATTTGACTTCTGGTTGTCAACTGCTACATTTGTTGGTATGGGCTGTTGAAACCCCTTTAATGCCTTTACTAGACACATGGAAGTGTACCTTACAGCTAAGAGGTCATGGGCCTTCTATACAGACTCCCTACCTGCATATTTGCCAGTTCTATTTTCCTCAGACGCCATCTCTTGGTTGCATACTGCTGCATAATGTGTTATTTTTTCATAAATACATAATGGATTTAGGTGGCAGCCAGGAGAATTTTGTTTATATTACTCCATCGCCAACTGTGTGAGCGCATAAGTGGGTCCCAATGTGTTCTTTTAGGGATCCTGTGTTTGAATGTAATTAGTTCTTCATTAACCATGCATTAACTTTCACATTTTCAAAGTGCACTTGATAAAACCTAGACTTATCGTGTATTTTTTTCCTAGCCAGCAGCAGCTTTTTAGTTGGCATTGATGGAACCCTAGAGATTTTTAGAAAAAGCTTCTAGCCATCGGTTATCGGCTTCATGTTATATTGACATTGCCTGTAAAGGATTTGATACATGGTTCAGCCGATGGGATTTTTACAGCCTGGGAATAGCCTGATTAATGTCCCATGTCAAGACAAAGTCTAATGGTAATCAGGAGGAGGCTGATGCATAGTAAATGGGTAAACAGAGAGTCTTCTTGTCCTTAGATGTGACATTGTACATTTAACACAGGACTCACTTGATTCTGCGAGCTCTGAAGTGATGGGATGTGTAATAGACCATACTTTGACTTGGTGGCTGAATAAAAGACTCTATTAAATTCTTAGCTTACGGTCCAACAAAAACTACACAGATATGAACCGTTATATTCTAAAAGGCATTGAAACTTGAACAGAATTGTAACCAGGCTTCCTTTCAATAGGGACAAAGTTTTGGGCTGCTGTCCTAGCCCTAGCAAAATCTGTTGTGAGGCCAACATGCATGCAAATAGTTTATCCTTCTGATTGTACATGGATTTGGCATATAGAATGAATTTTAAAGAGCAAATTATTTTCACCATTAACCCCTGAAAGAAGGTTTGGGTTTTGCTAAAGGATACTCCCAGGTTGCTACCCTCCTGTACACCCCTGAAATACTACTGAACTGTACAGGAGGGTCAGGTAGTACTTATGGTCAAAAAGGCACTAGGTCAGTGCAGGCGTAGTTCAGTCATAATAATTCTCAGGTACTGGGTGCGGGGAGGTGACAGACAAGTCATGAACAGTCATGTAGAAAGCCAGACTGGAACCAAGAAATAACTAACTGAAGATACCGTAGTTATTCAGGAATCTATAGCTCCGGCTACACGGAATTTTAAGGTGTCCCATTACATAGATCCTGGTGAGCAAGCATAGATGTGGGAAGAAAACAGCAGTGCACACTGACCGGGGAAAGAGGGGACACAAGCAGGGTGTCTGCTAGAATGGGTGGACACCTGAGCCATCTTGCCTCATGGAGGGTGTAGAACCCATCAATGTCTGGTGGAGAGCTGGTTGCTGACTCACAACATTATCACTTCCTGGTACATAAGGCACATGTTCCCAAAGCTACTCTCTTGGACTCATATAAATACAAAATATAAAATGGTTTTGTATATAGTATTACAAGTGTATAACTAAGACAGATGACTAATGTCCAAATGCTGTGACCTCCACCAATCACTAGAATAAAGTAGCAGTGGCACTAGGAAACTGCCTTGCCACTTCTTTCTATGATTACAGTACAAAAGGTCACGCACACCTAAAGAAAATGGGGAATATACACTCACCGGCCACTTTATTAGGTACACCTGTCCAACTGCTCGTTAACACTTAATTTCTAATCAGCCAATCACATGGCGGCAACTCAGTGCATTTAGGCATGTAGACATGGTCAAGACAATCTCCTGCAGTTCAAACCGAGCATCAGTATGGGGAAGAAAGGTGTTTGAGTGCCTTTGAACGTGGCATGGTTGTTGGTGCCAGAAGGGCTGGTCTGAGTATTTCAGAAACTGCTGATCTCCTGGGATTTTCACGCACAACCATCTCTAGGGTTTACAGAGAATGGTCCGAAAAAGAAAAAACATCCAGTCAGTGGCAGTCCTGTGGGCAGAAATTCCTTGTTGATGCCAGAGGTCAAAGGAGAATGGGCAGACTGGTTCGAGCTGATAGAAAGGCAACAGTGACTCAAATAGCCACCCGTTACAACCAAGGTAGGCAGAAGAGCATCTCTGAACGCACAGTACGGCGAACCTTGAGGCAGATGGGCTACAGCAGCAGAAGACCACACCGGGTGCCACTCCTTTCAGCTTAGAACAGGAAACTGAGGCTCCAATTTGCCCAAGCTCATCGAAATTGGACAGTAGAAGATTGGAAAAACGTTGCCTGGTCTGATGAGTCTCGATTTCTGCTGCGACATTTGGATGGTAGGGTCAGAATTTGGCGTCAACAACATGAAAGCATGGATCCATCCTGCCTTGTATCAACGGTTCAGGCTGGTGGTGGTGGTGTCATGGTGTGGGGAATATTTTCTTGGCACTCTTTTGGGCCCCCTTGGTACCAATTGAGACTTTTTTGCAACGCCACAAGCCTACCTGAGTATTGTTGTGACCATGCCCACCCCTTTATCACCACAATGTACCCAACATCTGATGGTTTACTTTCGCAGGATAATGCGCCATGTCATAAAGCGGGAAATTTCATCTCAGACTGGTTTCTTGAACATGAGGAAGCTTCCAGCACCTTGTTGAATCTATGCCCGAAGAATTGAGGCAGTTCTGAAGGCAAAAGGGGGGTCCAACCGTTACTAGCATGGTGTACCTAATAAAGTGGCCGGTGGGGGTATATAAGGGTGCTAGTGGAAAAAGAGGTAAAAAACCTCAAGTCTAGTCAAAAATGATAAATCCACTGCACACCAAAAAGGTATTGTGAAAAGGGTATATCTTTATTTAACAGATGGATTTTAAGCTATAGTGCTAAATCAAAAAGCGAATAACATCAGTATTGCACCAGTTTTGAGACATTCAAAAAGTAAATGGGGACAGATCAGTAGATATAAGGGAATAAGGGGTATTGATGTCAAAGAAATATTTGACGTTTCGGCATCAAGCCTTTTTCAAAGTGACATCAAATGGTTGAGGTAAAATGTGAGGTAAAACGGCGGTCTGAACATTCTCTGGATGTGTGTGTCCGTTCCTCTATCTCCTAAGCCACACCTGGCCTTTTATATGCCGACCGGGCATTCACAGAAACAGATACTTGCAGTGAGCGCATTCCGCTGCCATAAATACTATAATCTATTTCCTACACTATTAAGCACTATTAAGCACGTTTTACCTTTTACCTTTGGTGTGCAGTGGATTTATCATTTTTCTTTCTATGATGGCCTGGCTCTGCACATATGGCAGCCCAGAAAAAGCACAAACCCTATCAAAATGCCATCAGGGTCTATCTTGGGACAATTGCTTTGAAGGGAATGTGCATTAAAAAATCCCCATCCAAATGTCCTATTAGGGAATTTAGATATTATTAAGGGAGTTCCTTGCATAGTTGCTTATTGATTTCAGTGGGTTGCATTCACAGGGTTTAGCTGATTGTCAGGAAAATTGCCAGACATAGAGAATGTCTGTACTGCATGTTTTACTGGCTTAAATACCACTTGAGTAAATGAAAAATCAAATGGTAATGGTAGTTGATTATTGGATTAATGATTTTCAACTCAATCCATTGCAAGATGAATCTGCATATACAATGGCAGTTACAATGACATATGGCCTTCAGATTCTAAAATATCTCAGAATCACAATGCACTGAGATGTTTTACAGGCTGAAGTTTATCTTGATCAGAAGATATGTGATAAAGATGGACGAATTTCTCAAAAATTCGGTTTGCCAGATTTGCCGAATTTTCCGCAAAAAATCGTTTTGACCCGAATTTATTTGTGGCGAATCGCGTTAAAAAACAGCTATTTCCTGGCTGGGGAGAGCTTGTAGTGTGTTGTAGAACATGGTGCCATGCTCAAATATGCATAGGAAGCGTGGTTTGGTCTTGATACAATGCTGTGTTTTAGTATTACACGCATATGACAAGCGCCGCTCTTAGAATCTCTTCACACTTCACTTCTCTAGGCAGGTACAGGGGCAAAACTGACCAAATAACTGAAGTGGGAACGCAGCCTGACAAGGTAATGTCAGAGCCAGCTGGAAAGAACCGAGCTGAGGGCCAAGATCCTACAATAGCGTCAAAGACAGCAGTCCTCTTACACTGACATCAGATGATTCCACAGATGATAACATAACCTGTTCTGTTAAATGCTGATACATGTAGAGCCACCCTCCAAAAGAGTGGAGAGGGTGTCGGCAGTAATTTTGCATTGACGTCAATGCCCTTCCTTTGATCCGTCAGTGTCCGATTTCAATAAACCATTAGTATTGCTATAGCCAAAAACAAACAGGAGTTGATCCAAAATATAGATGACCAGTAAATGGGATATTTGCATGTCTTATGTGTTCTGTATCCACTCCTACTTTTGGTTACCTAATCATCTGACTATCCTGATGCAAAAAAAGGACCATGTCATAATGGCCTTACGGCTTCTCCGAAGACACAATTGGTTGTTTGTCCTTTTCATTCCTTCTGACAGATTAAAAGAAGGGGAAAACCAAACATAGTGACAACATCATAGAGTGGTAGAGGGTGGAAACAGCATTAGGAAACCACAAGGTGTTCAAGTGACACAGTGGTCAGTTGGCAGAAGCATGAGTAGACCACCGAGTGGCACAATCACAGAATGTGGAGGTGGCAGCAACATCAGTAGGCCACAGAGTGGCACAATCACCCAGTGTGGAGGTGGCAGCAACTTCAGTAGGCCACAGAGTGGCACAATGACAGAGTGTGGAGGTGGCAGCAACATCAGTAGGCCACAGAGTGGCACAATCACACAGTGTGGAGGTGATGGCAGCAACAGCAGCATGAGGTCGGAGAGTGGCACAATGACAAATTCTGGAGGTGGTAGCAACATGAGAAGGCCACAGAGTGGCACAATGACATAGTGTGGAGGTGACGGCAGCATCAGACGTCTACATAACGGCCTAGTAAAGAGTGGGGAGGTGGGTGGCAATACCAGTCCTTGGTAAAGATGGTGGGTGGTAGACAGAGCAGCTGGCAGCAGATGTGTGGCATCAGGCGGGTGACAGCATCAGAATAGTAGTAGAAGGAAGGTAGCAGAAGAATCCAGATCACTTTCAAAAGTTAGTGAGGCGTCATGGCTATTAAAAATAATCTGATAAATAAGGCATTGGTGTGTGGAAATCCTGGCTGATCCATGCCTAATTCATCTTGACAAAGGTGAGCCATTCCACATTTCGGGTTGGCAAGTAAGCTCTCCTTGGGGTAACTATGGCCCCAGCCACACTGAACACCCACTCTGATGCCACACTACTGGATGGGCAGGACAGCTTCTCCAGTGCAAACTTGGCAAGTTGCGACCACACATCCAGTTTGGCTGCCCAGTAGTCCAGTGGATTTTCTATGAGGGGTGGCAGTGCTGACCAAGTAGGCCACCACCTGCTGGTTCAGGGTCTGCTCCAGGACCTGCTGTTGCTGCTGGTGAGTACCCTCCTCACTAGGCGGGTGAAGGAAGCTGCTCATCAATAACTCCAGACTTAGGTTGCTGCTGATGGAGCTGGTACTGCTCCTAACCGCCCCACCCCTCACAGCAGCTGTGGAAGTGGTACATGAGCGATGAGTAACCCCTCCCAGTCAGACCTGCCAGAGGATGGACGATGGCGCAGATAGGCAGCAGATAACTGACTACATAGGATTTCTCTTTAGTACTTGAGTTTGTCCTCCCTCTCAGAAGGTGAAAAAAGGGCTCCCATTTTGGACCAGTAGCGAGGGTCCAAGAAGGTGGAGAGCCAGAAGTCACCCCTCTGCCGGATGGTGACTATTCGGCTGTCACTAGTCAGGCAAATCAGCATGCAGCAGGCCATGGGACTCCCTGAGGGACTCCCTGCCTCCATCTCCACTGTATACTGCCATGGTGTGTCTGGATCATCTGCTTCGTCTTCCTCATCTCCATCTACCTCCTCCGGCTGCTCCTGCTCCTTCTCTTCTGTCACATTTCTCCAGACACTGCTTGTGCTCCAATGGCCTCTTCCTCCTCCTCCAGTTCAGCCCCCACTGGACTCATGTGGACGTGAGATGTTGTCGCCACGTCTCCAGTCCCTTGACCAGACAGATTTTGCAGTATCTGTTCGAGAACATGAAGCAGTGGGATGATGTTATTCATCCCGTAGTCCGGGCAACTGACAAATAACATTGCCTCCTCAAAGGACCTGAGCACAGCAGGTGTCACGCATGAGCTGCCACTGGCTGACATCAAAATTACACAGGGGAGTACTCCTGTCCGCTTGGATCATCAAGAAATCATTAATGGCCTTTCTCTGTTCATACAGTCGGTCCAACATATGGAGGCTGGAATTCCAACGGGTGGAAACATCGCATATCAGCCTTTGTTGCGGGAGGCCGTTCTTCCACTGCAGCTCAATTAGGGTGTGCTTGGCTTTGTAGGAATGAGTGAAGTGCATGCACAGTTTCCTGGCCATTTTTAGAATGTCTTGCAGATTGGTAGAAGACTTGAGGAACCGTTTGACAACCAGATTGAACATGTCCGCCATGTAGAGCGCATGGCACAGCCCTCCTTGCTGCAGCACAGACACCATGTTCCTTCCATTGTTTGTCACCATGGTTACGATTTGCAGTTATCGTGGAGAAAGCCACACATTGATTTCGTGTTGCATGACGTGGAGCAGTTCCTCTCCTATGTGACTTTGTTCACCCAGGCAAACCAGGTGTAGAACTGCAGGACACCGCTGTGCCCTGCACATGTGGTATGATGGAGCAGCACTTAGACTTGTGGAGGCTGAGGTGGTGGAGGAGGCGGACATTTTCGCAGGATCAGCAGTTTGATAATGTGGAGGAGAAAGCTACGTCTCCTGTCCAAGTTGCTGGAGTGGCTGCGCAGGAAGCACATTCACCAAGTGGACCGTAAAGGACATGTACTGTCCCTGACCATAGTTACAGCTCCACACATCCGTGCTGCCGTACACTTTGGAAGACACTGATAGGCTTCAAGAACTGGCCCCCCAACTTCTGTTCTACCATATTTCGTGCCAGGGCTCGGTACTTGCTGTTCTTTTCGAAAAAAATGAAATATCACTGGCCTGGCTATGGGGATTCTTCCACACAGCTCGGCTCAAGCATTAGTTCTCCTGAACGAGTGCAGAGGTCCACCACTTGGAAAGGGAGGGACTGCTGTTACCACCTACTTGGGCAGGAGGCACGGTCATCTTCTGCGCCTTAGGATGGTTTTTTTGGACGCATACTGTGTCTCTCGCATGGAGTGGCGAGAAGCAGAGCATCTGGACGGAGTATGATGGGGAAAGAGAAACAGCTCCCCCATTTGGAGACGGTGGTGGTGTCCTTGACTACACTGAAATGGGAGGCTCGTGCCACTGGGTGCGGCTGCGCTGTGGCACGATAGTACCACCATACATCTGAGAACACATTTCTACCTGGCCATGGAATGGTGATGCTGCGGTGTTGACGCAGGGCCGTAGTGCATAAGTTATCTTCCTGGCCACGTTTCAACTTTCTGGCCCCCTGATTCTACTTTTAACACATTGTTCGTGCTCCTCGGTGTCTTGGCAAAAAACTGCCACACGCTTCGAGTAGCTGATTTTAACCACTTAGGTTCCGCACTGGACTTGACTACTGCTGCCGTGACTCTGTGGGCGTCCCCTGGCCACTACTTTCTTGGACGGCAATAAGCGGCATGGTCTACACGGTGGTCGTGTGGCTTCGATCCTCGCTCTGCTTGCCAACCCTGTTGACTCATCGACCACACTACAAACTTGCTTGGCTGCGCCACTTATGCTGATGACGCAAGCTTGAGCCTCTTCTCCCGACGATTATGATGAAGCCCTTGCTTCACCGGGCCTCCCAAGTGCTCTCGATCGGATACATCGTCATCGATTAGTGTTTGACTGCACTGCTGTCCTACTCAATGGTCTCGGTATGCGAGAGTCTTGGACGCTCGCATACATAACCTCCCATGCCATCTCCACATCACTACCTTGACCGCCTCCTGCAAGAAGCTGCGGGATGTCTTCCTCCCACCTCTTCATTGCAACTTGTGCACTGACTGTCCTCAAATAGTTCGTAGTCGTGTATACTGTAGTGGTGCAGAGCCCTGGACCAGATAGCATGTTCTCTTGGCTGATGGGAACTAAAGGGGACAGCGCAGGGTTTGAGGGGACAGGTTGAGCGGGCCGAACGGAACCGCTCCCGGGCCAATGCCACTGTAAAGGTTTGTCTGTCGAATAACCCACGTCTCTTGGAGTGGGGTTGTCAGAGGTCATTCGGGAGTAAGAGTGGTATTGGACCTAGTCAAAAATCAAGAACCGTTGACTTGGTGATCAACTCCTAAGCGCCTAAATGACACTTAGTGTAGCTCTGGGCCTCACCCAAGTCCCACCTTGCTGCGATTTGTTCCCCCTCTTTACTGTGTTGCGACCTGGACTGTTCCTCGGAAACCCTTTTGTGCCACTGCAACACTCGCATGTGATAGGGCCTGCTCCTCTCTTGTTTGACATTACTGTCTTGTCAAAAATTTACGCAGACTCTGTTTATGAAGATATCTGTTATCATGATAAAATAACTCCCTGTATATTTGACTCAAATTCCCCCACAAACTAATGAGGAGAAATTGACCACTGTATAAACTTAATCAATAGCTACAGAGGGAACCTGATGGTTTTCAGAAAAAAAAAAAATACCAACAACAGCTTTATGGAAAAAATCATCTTTATTACACCATTAATTCAATACAATAACCAGTGAAACATAAAAACCTAACAAAAAAAATAAATATACACACTACCACCCAACAGATAAAAAAGGCTACTTCTCTCCACCATCTATGTGTAAATAAGATGAGAATATTCATTTAGGCAAAGAAAGTACAAGCATATAAGAATATTGCAATTTATAAAACATACTTAGCCAACCAGGCCTCCCATGTGTGGAGAGAGCCAAACCCCGACGATACGTTTCGCTCAACACGCTTCCTCAAATCCCCTTGTAGGATGCGTTATACATTAGATGACGGTGAAAGAATGTGGTTTGGGGTTTGGATCCTCTCCACACGTGGGTGGTGGATCTGGCTAAGTAGATTTTATTTGGCATTTAGTTCTTAAATGCTTGTATTCATTGCTATTTGTATTTTCTTCAGCCTTATTTACTCATAGATGGTGGAGTGAGTTAGCCTTTTTGCTGTTGGGTGGTTTGTGTATATATTATTTTTTTTGTTTGGTTTTTTATGTATTCACTTGTTATTGTTTTGCTTTTTTTTGGTGTAATTAGATTGATTTTTCCATAAGGCTCGTTGTTGGTTATTTGTCTGTTATTTTATGCCTGCTATGGTTTCAGAATATTGGTTTTGCCTCTCTGGTAGTTTTTTTGTCAGGTTATATTACAGATGGAATTCAGGCGTGTATGGGGACAGTTAATATCACACACACCACACTGGATTTTATTTGGAATATTCAGCCCCAAAATTAACTAAAGCAAACAAAATAATAAAACGGGTTTCAGGATGAGGTGTTATATGACACACATTAGTGAACGGTCTTTCAACACAGTAGTTGCTCTCATAAAATGGATTTGTTTTTGCTCTGTGTGCAATATAGCTGCCTGCTACAGGCCAAGTTGTTTGTGGACAGGAGACACACTATGAATAGGACTGAATTAAGTTGGCATCCTTATTTACTGGGTCTGATGCACAGAAGCCCGCTGGCTGCTGGATGGCTTCATGTCTGCGCACATGACATTGAAGGTGTTCCTTTTTTATCCCAAGAGTTCTTGCCCAAATGTACGCCATCGTGCATCGCGGCCATTTTAGAAATAAAAGTCGTTCATTCCTCGCGAGATACACATATGAACTTCGCCTTTGTGCAGGAAATCAATTTTTCCCTGAAATTCTAAACGAATTCCACTTTGTTAGAATCGATTTGCCCATCTCTAATATGTGACTAAGACTGAATAGGTCAATCTGAATTTACTATATAGGAATCTTGTTGGTTTTTTGTCTAATTTTAATATATTTTATTTCTCTTTCAAAAGTCCTTTTCTATTGAATCTATTACTTTAATTCATAATCTGGCATCTGGTTGACCATGCTGGGTGCTACTGCGGACTCACCATTGCAGCACCATCATCAGCAACTTAGCAACTTTCCTAGCAACTTGGCTCAGCTGCCAAGATGACACAGAAGGATTGTGCTGGACAACACTATTCATAACAGTAATTTAGAAACCAGAATTGTTATTTTAAAACCATGATTAATTATGATACTAATTCTCATTTGAATTTTGCAAATAACACTGGACAGTCATAGTGGGAAAATACAGGAACGGGGAACATCAGATAATGATATTGAAAAACCCCAAAAGCAGTAATATTAAATTGTCTACAAATGGTTGCTAGCTCGGGTACGCTGTGTGTTAAAGAAGAAAAAAAAAAAATTCTGTAGCCACAGTCATGTTTTCTGAGTTTGATGCTTAGGGAGACATGTATGATCAGGTTTTCCACCCTTTTCTGGCGTAGACTGCACCTAAGTGGAGCCAGGCCTGAAATGTCTAATGCACCTAATGAATGTGTTAGGGCTTTTTCGTAACAGACTCGACACTTTCCTAATGCGCCTAACATTGAGGTTCGGGTGGCGGTTTAGGTATCGGGGGCCACGTGTTTTCGCACCATACTCATTCGCAATATCCGTAGGAATCATTACAACTGAATGTGGTTCGGCAAAACTAGGCACTGTACTGCTCGAACAAGGAGACCTATTTCAATGTTGTCTTTCTGAGCCTGAGGAGTCGAAGTGAAGCTAGATTTCCCATTAGGGCCAAAAATGTCCCTTATTTCTCAACTTACACCAGTACAATAATAAAAAGTAATTTCTGATATTATTCAAACTTATATAAAATTAAATTTATTATAAATGTGAGTATAAAAAATTGTGTATCATATAAAATTTAATTCTGAAAATAGATCATTGTAGATCTCTTGGAATATATCCATTGTTCCCAAATATATAAAAAATATCTTCCTATAATAAATTGCCATTTAAATTTAATTAGAATCTAAAAATAGTTTTACATTAAATAACCCACTGATTTTTGTTGTTCAGATTTTACAAAATTTTTTATCTTTTTACTACATTAAAAATTTTAAATGTATTTTTCTCTGGCTCTCACCTTTTATTCTACATAAAGCCAGAGGCAGCACATCCACAGGTCTTGCTGGGACCTAAGTTGGTTCCTGCCAAGCAGGATCTGCATCATAGTTTACTATTCAATGACATGCTGTCTATGGTATCTTTTCTCTTAATTCCAACCTGTTGTAAGCCTTTATACCTATATTAATGCGCCCCAAGTTTTGATTATGCGAACCTTACCACCAACTAAATTTTGACTCTATTTTATAATCGCACAAATAAAACACTTCTCTTTACATCAGGCGCATTTACACACTGAAAACTTGACTAAACATATTCACATTCGAAACACTTTCTCTTTCTTCTTTACTGGTTTCTCCCCTTATGTATTGGGTAATCCTGAGAATATCTATGTCGATATCAGAGTTCATACAGTACTTGGTACAACCAAGTCAGAGTATATAATTATAAGTGTTCTCAACTGCTCTGGTAGGTCTGACTTTGATCACTGGGTATACTAATTTGTATTTTATTTCCTTTCTTTGTGATTTTTTATTACTGTTCAAAAAAAATATGGAGAAAGACACCAATACAAGGTGGAATTTCATGTGGATTTTTGAATGTAATTTACAAGTATTCTATGCCGAAGTCCATGTGAACCCCATAGAAAAAAAGTCACAAATCAATGGATTCTACACCGAGTAGACAGGATACAGATTTAGTTATGCCACTGCAATCAGAAATAAAAACAGCTAAGAGGTCAAGTAAATGTATTAGTCCTTGGTTTCAATTAGTAAAAAAAAAATTATTGGATGTATTCCCTTTAAGGTAGGGAATTCCCTATCTCTTGGGTGCTGAGAACTGTCATACAATTCTAAACATGTACTAGCAGTAATATTTTAAACATTTTTCACTGTCTAGTTGTAAGGCTAATGTTCACTCGATGTATGTCGCGCCGTCTGATCATTACATTGTGTACTTCGGGATGCTGCGCTATGTGTCACGAGCGTACTCCGAGGATTCGTAGGATACGAATGGGGGGTGGAGAGATGGAGACGTTTATCCTTAATTCTCTATGAGATAATATGGAATTTACATAATTACGGGGGGACAGTCATCTCGTCCCGTTATCCTAGAGTGCAATATTAAGCGTGCGAAATTGCACGCCGAAAGTACGCCGTGT
This sequence comes from Phyllomedusa bahiana, assembly GCA_025379985.1. Lineage (NCBI taxonomy): Eukaryota > Metazoa > Chordata > Amphibia > Anura > Hylidae > Phyllomedusa > Phyllomedusa bahiana. Next base: position 58,049 of record JAODAL010000465.1, on the reverse strand, counting down.
GAACAAACCCTCAGGGTTAAAACTTTCGTATTGTAACATGCCATGAAAAGAAAGCAAAGCACCTTCTCAAAAGAGCAAACAAAAAAACACAATCAAAACTTAATATAGGCCACACATTTGAACCAAAAACATATTGATGAAGAATGAGAAATGTGATAGACATCAAGAGATAAAAGTGTTAAGACCTAGAAATGATGAAATAAAAGTATAGGTATGTCTTTATTAGCTTTGTCAGGAGTGCAGTGTATCGCGCTATACACATGGGATCTATTGAAGTAACTTCAGCAATGCTAGTAGTGACAAGTCTGCAGAATCCTGGTGTACAGTAATGTACTTTACTGTATATCCTGATTTGTATGTACAGAGGGCCCAAAGGAGGGTGTTGTGTATTAATAAACGGCTTGGCGGATGCGCTCAAGTTTTCTACCACCAAAGCTCAGTAAGACCTGTTCTATAGCTTGTTCTTTTGAAAGCTTCACATCCCAAACTTTGGTCCGTAAGGGCCAGGCATACAACGCTTTGTACTGTGCCAAAGATTTGGGGTATTCTGGGAGTGTGTCACACCACATTCATAGGATTAGACACATTTATGAATATTGGATGCCAAACTCTAGCGTGTCATATATCAGAAAACTCGCCCAGACCTAGCCTGGCCAGACCTTGTCTTTATTTGGCTCACCTAGAAGGTGTTTGCTATGTATATGTAAACTGCTATTTAGAACGCATGGTTACATACATTCTGCCGCATTCCACACTACTTGATTTAGAACTAGCCTGTCAGTGCCAAGATTCATACGTCGCCCAGAGAGTAATGTCAAGCTATATCCTGATTGAGATAAATGTTATATTTTTATTTTTGATATATTTTTTACATTTTAAAGATCCTCTGTTTCCAAGATTGCTGTAGGTGAAAGAAATGTGTTCTCACTGGGTAACCTCGGCTACATAATTTAGTATACACCTTATATTTGGTCACCACACTGTGAATGTAGTTGTCATAATTCTACACCTCTATAATTTTCTGCTTGATAATGTTGGCGTACTGTGAGCTATATCTAAATCACATTTGTAAAACTATAAAATTGTGTTTACTTTCTAGTAGTTCACGTAGCACTTTGTTAATTTTTTTTTTTTAATCTGCTGCCCTTAGGGTCACAGCTGAAAACCACTTGCCTACAACTGGCAGTCTGCCTCTTCTTGGGAATCTTGCCAGAGTGTGGAAGTGTATGGAAGCAATTTCTCTTTGTTATTATACAACGGCTAATACTATGCAAATCTGTTAACAATAGTACCTTTTTAACACTAAGACCAACTGACAGAATTATTGCAACATGCAACTACTGGACTTAGATAGTCAAATCGGACACTGGCCTTGTCATAGTAGCTTCTGACTCTAAAAGATTTGAAGGCAGGTCTACTTGAACTATTGATAATCAAAACAGTTTTGGTGGACAATAACTGAAAATACTGTTAACTTTAGGGCTCATTCACACATGGATTATTTTGGGACTTGATTTCATCTGGATTGAAGCACCGTATTTGGGTTGTGCTCCAATTTCAGTGAAATCCGCCCAGACATGACGGTATTAAAATCCACAGTTGCTTCACTTGAGACTTGGATTATGTTTATCCTCTCCCCTCTCGGAGAATCCTGCCACGCGAGGAGGGAGACGAGGAATCAGTCGACATTGTCATTATCAATTAAATCGAACTGTCTATGGCAGCCGGCGTAATTGCGGGACGATAGTCGTGTGAACATTGCCTTAAAGATTTGAAGGCAGGTCTACCAGAACTACTGAATTCAAACTTTTCTTTTAGGGCAAAGCTGAACAATGTACTCAATAAAATAAGTTTCTAAGGCAAAAGGAAGAAAAGGCAGATGTGGAATTTATTCACAGTTATTTATTTCCAGATCATCAATGCTAATTTATCAGGCATTTCTGCCAAATTTTGGTGGTTTTTAGTACCCAGGCCAATATGAGTTAGGAAAGGATTCATGGTAAAAATGAAGCAACTCTAGACTTACAGAAAACTTTTACTTTGGGTTAGTTTCTTACGTGGTTGTTTCTAACATTGTGGCGATTGACCTTCCCACTGAAGTGAAAGGTAGCCTCATCGGTGAACATCACCCGATCAACAAACTCATCCTCTTCCAATTGACCGTGCTGGTTACAGCAAAAGTAACAGTGCTTCAGCTTGCCATCTTCTTTTCAGCTGCTGAAGAAGATCTGCATGGCTTACAAAGCAGACATTTTTGTGAGATACGCCATGCCGTGGTGTGAAGCACCTGTAGCTCCAAACATTTGACTTTCTAGGACTATGCTCATACACGGCTTGAAACGTCTTTCGAAGTCTTTCACCCCAACTAACACTCAGTGGTTTCGAATTGCTTCACCCAATGCGAAAAGCAGATTCTATGCAGAGCACATTTACCAAATTTACAGTTTGGCTGTACTGTCACAACAAATCCTGGTCTTGCAAATTTCAACACACAAACTGCTTTTTCTATCTTTATCAGGGGTGCCATCAGGGCAGTCTTAGCTTAACTCCTGTCAGAGGTCCTGATTCAATGAAAAAAATAGGGAAGGCTGATATGGTGCAAGATGGGAATTGATAATGGGCAGGGGGGCCCAGATTCTGTGGCTGTATGGGGTTCTGTGCTCCAGTGTTGCAACACTATATCAGCACATTTTAAATTTGTCTCTTGAAACTGAAAGCTGTGCAGTAATTGGTTGCAATGGGCACCTAAGCCAATTTTGATTCAGTCACTGACCATTAACCACTAATGCTACTAGGACTTTACTATAGGCACCGGCTGTTATTAGTCAGCCTATAAAAATAATGTTCCAACATGGTCAAAGTATTTTCTTACAGAACAGGTGACATCAATAGTTGGGTCAGGGCCCCCAAATTATTTGAACACCATCATAGTTTGGTTTACTTAGTTTTCTTTTACTTCACTACAATAGTAAAAAGTCCAGAAGAGAAGCATTACGCTATTAAATGTTGTAATGTATGTTGAACACGCATTCATGTTATTGAATCAATCTTGCCCTACGTCTGGCTGCCTAAACTCTTCCAATGAGCAGTTTATAGGTGCTATAGGCAAAGGATAAGCAATAAAACCTGTTAATGTGTGAAATGATTCATGTGAAAGGTTGTTAGTAAATGTAGCATGAAAGACAGCTCAACTGCCTAGAGCAGCTCTTGCAAAATTTCCTTCTTGACTCTTCTAGTCATTGAGAATTATTTCTGTGCGTGATCATCTCAGATGACAAAGCACTAAATAGCTGGAACTGCTCTTCAAATACCTGTCAGAAAGAAATGCTGCTGCAAAATCGGGGTTTTAAAGCAGGTTCATTCTTAATTTGAGATGCCACTTTGTATTTAACACAGGCACCTACAGTATGTGGCAGTCTCGAGGTAGAATTACTGAACACCAACTTGGAAAGGTTTTGCCGTGTCTGATTATGTTGTGACTACTTTAAGGACTACTATGTATATTATTATATAGTATTTGTGGTCCTTATTATATTTTAACCCTAAATTTTAAAAATGATGATTCACTAATAAGGAATAGCAGACATAAAAGCCCATATTTTAAACATCCAGCACATTGGTAGCACTTTATTTATTGCACAATTGCACTTTATTATTGTTTCTTCTATTGCTATTGATTGTTTGATTATCATGTGAATTGTTTTTATTATCAGAGATGTAGATACTGGTGTATTCTGGGGAGCACTAGGCTTGTTTATTACATATTGATTGTCATGGCCTTAGTAAGTGATATTATCTGTAAATTCACAGGACAGTAGTTTTAGTTGTGGTTCATGTGCCTTTTTGAAATGATTTTATTTTGTGTTTGCAAGTGATTCCAAAAAATGTTTTTGTTTTTTATAATGTTGGTTGTCTTTTTTTTTTTTTTACATATGTACAATACTACCACACATACACATGTGGTCAAAATTGTTGGTACCCTTCTATTAAGCAAAGAAAAACCCACAATGGTCACTAAAATCACTTGCAAATGACAGAAGTAATGCAAAAATTAATTTACTGGAAATTAAGTAATTAACATCAGTCATTGCTTTTGAGGTCCAATCTCAACATTTAAAAGACATAATAAATGAAAATGACTTGGACAAAAATTATGGTTCCCTTAAAGGGGTTGTCTCACTACAAGGATTACTTTTTATGTTAAGATCTTGCAAAAACAAGTCACTATGTGTCCATTACTTGTGTCCTACCTTTTTAGATACCCCCCTTTTTTGGGGCTGCATCAGCCCCTCGGTCGTTTTAGCCACCCCTGTTCAATCTCTCCAAAAAGGGCTGCCTATGCTGGTTGATATAGATCCGACCTGGCTTCAATGACCCTAGAGAACCCAGAAAACACCTTAAATTTAAAAATGAAACTGAGAAAACAGGACTGAGGTAAGATGAATTGATGTGTAAAAAAAACCCCTTTTAAACTTAAATTTTTGTTGAAAACCTTTTCACGCAATCATTGAAAACAATTTATTAATCTTATTGGACTTTCACCTGTCCAAAGATTTTGGCCTTTCTTTAAAAGAAATTGTTCCAGCTGTCTGAAGAGTGAAGGATGCCTTCTCCACACTACATTTCAGCTCCTTCCACAGATGTTCAATAAGATTTAGACAAAATGAACAAAATTTTTGGGGCCCCCCCAAGAAAAATAAGAGGGGTTTCAGTCCCTACCATGCAGTAAACAGAAATAAAAATAATGAGGAACAATTAAAGTAGGATGAGGCACCTAAACGATAAACTCAAATGTGAATTAGCAAAACTCACCAGCTTGCCATTTTCTCCAAAATGTTAAATAATTCTTGAAGCTAAGTGGACCGCTCACCCTTTGGGCCCCAGGGCAGCTGCTATAGTTGCTATCGCTAGGTTCACCCAAATTTGTCAGGGCTCATAAAAGCTACTTTAATGCCCCAGTGTTTTGCTCTTAGCCATTTGGATGTGTTTAGCTGTATTTTAGACCATTTTAAAAAAAAGGGGTTGTCCCCTCTGCGGTTTTCATTTTCCCAACCCACTGTGGCTCATTTCCTGGTGGTTGTGAAGGGATCTACACCTGACTGACTTTTTGTTTTGCTACTCCTACCCCACGGCCTGCAACAGGGACATTGGGGTGGAGGGGGGATAAAAACAATGACACCATCCAACAGAAGTCTGGCTATGATGAAGTGATGCATTTTTATCTGCTTAGTGAGTCGTAATTTTTGTGTTTATTCCCTAAATTGCTCGGAAGATGGACAGGATGGCAAAAAGGGCTGCAACATAATCAAGGGGTTAAAAGGGGTTAGCTCGAAAAAAAATAAATCGGTCTGAGACGCAAGAGAGTGTAATGTCATCCACCTGACCACTGCTAGAGCAGAGAAAAGCTTGTTCTAGAGAAGCTTATGTGAACAAGAAGGAGATAACAACTGCTCTAACTTTAAATGAAGCAAGATTGGAGCAGCAATGTATTTGGTAAAGTCTTTATTTACCATTACCAACATGTTTAAAGCTAATCAATGCATATGAATACCCCTTCAAGGAAATTAGTGGTGTCTGATATCACTAATATCTTTGGTGATGTTTCCTATGAAATATTCCATTTTGTAAAAAAACCCTATCAATGTATTATTTAAAATATAGTCTTTATTTTCCAAAAATTCTCAGCCAGTTTCATCAGCCAGGTTCATAAAGGTTTTCGGCCTTAAACGAGACCTTCATCAGACAAATGGCTTTACTTGTAGTATATTGAGGAAATGGACGCAGTCAATGTTTTGAATAGAGAATTGCTAAATGTAGCTTACCGAAGGAAAGATGAAACAGCAAAACATTTATGAATATGGCTGAAACTGGCTGAGAATTTTTGGAAAATAAAGACTATTTTTTAAATAATACATTGAGTACGGGTATTTAAATAATGGAATTGTAATATCTTTTTACCCGACTTTTTGAAGCAATTTTGTTCGGAGGGTGTGCTGAGCAACATAAATTTGTTTTTTATTTAACAGCAAATCACCAGCACAAAAGGATGATTGTAAGGTACTATGTCACTTTGGTTGTGAAATTACTCCGCAAGTGTGGTCATTGACAACAGTGAGATAAGAAAAATTATTTCCCTTCCCCTCCCTTTAAGAGAAAAATGTTTCCATGTTAGGGTATGTTCACACGGTCAAATTTCAGCGTGCATTTCGCGTTGTATTTGCACTCTAATACATGCGAGATGCGTGCCAAAATTTCGGTAATCCACAGCTCTCATAGAGAACTATGGATTACGCCTCCTCTCCGCAGGCATACAATATGATCGTATTGTACGCCTGGGGAGATGAGTGACATGTAATGACAGTCTATAGGGCCGGCGGGCTGCCGGCCACCCTGCATCGCGGGAGTACGCATTGATCAGCGGGACCACCAAATACCCGGCGTAATTGCGGGGCGTACTGTACGCCCTGCAATTATGCCGTGTGAACATAGCCTAAGTGATAAGTTCTTCCTGCTCTTCAGCTGATTTGCCCAGGTCTAGGATTTTTAGTTCCAAAACTGCTTAAAGCCAATTTAATTTGTTTTCACTGTGCAACATAAATCTGTGTTTTGCCTGGAAATTGATGTGCTAACCACTGAAATAAATAAAGATGTAATTTCTATCTACTCACAATTTCCAATCATACTTTATCACAGAAAACATCAAAATAAATTTACATCTACAATGGATCATTTAGAAATCCAGTAGGAGGAGTTTATATATGTCAGGGGAACCTATAAGCAATCACCGAAATTTAATTTCTTACTAATTGGCTTCACCTCCATACTGCAACCGGACTGTCATAAGACAAAATCAAGCATTCAGGATTACATTACAGTTTAGTCACAGTCCATTGTCTTTACGTGGTGTGATTCTGTCTCAACACCTCCTACCTGCACTCCGATCTGTTTTGAATAAATAGTTGTAAACATACACCATGGTGCGCACATTACAGGTCTTAAAGCTTGGTACAATTAAATACTCTGTGATTCAGCTAGATTAACTTTCCTAATTTATCTAATGAAGTGCTGACTAATCAAGGAATTCTTATTCATTTTTGAACGACATTATTTCCAGAGCGTTATCCAAGCCAAGGGGTTAGATACATAAAATAAAACCAGGACAAATACAATAACACTAAATAACAAATTGGTACAAATGAAGACAGGACCCAGCTGTATTGTATATACTGCATATACAAAAATGAGCTGAAAAATTCCTCCTCGGCTTATACTCGAGTCACTGTCAGCGCCCGGGCGCCAGCAAGGACACTTCAGCTGTACGCGACTCCTCTGGGAGTCACATATAGCTGAATCTCGAGTTCGCTGACAGCTTCCGGGTGCTGCCATGGCCCGGACGCTGTCGGCGATCTATATAGCTGCATGCAACTTCTGGGAGAGCATACAGCTCTCCAGTCACCTGTTGGTGTCTGGGCTCTGTCATGGCCCAGGCACTAGCGGGGATCGCTTCGGCTGTATGCGACTCCTGGTAGCACATACAGCTGAAGACTCTATTGCGGAGCAGAGAACGAGCACAATAGAGAGTTATCTGGCACAGGCAACGTGTGTCATCAAGCTGCCTGTCCGGCATGATGACATCACGCCGCCTGTGCCAGGGCGTGGGGAGAGCCTCGGAACAGCAGGGAAAAGTAAGTACTTGTATTTTTTATTTTTTGTTTAACAAGCCCTGCTTCTACCTCGCTATACCTGACTATGGGGGACATATAGCTGCCTATACCTGCCTATGGGGATATATACCTGCCTATACCTGCTTATGGGGGACATATGCCTGGCTATAAAGGCCTATACCTGCCTATGGGGGGCATATACCTGCCTATAATTGCCTATAACTGCATATGAGGGGACATATACCTGCCTATAATTGCCTATTCTTGCCTATGATGGGACATATACCTGCCTATACCTGCCTATGGGGAGATATATATCTGCCTATGGGGGGGCATATACCTGAATATACCTACCTATGGGGGTCATATACCTGCCTATGGAGGGACATTAAACTGCCTATACCTGCCTATGGGGGAAAAAAAAAACTGCTTAGGGGGGGACACTAAATTTCCCTAAAACCTCCCTTTTGGGGGGCCCATTAAACGCCTGTACCTGCCTATGGGGGAAAATTAAACTGGCTAAAACTGCCTTTTGTAATTTTTTGGTATACTTTTTATTTTTGAAATTAAACCATTTACCCGGGCTGCATTTTCCACCCCAGTTTTATACTAAAAATCAAATTTTTTCCAACTTTTTCGGGGGCAAAAGTGGGTTTCCCTCGCTTATTTTCTTTTGGGTGTAACGGGGATTATATAAGTATATGATTGTTTCAAGTTAATAAAATTAAGCAAAGTTTCTTATATTCAATTGTCCATCACGGATGGTCTTGTTGATGGAAAAGCTCCTGGAGTATTTTTTCCAAACCAAAAAATATAAATTTGCCAAATTTTCCATCTAAATTTGCCGGGGTATTTTTGAAAATTCATGAAAAAAAGCTGTTATAGCTGATTATTGCCCTGTAGCTTAGGCATCTCAGTTTTATACTTATGTTACACTTACTGCCTGATATTTCACTGAAATGATAGTGGGAGATTTGCTATTGGAATTCTATTTTTAAACTTTAAATTAAAAAAACTACTGAAGAAAACAAAAAAAAAGCCATTTTAAAAGATAAATTTGGGATGCTGCACGGTCCCAAATATTTAACAAGAAACCAAGGTTTAAAGTTAATTTAAACTTTATAGATAAACAATTAAGCAATCTAGGTGAGGTCCCTGTAGTCAATCCCGTTAACTAGTTTTATATAGACTATCGACTAGATCTACAAGTTTGACCTATAAGGATAGAAAAACTTAAAACATGAAAAAAAATTTTCCTGGATCAAAAAAATTTAAGGGCCCCAGAAGGGCCTTTTCCCCCTTATCCACTATTTCCTTACTACCCATATACCCAATTAGAAAAGGGCGAATTGTTCTAACGAAGGGGAAATTTCGTTTAGAATTTCGGGGAAAAACTTGGGTTCGGAACAAAGTCGAATTTGGGAAATTTCGGGGAACAAGTGTGTTTTTTGTTTTAATAAAATGGCTGCGAAGCACAGGGGCGCTCCCGGGGGGCAAAAGGGCACCTGGTGGGAAAAGGGGCATAGCCTGAATGATGGGGCAAGTTTAACCCAATCAAGACCGGGCGGTTTCCCTGTGACGTCCCCCGCACAAAATAAGCCGGGCGCAAACGCCGGGGGGCCACACTCCTCCACTGTGCTCATCGGGGAAAGGGGCTCCCCGTGGCTGATGGGCTTTTCGAAGAATTAAATTTTTAAAAAGCTTTTTTCTGGGGGGTGTCTCAGCTTGTTCTCAAAAGACTTTTCTCTTAATGTTCAATTTCAAAATTTTTTTTTGGGGTTGGGGTTTCTGAAATCCAGTGTGCGCCCAAACTGAAAGCTTGCATTTACATTCAAAAATCCAAGGGGGGATCAAGCCATTCCCCCTTTTGTTTTTCTTTAAAGAAACATTTTTTTACAAAACAAATCCCCACTTTCTTTTTTGGGCTGCCCAATTCAATTCCCAAAATTTACACCCAGGGAAAATTTAAGCTTTTTTTCCCGGGTTTTCCCTGACAAAAATAAAACCGTTTTTTTTCAAGGGCCAAAATATATAAATTTTTTCCTGTAGCCTAATTCATGTCCAAAAGGGTTTTAATTAAGCCTTTTTTGTGTTTTTTACATTTTTAAAACACCATCTTTTAAACGGCACAAACAAAAAATTTTTCCCCCTTTTGGCCATTTGTGGACCGAAAATTTTTAAATATCCAAGGGTTACCCAACTTTAAACCTGGGTTCATTTGGAGCCCAAAAACGGGGTTATATTTATCATATACAGATATCATCATCAAAAAAGGGTCTGTACATTTTAAACAAACAAAAATGTCAAACAAAAGGGTGGGGCCCTTTGCACCTGCGATGGCATTTGCACAAAAAACCCTTTGGAACGGGCCCCAGGCCCGCAGCACGAAAGGGGGAAAACGCCCCAGCGGGGGAAACACGGTGAGCCCCACAACTGCCCCGCCTCACGGCCGTGTGTTTTTTCAGCAACCCAAGGGTTCTTTTTGGGTTTGCCCTAAATCACCCCCTTCCTCCCGGGGGACATCTAAAAACCCCAAACCAAGAGTGGGTGGGAACCTCAGACACAAACCCTTAGTTTTCAGGGCCCCCGGGAGCGGGCAGGGGCCCCCCTCACCTGCCCTCAGCCCCCTTTTTCCCACCCGGGTTTCCCCCAAGCCCGAGATCAAACTTTTGGTGGGGCTCAGCGCCACTATATAGCGAGGGATGAAAAATTTGAGGGGGAAATTCACACTACTTGGCAGAGAAGAAATGGGGCCAAAAACCCCTGCTTTTTTGCATTTTGCAGCAAAGTATAGATTTGGAGATGCATGGGAGGGTTTATGTTTTTGAAGGTCAGCCTCGGCATACCAAAGAACAGTGATGAGGACAGCAGTAACGATAAAACCCACAAATAATGATGATGAAACCGACCGCATTTTGGGACCCGGGGTGAGGCAAGGCCATCATCGCCCGGGAAAATAAGAGGGGTCAGTTTGGGCGCGTCAGGCAGCAGCGCACCCCAGAAAATTTGGGCCGTGGGGGCCGGGGGGGGAAGTCAGAAAGGATAGCAGCTTGGGGAGTTGGGACCAAGCGGCCACAGGGTAAAAAATCCGCATTCCCCGGGTTTCCAAGAAAAGAAAGCCACGGGGGGCCATGGGGGCACCCGGGGCGGGTAGTCACTAAAGTGTGGATTTTTTGGCAAAAATCCGATATTTGGGGGCCGGGTTTTGGCAGTTCTTTGCTAAACACCGGGACCAAATTTTGGTAATTTAAAATCTGGGGGAAAGAAATTTTGAAGGCTTTGGCCCCAAGGGGCAAACGGGGCCCCAGGGCCCCTTGCTTCAAAAAAGCAGCGTCACCATCCGGGGGGGCCCGGGGAAAAACGGGCCAGATGGGGTGGTCCATCCGCCGCCGGCAGCAACAGCACAGCACGCCCAGTGGCTCGCATGCCTTTGGGCAGCCAGTTAAGGCTCCCCCAAACCTTTTGCAAGTGAGCTGTTTCCCCACTTTGACATCATCCCCGGGTTCCAGATGCTCCTGCTCCTCCCTACTCACCCCCCCAAAATTCCGTTCAGGGGGGCCCATTGAAAAATAGACAACAGTAGCGCCCAAACCCCATCCAAAGGGTGCAGCAGCTAACCGTGCTCCTGTCCAATTGGTTTGGTATTGCAGTCCCCCCCCTTTTCCAAAAAGGGGGACTCTGAAACCATTCAAGAACTAAGGCTTGTCCCGAGCCGAGGGGAGATTTCCCAACCCCAAATTTTTTTTCCCCAAAAAGGAAAAAAACCAAAACACTTCATAAAATAAGTAGAACAAAGGTGGGTCATTTCCCTTGACAAAATCAGTTTGTTCCAAAAAAACGGGCAGCGCAAAACCTTTTTGGAGGTTTAACTACGCAGGGCCAGTACATTTTTTTTAAAAGGGCCCCCACTTTGGGTTTAATGTCCCTTCCTCCCCAGGAAAACCCCCCAAACAACTTGGACGGGAGCCCCGCCGTTTTCCCTTCCTTTCCACTTTGCCCAAAACTGCCCCCCTTGGGGCCCAAATTTTTCCGCATCCTCCCCCTTTCCCACCATCACCACCATCTCAGCCCCCACAAGTACTGCTCCACCAAACCCCCATGTGTAGGGCACAGCGGTGTCACGCAGTTTCTACCCCTGGCTTGCCTCGCGAACGAAGTCACAAAAAGGGGAAGGCGCTCCGCGCATGCGCAAGAAATCGATGTGGGCTTTCTCCGCCCCAACTGAAAAACGGAAACCCAAAGGGAGGGACAAGGGGGGAAAACATGGAGGGATGGTCCATGCGCCCTGCAGGGCGCCCCGTGTTCAATCGGGTTTTGTAAAAGGTTCCTGAAGTCTTCCCCGATTTTCAAACATTCTGAAAAATGGCCGGGGAAACTGTGCAGGGCACTTTTTTCCTTTTCGACAAAGCCAGGAACACCCTCCCCCAGTTGAAACGGAAAGAACGGCCTCCCCCAAAAACACTCAGATTTTCAAATTTTTTCACCCCCGGAAATTTTCCCCCCTGCCATTTTTGGGGACCGACTTTTAAATGAACAAGAAAGGCCTTTAAACGTTTTTTTTGGATGACCCAAAGGCAGCCCAAAAGAAATCCCCCTTTTAAACTTTGATGCCCAGCCAGGCAGCTCAGGGCGTGACACCCTCCCCGTTTGTTGAGGCCTTTTGAGGGGGCAAACGTTATTTGTCAGTCCCAAAGGAAACTCGGATGAAAAACGTCTTCCCACGTTTTCATGTCCTGGAAAAAGGATGCTGAAAATCTGTCGGGGCAGGGGACGGGAGACGTGGCACTACATCTTCGTGGCCAAAAGAGTCCGGTGGGGACGAAAGGGAGGAGGAGGAGGGGGAAACATTGGAGCAAAAAGCTTTTGTCTGGTGAAATGAGGGGATTTTCTCTACCCGGGTGACAAGAGAGGAGGACAGGACATGGAGGGGGATGGAGAGAGGAAGACGGGGCAATGCCCCCCAAAGAAAACCGTGCAGTATACAGGGAAATGGGGGGCAGGGAGCCCCTCGGAGTCACTTGTGCAGAGGCCCGAGCATGTTTATTTGCCGGCTATGCAGCCAATAGCCCCACATCCGGCAGAGGGGACTTCTGGCTCCCCCACCCAAGGGAAACCCCTCCTACCATTTCCAAAAGGGAAAAGCCTTTTTCCCACCTATTGAGAGGGAAGACAAACTCAAATACTATAGGGAAACCCCTCCGTAATCATTGGGCTCTCCCCTATGGGGGCTTTCCGTCCCTCCCCCAACGGGTCTGACCGGGGTTTTTTTCCCCCTTCACGCTCACGAAAAAACGCCGGGGGGGCCTTCTTGGGGAAGGGGGGGGGAAAGGGACAGTACCACCCATATTAAAAAAAAGTAACCTAAGTCGGGAGCCCACGATGAGCAGCTTCCTTCACCCCCCTAGTGAGGAGGGAAAGTCCCAGCACAGCAGGACCTGGACCCACCCCTAACCCAACGGGTTGTGGCCTACTTGGACCACTCTGCCACCTAAAGTTAGAAGATCCGCTCCCTATTTGGAAAAAAAAAACCCAAAACGGGATGTGTGGCCGAAATTTGCCGATTGCGGGGAGAACTGCCCGCCCGCCCAGTGGGACCAAGCGGGTGTACAGTGGGGGCGGGGCCTTTCGTTCCCCCAATAAAACCCGCTTTTCCAGGGGGAAAATGTGGAACGACTGACCTTTTGCAAAAAGAATAAAGGCGTGGATCGGGCCAGTTTTTTCCACACATCAATGCCTTAGGCTTTCAGTCGGGGTTCAAACTACCTCCCCACCACAATACGATGCCGCCACCCCCTGATGCCACACATCTGCTGCCATTTCTCCATCTGCCCACCACCATCTTAAACCCGGGGCGGGTTTTTGCCCAAACCCCCCTCAAACTCTGTCATTGTGCCACTCTATGGACCCCCATGCGCAGCTGCGGGTTTCTGGTTTCCCTGACATCCACCCGTTTCATTGTCCACTGCGACCTTTATGTTGGGTTGGGTGTGGCTGGGTGCCATGTTTCCCCCACACGTGTCATTGTTTCCACTGGGCCCACCCCCATGCTGCTGCCGCCGTGAAACCCAGCCTCTCATCATTTTTGCCACTCTGTTGCTTCCCCCGTTTTGCCACCTTTCCCGAAAGCATTGGCCTCTCTGGAAACCCCATTCTGCTGCTTTACTCCTGCCATGTCCTCCACAAAGGTCAATTTTTCCCCCGCCTGACCTCCCAAGTGCTGGGCCGCCCTGACCTCGCCTCAGTCCCCCTTTTGGGCCCCTCTGTGGGTTTCCCCTTTTTGGGCCCCCCCTTCCCCGAATGTTTTTGTGCCCCTCTTGACCTCATGCTTCGCCGGACTTCTGGGCCCTCCCCCCCACTGTGGATTGTGCCACTCCCGACCCATGCTGCTTGGGGCCCGCCGTGACCTCCCCTCTCAGACATTGTGCCATTTTTTGGGCCTAATACTGTTTTTGCCACCCCCCAGAATGTCATTGTCCACGCCTGAACTCATGCTGGGTGCTGTCGTGACCCCAACTGGTTTTGATTGTGGGCCCCCTGTGGCCTAATACTGTTTTTAGCCGCCTCCAGAAAAAGTTCATTTGCCACTGCTTTCCCCCAAACTGCGCTGCCTTTCCCCCCCCCAACCCCCCAAAAAATGTGTGATTGTTCACTATGTACCCAAAAACTGTTTTTTTCCGCCTCCAGAATGTGGGTTGTGCCCCTGTCGATCTCTACTCTGCCCGCCGGGGAACCTCCACACTGGTTATTGTGCCACCCCTGTGGGGCCCAATACTGTTTTGGGGCCCCCTCCCCGAATGTAAATTTTGCCCCCTGCCTTACCTCAAACGCCGGGGCCCCCCGTGAACTTTCCCCAAAAGGTTGGGTTGTTTTTCCCTCCCGTGGCCAAAAACTGTTTTTGCCGCCTCCAAAAGTCCAAATTGGGGGACTTGGGCCCGAACTCATGCGCTGCGGGCCCTGACCTTCCACTGTGTGAATTTTGGGCCCCTCTGTGGCCTAAACTGGTTTTGGGGCCCCCTCCAGAATGGGCCCTTGTTGGGCCCCTGCCCGAACTCAAACTCGTGCTGTCGTGACCTCCACACGTATCATTGGCCACTCAGGGCCTAATACAGGTTTTTTTCCCGCCTCCCCGAATGTCATTGTTTCCACCCGCCTGACCTCATACGGCCAGCCGGGCCCCCACCTCCCCCCACTATGTGATTTGCCACTCGTGGCCCAAACTGTTTTTTGGGCCCCCCCCCAGAAAAGTCATTGTGCCCCTGCCGATCTCATGCTGCTGCTGCGTGCCCTTTCCCCACTGTAAACATTGTGCCCCCTCTGTGGGCCTTTAAAAATGGTTTTTTTCCCCCCCCCAAATGTCCCTTGTGGGCCCCTGCCCGACCTCATACTGCTTCCCCATGAAACCCCCCCTCTCAGCATTGTTTCCACTCCCGTGGCTTCCTTGTGTTTTTCCACCCCCAAATGCATTTTGCCACGCCTGACCTTTATGCTTTTCGGGGGCTGCCGCCCCTCACCCCCCCACACTCCCGTCACTAATTTTTGCCCCCGACCCCTCACTTGTTTTTTTCCACCTTTTTGCTGGCATGAATTTATCAGGCTACAATTCCCCCTTCAATTTTTTTTGGGCATTTTTTCCCTCATTTAAAAACCCAGGGAATTTATAAGGGAAAACGATTCTAAAGCCGGGGGCAGTCTTTTGCGTGTCCCTACTAAAACCAACAATTTTATGGGAAAAAACCAAAAACCCAAACCCCTCTGCATATTTAAAACATCAAAAACAAAGTTTTTAACAAACACCCTGCAGGGTTTTGTGCAAGGGCCGGAAATAGCTGCTTTTTAAAAGCGATTTTGTCCGAATTTAAATTCCCAACGAAGTTATTTTTGTTGAAAAATTTGGGGGAAATGACCGAATCGAATTTTTGAAAAAAATTCCCCATCTCTAATCCCAATATATTAAATAATAAAAATAGACTAATTTTAGACTCTAGCCAGAAAAAAGCAACAGGTAAAAACATGCTGAATCCAATTTCATTCCCGGAAGGGCTGAACAGCAATAAGTCTATAACCCCTAGTCATGTTTTTTTTATTCTAAAGAAAATAAAAAAACCCCTATTCCCCATAAATAGATAATATGTGGGAATTCCCCAAAACTAGATAGATAGATAGATAGATAGATAGATAGATATTTTTACAAACTGCTGGATCTTGACAGTTCTATCTCTTCTGCAATGCACTTATCTATACTTGAGGTTTTTTTTTTACAGTTAGAAATGTGAAAATAGGTTTTCAAGGAGGAGCTGCCCTCAAAAAATAACAATTCTGTAGACGTGCCCTTTTAACCCCCCCGCCCTTTTGGCCCTTTCCCCTGTTATTCTTTTTTGTCATAGTGGTGTTTTCTACAGAATCTGAATTTGTCAGCACTAATTGGACTCTAGTAAAACACCTCCAACTAGTAATACTCAGTTGTCGATTGAAACATAGACATCTCAGGAAAGCTGACAGGTCCTCCTCAACCCACTTCCAATATGTAACACATGTACATGTACATAACAATATTTTGTCTGGTTGGGTATCTGAAGCTGTTTTGCACTCAGCTGGTGCCTGCTGCTAGTTAAAGCTGACATCTGCCATCAGCAGCGGTAAGATTGGTGATAACTATTATCCTGATCATTTAACCACTTAGATGCCATGGTCTGTAAAAGTATTTTTTTTATAAAACATAAACTTATTTATCCTGCAAGGTAAATGTGTAAAAACCAAAGCCAGTGTTGCAATTTTTTTTTCTTTGTGACCTCATTTACTCAAAAATGACTGAAAAACTATTAAAAAATGTATATGTATCCCAGAATGGTACCAATGAAAACTATATTTCATCTTGTACAAAATAAGCTCTCACAATATTTCATCAACATCAACTATGAAGGTCCCTCAAAATGCAACATAAATTGGTTCTGGTGTAGGTTGAAGCCATAACTCTTTGGAAAACGGATAATTGGTTCCAAACCCCCAAAATGTTAAACCAATAAAATTCAAAATGCACATTAAAGAAAATTAAGCAGATAGCTAAGGTTAGATTCATGCAGGACTATTTTTTCCATTCAACTGAAAGACACCATGGCGGAAACTCGACAAACTTTAGTTTAGTCAATAGTCATTGATCAGCTTGGATGTCCTTTCTAAAGTGATTCTAGCATCAACTTTATTATTTGTTGTTATATTCCTGTGACTGAACAGAACAATAGAAATAACATTGCAGATGTAAACCTAGCCTAAACTCAAGTTCAAGTCAAACTCGAGATCAAGTCCTTACACATAAAATCAGAAAGAACTGCTGGAAGCTGGAAATCAGTCCTTATCTAAAGGAAATGGATCTGTCCTCACCTGGTGCCAAAAGGAGCTGCTTACCCTGTTACATGTGAAAAGCAGTACAGGACATGTTGTACCATACTATACTGTAGAGAAACGATACTAGACCGCCAGTCACTGGATTCACTTCATTAACACAGATAATAATTATATATATTGACAGTGTAGCTTCAGGTCGTATTTTTCTGCCACTAGATTGTTTACAGCAGAAGACCTGCAAGGTATGGCACTTCAGTGCCTGGCTTCAGTGAAGCAAGCTGGCAGTTTGGCACTTAGTAGTATTACTATAGCTGTTCAGCAGCTAATCCAGGCCGGCTTTTCCAGAATGGCAATAGTGATGAGTGGGAGGCCATTCCCACGTTCCAGGACAGGTCTTACAGATCTTTTAAAGGCTGTTCCATGGGGTGTGGTTATATCCCCGGAATTGGAAGGAGAGGAGCTGATGAGAGAGCTTTGACCCCCCCCCCACCAAGCTGGGGGAAAGCAGGTTACTGACCTCAAGCTTGAACCAGTGGAGACTGGGAAAAAAAACTGTGCTGTGACGCTGGACAGTAGACTCAGGCCACAGTTAGCCAGGAACGACTGTTTACCTGTTGACTTGTTTACTGTGTGCCATATCATCTGAGCAGAAAGTGGTGATTCCGTATCCTAACGTATCCTACCTGGACTGTCCAATGTGATGTTGGAGGCAAATGCTTACATATGGTTTAGGATGCGGGCATAAATTGGCACGAACAGGGCACTAATTGATGACTCGGTGACTATGCACTGTGTGGATAAGGATGGATAAATAGCAGCCACCTCCCAGTGTATTAAAGGAACAGGCTTTGGTAGGTCCGTAAGATCTGCCCTGGAATATTAGAATGGCTTCTCGCTCATCACTATAGCCATTCCAGAAAAACAGGCCTGAAAGCTGCTGGCAGCTATACTAATAATACTAAGTGCCAACTGCCGGGTTGCCTCACTGAGGCCAGACACCTTGGTGACACATACCTGGTCACCTGCTGTAAACAACCTAGTTTCAGAGACATGCGACCTGAAGTGATATTCACTCACCTTTGGCTGTCGTCTAGAACTTGCCCGAGGGGCACTCAGCTCTGGAATTGCTGTCTTTTGCTAAGAAAGAATTGGCTTCCAGTAAATACATCAAATGAACCACACAATATATCCTTTAACTGGCCTCAGCCAGATTTGTTTTTCAATCTTCACACAGATTACAGTACAGCAGGCAAGAACCAAAACAAAACCTAGGCCGTCTAGCAACTCATTGAACTCTTGTAGAGACCCTCTCTTTACGTGGTCTGAGTCTACTGCTTAGCACCACCACAACACACTTTAGAACAGCCACGATAGGCATAACACTCTTTTCAGCCACCACTGTTGTGTAAGCTTCCTTCAAGCCTGGGGGACACAGAACTTTCTCTGCAGCTCAGTTCTGCTGCTGTTCCAACTGTTTGGCCGCGATCAACACCCCAATGTCTTCCTGTAGTACCAGGCTTTTAAACACCTGGTAAAGCCTGGATCTGGAATGAAGGAACGAGCTCAGATTAGCTGCTGAGCAGCTCTCCTATCTTCCTAACTACCACCTGTGTCAGTAACCCATAACTACTGTCGCCGAACTGCTGGGTTACCTCACTGAAGACCAGCAACTTGTTAACACAACCATTGCAGCTCTCCTGCTGCAATCCATCCCATGACAGATACCTGCGACCTTAAATCATTCTGTCACAATATAATCCCTCTAAACTATACCTTAGAACAGTGATAGCGAACCTTTTTGAGACCGAGTGCCGAAACTGCGACGAAAAATACCTTAGTTACCGCAAAGTGCCGCCGACGTCAGCACGAAGCAGGGAAGTAACGTTGGGAAGCAGGGTCGCACAACAATTAATACGAGGGATGTGACAGCCACTTAGCCCATCCCTCTGCCATACTTCCACTATACAGTGACCATATTGTGGTAGATACACAGGTGCTCAGCAGACCATTGACTGATTAATATCACAACACCACCACCACCACATAGTGACTGAATAATACCACAACACCACCACCACCACATAGTGACTGAATAATACCACACCACCACCACCACCACCACATAGTGACTGAATAATACCACAACACCACCACCACCACATAGTGACTGAATAATACCACTACGTATCACCACCACATAGTGACTGAATAATACCACAACAGATCACATAGTGACTGAATAATACCACAACACATCACCAACACATAGTGACTGAATAATACCACAACACCACCACATAGTGACTGAATAATACCACAACACCACCACCACATAGTGACTGAATAATACCACACCACCACCACCACATAGTGACTGAATAATACCACACCACCACCACATAGTGACTGAATAATACCACAACACCACCACCACCACATAGTGACTGAATAATACCACAACACCACCACCACAACATAAAGACATAATAAAACCACAATACCACAACACCACCACCACCACATAGTGACTGAATAATACCACAACACCACCAAATAGTGACTGAATAATACCGCAACACCATTACTGAATATAAACCATTACACTTTGCACACATATAAGAGATTACATTTCAGGCACATTTAGTGACTCGCATGTGACGTTTCTCCAGTAAGTCGTTCACATTCCGGTTTCTTCTCCATTCAGTTCACACCTTCATGCTGATTTCTCCTGACCAACACTCATCCCTACAGATTTAGACACAAATATATTAGAATCCTCACTTTTCCAGCAAATCCTTACTTATAATTATATAAGTCCCCTAAGTTAGGTGGGTGTATAGGTCCCCTCAATTAGGCAGGTATATATATATATATATATATATATATATATATATATATATATATATCCCGACAGACAGATAGGTATATAGATATAGGTCCCCACAGGCAGTATACAGATAGATAGCTTCCCACAGGCAGTATACAGATAGCTAGCTCTCCCCACCAGTCAGTAATACAGACAGATAGTTCCCCCCACCAGCCAGTAATACAGATAGATAGCTCTCCCCACCAGCCAGTATACAGATAGATAGCTCTCCCCACCAGCCAGTATACAGATAGATAGCTCTCCCCACCAGCCAGTATACAGATAGCTCTCCCCACCAGCCAGTATACAGATAGATAGCTCTCCCCACCAGCCACTATACAGATAGCTCTCCCCACCAGCCAGTATACAGATAGATAGCTCTCCCCACCAGCCACTATACAGATAGCTCTCCCCACCAGCCAGTATACAGATAGCTCTCCCCACCAGCCAGTATATAGATAACGCTCTCCACAGCAGTATATAGCCAGCTCTCCCCACAGCAGTATATAGCCAGCACTCCACACAGCAGTATATAGCCAGCACTTTGCCCACAGCCTGTATACAGCCAGCACTATGCCCACAGCCTGTATATAGCCAGCACTATCCCCACAGCCTGTATATAGCCAGCACTCTCCCCACAGCAGTATATAGCCAGCTCTCCCCACAGCAGTATATAGCCAGCTACCCCAGCCAGTATATAGATGGGCTCAACCAGCCTGTATATAGCCAGCTCTCCCCCCCAGTCTGTATATAGCCAGCCCTCGCCACCAGCTGTATATAGCAGCTTTCCCCCAGCCTGTATATAGCATCTCTCCCCCCCAGCCTGTATATAGCCAGCACTCGCCACCAGCCTGTATATAGCCAGCTCTCCCCCAGCCTGTATATAGCCAGCTCTCCCCCAGCCTGTATATAGCAGCTCTCCCCCACCTTGTATATAGCCCTCTCTCCCCAGCCTGTATATAGCAGCTCTCCCCCAGCCTGTATATTGACAGCTCTCCCCCAGCCCGTATATAGCCAGCTCTCCCCCAGCCTGTATATAGCCAGCTCTCCCCCAGCCTGTATATAGCCAGCTCTCCCCACAGCTGTATATAGCCAGCTCTTCCCCAGCCTGTATATAGCAGCTCTCCCCCACCCTGTATATAGCAGCTCTTCCCACAGCAGTATATCGGCAGCTCCCCCAGCCTGTATATAGCCTGCACGCTCCCACCGCCTGTATAGAGCAGCTCCCCCAGCCTGTATATAGCAGCTCTCCCCACAGCAGTATATAGCCAGCTCCCCCAGCCTGTATATCGCCTGCACGCTCCCCCAGCCTGTATAGATATTACACAGATAAAATAAGAACACTAATTTACGTACCTCCGTCCCAGCTGCGCGCTCCTCTGCTATCTTCTCTCCTCGCGCGGCACGCTCCTCTGTCAGCTCCTTGGGCGTACAGCCTATGACGGGGTGTGCGCCCGAGGACAGGCAGCGGCGCGATGAAGTAATTACATCGTGTCGCTGCCGAGCTGAGCGCACGGGCCCGCGCGCACCCTCAACGCTGAGTGTTCACAGCGGGTCCCGATTCGCACTATGTTAGACCTGGGGCTGCAGGGCGCGGTGTCCGGGTGACAGTGCAGAAAGGCAGCGGTGGCCAGCCTGGCATGCGTGCCAGCAGAGGTGGCCCTGCGTGCCACCTCGGGCACGCGTGCCATAGGTTCGCCACTGCTGCCTTAGATTATCGATGTTGTTTTACGATTACGGTGTCCATAAAGTAACAGTTTATATCACTGTAGTTAAATGTGAAGCAAGCTTCCTATAGAATGTACCTTGACATTTGAAGTTTTCTTTATAAGGAAATAATAGCTTAAATTAAGTGAAAAAAATATTCTTCCCATTTAGGTTAGCCAGCCGGCTGTTGAATCAGTTCCCATTCAGTATGATATATATCACTCATTGGTCGTGGTGCTCAGCCCTCAGCTTATATAAGACGATCTTTGTGACATCAGCGGTGCTATAAATACAAGTTTTCTGAAGGAGTAATTATCTGTGGGTTAATTACTTTCAAAGACACATAGACCCAGATAACTGCTATATAAAGAACTGTTCATTAAAATCACTGAATAGATGAAAGATATATGAAAATTGGAACATTGACTGTAAAATAATAGGCAAGTTACCACATTTTCTAAACATCATTACAGCATATAATTACAGCACCAGGCTTCTTGATTTATGTGGTGGACAAATACATTTCTATTACACACCATATCACAGTATATAACATGTTTTATTTGAAATCTTCAAACTCTTTGAGGGGAAATATTTTACAATATAAAATACCTTTATTTAAACATGAATTATTTGATTTCTTAAGGATGGGAAGCTGCTTACATGGAAATAAGATGGGATTCAATGTTGGTGTTACATAACATAACATATATAATATCCTAATTTCATAATTTCCTTACTAAATATCCATGCTATGACTCAAGGGATCCACAACCCGCCTGTGACAATATAATCAGGCCATATATCTCGCTGATATGCCCCTGCTAGAAGATTAATGTAAAATTGATGTGGGAAGCTTGCAAATTAAATAATAAACATTTTCACCATGTATCATTATTGAAATTTTTTTTAGCGCTCCCTTAGTGATCCATAGTGTATAGCTCGTCTCCAGGGAATATGACCAGGGACAAGAGCTCCTCAGTCTTGCCACACATGTTCAGCCATCACCTCTCCTCTCTGACAGCTACTGTCAGTCTCTTCGCTGCATAGTAATCACACACACTCACTGCTGAGCGAGTGTTCAATTCCAGGTGCTGTCATTCTACTACTGTCCTCTGTACGCCTTTGTAATTAGTCAAACAGTGCAAATAAAAACATTGAGAGACAAAAATATATGTTTGGCTTCTGCAGGTATTTGAACCTTCAACCTATGTTGGAAGGCAGAAGTCTTAACCACTCAGCTACTTTGTAACTACTGACAGTGCTTTACATAAGAAGACTTGTTTGACTCCAGGGAGCACACTATGAGGAAAGGTATGGTAATGTCAGCCTGCTGGGTCACATGATATGCGATTCAAACAAATCACACATGCCCCCTTTTCAGCACACTGAGAGCTGAAGTTGGATAAAGCAGGTATGAAATGACTTAGTGACTAAACCTATTTAAAATCTAGCTGCTGAAGTAGCCTGTCATGGCATTCCCAGAAGTAGCTTTTCCAGATGCTTCAGGACATTGTGACCCATCTGCTGGTTGCCGCTCATGTTCCAGTTGCTACTTCTACCCCGGTTTATATGGGGTACCCTTTTTTCCCTGTTATACCAAATGGTAGAAAGATATTATAACTTTAAAATGAAACACAAATTTACAACCAGTCTGACACAAGCCATGTGTCAGTCAACATACTCCTTCCTTGGTCCCTCTGTGCCTGTCCTTTGCCTTGGCTGCGCACTTACTTTTGGAAGTTTAAAGGGCTTGTATGCTGTCCAACCTTCCTAGACCTATCCCCTCCAACCTGTGGATATTTATAGAGGCACATCCCTCCACTGCCATATTGTTTGTGCATTTAGCTGTGGTTTGGCAGTGTTATTTGGTGTGATTTCAGGTATTTACCTTTGGCTATTCCTTACCCATCAACCATTGAACGCCACTAGTGCCTGACCTCATACCTGTGACCCATTTATGAAAGTAAACCCCAGCCCTGACCTTCTGCCTTTGACCCATCCATGTATCTGCCTGACCCTTTTGTACCGGGCCTGAATGCCAGCTGTCACTTTGAGTGACCATGTTGGGGGTAATGATATGGGAGTTCCCGGCAACAGAGTTCAAGCCTCTTTTTGGGGGTAGATGGTGAAGACCAGGGACGTCATAGACTCCACTTCTTGGCATGGCTTTATGGCAACTCATAGCTGACTCGGAGGAACCACAATCTGTCCATGACAGTACAATGTGGCCATAGATCCTGCTAATGTTTTTCAACCAAGCCGCCAACCTTTGCCCTACTGCACCATCCCTCGCTCTACAAAGATTTTTCAGATATCTTTGGCAAAAAAGAAGCAGAGACACTATCTCTTCACAGACCCTAAAACTGCCCTTACCTAATACTGGGTACCACCCTTCCACAGGGTTGGATGTGCCTCTCATTCCTACCCAAAACTAAGACTATGCCAGCCTATATTAAAAAATAAAAAATGAAAAGTGGGCTTATTGGTGAGTCCTCGCCTCCTCTGCTTATATTCCAGGAGTTTGTCAGCAACATCTTCCGTGACTTTTTCTGTGTATTTGTTGTGGTCTGTCTTGACAAAATCCTCGTCAAAGACTTGTTGAGATGGTTCATTCTGTTTACGGGAGTATCACCTATATGCTGACCTGGAGAAGTGTCTTTTTGAGCATACAAGTCTACCATTCCTGGACTACATTGTTTCTGAACAAGGACTGCCTATGGACCCAGAGAAACAGTCCACCATCGGTCTCCGGGCTGTCCAGCGGTTCCTCGTCTTTGCCAGCTATTTGCTGACAGTTAATTCCACATTTTTCTTGTTTGGTGGCTCCCATCTTGCATTTATCAAAAAGGGCAGCAACGCCAAGATTTGGACATCAGAATCTGAGACAGCAGTATCTTGCCTCTAAAGAGCATTTGCTTCTGCACCTTTGCCACATCATTCAGATCCTGAGAAGTTTTGTACCAAAAGAATATCAAGGGCAAAAGTATTGCTTGAGGTTTTTTCTCCAAAACCTTTTTGTCTGTGGAAAGGAACTATATTTTTGGGGACGTAGAAGACTGGTACTATCTTCCCAAGGGAGCATGACATCCCGTTTCAATATATACAGATCACAAGAATGTGTTCTACAATTGCTGTGGCCTTATGCAAACTCATGGCTGACTCGGAAGAGTCCATTCGTCTGTGACAAAGTCCATTACAAAGTCCTACTTATAGGGAACCAGGAAGCTGTGATGTCTTGCAGGGTCCTACAGTGTGGTCAATGAGTCTGTAGGACTGACATGTAGACAACATTGTGGTCACTAGCAAATATCTTTCCATGGGGCACGTCTGACATTCTTGATAGTTTTGTATGCGCCTTATCTTATGAGGGGTATCGTGCCAAATTTATAAGATTAGACATGCTTATGCATGTTGCTCGACAGAATGTGGCGCAAAAGTGTAAGACTAATTCATACCAATTTCAAAGTGCCGAGGCTGCTGAGAAAAATGTTGTCGCAGACATTTTTTGCGCAAGTTTTTGGCGCACAAATGTGTCTCACAACAGGGAAACATTTATAAAGTGCTGTGAGATGCTTTCATACATACTGTCAAATACTGCACTAACCTACTGAGAAGTACAACTGTCTAGTCTGGCCAGTTTTCATACTGTACATGTCACCCTTAGGCCATGTCCCCACGGCATCGGTTTTCGGCCGGCTTTTCATACGGTTTGCGGTTTTGCAAACCATCTGAAAAACCGGCCGCAAACTTTTACACGGACCACTATGGAAAACCCGTGCAGCAGTCCCAAAACACCTTGTACATGTTCATTCTTCCGTCTGGTTTTCGGACGGAATATGAGCATCTCAATGGGAAGGGGGAGGGCTTTTCTCCACTCATCGAGGAGAAAAGCCGTCCCCCTGCGGCCGTGTGCACAGCACAAAAACCGGATAAATACTGGTTGGATAAACCGATTGGTATTTGTCCTGTGAAGTGGGGACGCGTCCTTAGTGCCTTGCAGTAGGCATTTGTTATATTCAACAGACCCATTACATTTATAATCCAGTTATCTGTTCGACAACTATATATATATAAAAGTACAGGTTGCAGCTGTTCCTAGCTTGAGTTCAGACATAGACCCAGAAAATAGGTAAGTCTACTTAGCATAAGGACCAGCCTGAATAACGTTGCCTTGTCATGGTAAAAGGGCTTATAAAGTTTGATGAAAATGTGTGCTTATAATTTCACATTTATAGTATCTCACAAAAGTGAGTACACCCTGTACATTTTGTAAATATTGTAGTCTTTTCATGGGACAACACTGAAGATATGACATGTCACTTTGATACAATGTAAAGTAGTCAGTGTACAGCTTGTACAACAGTGTAAATTTGGTGTGCCCTCAAAGTAACTTAACAGAGAGCTCTCAATGTCTTAACTGCTGGCAACAAAAGAGAGTACACCCCTAAGTGAAAATGGACAAAATGTGCCCAATTGTGTGTCAGTATTTTGTGTGGGCATGGAGTTCACTAGAGTTTCACAGGTTGCCACTGGAATCCTCTTCTACTCCTCCATGATGACATCAAGGATCTGGTGGATCTTAGAGACCTTATGCTCCTCCAACTTCTATTTGAGGATTCTCCACAGATGCTCAATAAGATTTAGGTCTAGAGACATGTGTAATGCACCATTCTCAGAGAGGAGAGGATGGGAGTGGTATTTTGCTGTTACAGTGGCAAGGCACCCAATCCTCTCTTGCTCTCCTTGGCACAATTACAGTGAAGAGGGGGTCTGCTTGTATAGGAGTAGGTGGTGTTCATTCAGTGTTCCCCTGGGACAAACTTTGTGAGTGAGCCTCCCTGTCCAGATGGTGGTTGAGGTGTCATTGGTGTTGTCAGCAAAATAACAGACAGGAAGCAAAGTGGTGTAGTGTAAACAGTTCTTTTACTCCACGCTCATTGTTATACCCAAAAATAAGCCTTTCAGGAAAACACTTTACAGTCCATATGTGAAGCCGGTAGCAGGGGTGGCACCAAATCTAGAATACAGACTTTTAACTAATTTAGATTCTCTGCAGGAGCTTACTTGCTCACCTCAAGTGATCTGGAACCTTCATTAATGCTAGTGTGTTGAGCTAGGCCTGAAGCTAGACATCACCTGACTATGAGGCTTTGTCTTTACTTAATTCATCCTCATGTACTTCCAATACACAGGACTCCACTCCAGGTGCTTTCAGGTCTTCCCCCTTCCTAAATGTTTCTGTTCTAGTTGTTCTTGCTTAAATATGGGACGAAGAGGAATACACACTGTCTCTGAACTCTAGCCTGCACACATTTGGTTGAGCAACTGAACAACTCGTCTGAACAACTGACTAAAAACTTGCTGAATTTCTCCCACTGGGGTACCTATATTTATATTCTCTGGTCACACCTCAGTTGCCTAGGTAACCACCACTCTGCTTCAGGCTTACACAGCACATTAGTTCTTTAGGTCATGGATCAGCATCATAACTTTATTTTTATACACATCATCCTGACACAATAGTTATACTGCACAGAACAAATAATGGCTTCCATAGTAAATACTCTCAAGGGCCCAAATACAGTCATATGAAAAAGTTTGGGCACCCCTATTAATCTTAATCATTTTTAGTTCTAAATATTTGGGTGTTTGCAACAGCCATTTTAATTTGATATATCTAATAACTGATGGACCCAGTAATATTTCCGGATTATATATAGAAACAAATGACACCAGCCCTGCCCTGATGAAGGAAGCCGTGATTTCTTCCGAAACGCGTTGGTACTTTTATATTGGACAAGCCTCTGTAGTCTAGGTGACGTCACCTTAGTCTGCCAGTTAGTTTTTACGTGTTGGATATCTGAGCGCTGCCGGCCGGAGCGCTTGGTTAATTTGAACACGAACGTTCCATTCCTTACTTTGTCAGTAAAGTGGATCGCTGTGGATATAATACGATCGGACGCATTTTATGGAAAGAGCTTTAGGTACGTTGCAAGAGTTCTTGTAATTTTTGGTGCTTTTATGTGTATTTTATAACGACCTTTAGTTGTGAGATACGGAGTTGATTAGGGTAGAAGAGCTGATTGTGGACTAACCACTGGATCAGGTGTTTACCATTGCTTCACTCAGCAGTGATTGTTGAGCTATTTTATTTTCTGGAAAGTTGCTACATTTAGTTGGGAGACATATAGAAGAGTTAGCGCTGGTGTCATTTGTTTCTATATATAATTGGTAATCTAAGTTTGGGAAATAGGCAGAGTAATCCCTTGACATTTTTTCAGCAGCTCTCTCTTATATTGGCGCTTGCGCTTTATACTTTTTACTAATATTTCCGGATTGAAATGAGGTTTATTGTACTAACACAAAATGTGCAATATGCATTAAACCAAATTTTGACTGGTGCAAAAAATGTGGGTACCCTTATCATTTTATTGATTTGAATACTCCTAACTAGTTTTTACTGACTTTCTGAAGCACAACATTGGTTTTGTAACCTCACTGAGCTTTGAACTTCATAGCCAGGTGTATCCAATGATGAGAAAAGGTATTTAAGGTGGCCAATTGCAAGTTGTTCTCCTATTTGAATCTCCTGTGAAGAGTGGCATCATGGGCTCCTCAAAACAACTCTCAAATGATCTGAAAACAAAGATTGTTCAACATAGTTGTTCAGGGGAAGGATACAAAAAGTTGTCTCAGAGATTTAACCTGTCAGTTTCCACTGTGAGGAACATAGTAAGGAAATGGAAGACCACAGGGACAGTTCTTGTTAAGCCCAGAAATGGCAGGCCAAGAAAAATATCAGAAAGGCAGAGAAGAAGAATGGTGAGAAGAGTCAAGGACAAGCCACAGACCACCTCCAAGGAGCTGCAGCATCATCTTGCTGCAGATGGTGTCACTGTGCATCGGTCAACAATACAGCACACTTTGCACAAGGAGAAGCTGTATGGGAGAGTGATGCGAAAGAAGCCGTTTCTGAAAGCACGCCACAAACAGAGTCGCCTGAGGTATGCAAAAGCACATTTGGACAAGCCAACTTCATTTTGGAAGAAGGTCCTGTGGACTGATGAAACAAAGATTGAGTTGTTTGGTCATACAAAAAGGCGTTATGCATGGTGTCCCAAAAACACAGCATTCCAAGAAAAAC
Source organism: Phyllomedusa bahiana (assembly GCA_025379985.1). Classification (NCBI taxonomy): domain Eukaryota; kingdom Metazoa; phylum Chordata; class Amphibia; order Anura; family Hylidae; genus Phyllomedusa; species Phyllomedusa bahiana. The sequence continues at coordinate 29,323 of JAODAL010000465.1, read as the reverse complement.
ACTTGCTACCCACTGTAAAATTTGGTGGAGGTTCCATCATGCTTTGGGGCTGTGTGGCCAATGCCGGCACCGGGAATCTTGTTAAAGTTGAGGGTCGCATGGATTCAACTCTGTATCAGCAGATTCTTCAGAATAATGTACAAGAATCAGTGATGAATTTGAAGTTACGCTGGGGATGGATATTTCAGCAAGACAATGATCCCAAACACAGCTCCAAATCTACTCAGGCATTCATGCAGAGGAACAATTACAATGTTCTGGAATGGCCATCCCAGTCCCCAGACCTGAATATCATTGAACATCTGTGGGATACTTTGAAGCGGGCTGTCCATGCTCGGCGACCATCAAACTTAACTGAACTTGAATTGTTTTGTAAAGAGGAAGGGTCAAAAATACCTTCATCCAGGATCCAGGAACTGATTAAAAGCTACAGGAAGCGACTAGAGGCTGTTATTTTTGCAAAAGGAGGATCTACTAAATATTACTGTCACTTTTCTGTGGGTGTGCCCATACTTTTGCACCGGTCAAATTTTGGTTTAATGCATATTGCACATTTTGTGTTAGTACAATAAACCTCATTTCAATCAGGAAATATTACTGTGTCCATCAGTTATTAGATATATCAAATTAAAATGGCTGTTGCAAACACCCAAATATTTAGAACTAAAAATGATTAAGATTAATAGGGGTGCCCAAACTTTTTCATATGACTGTACATTTAAGTGTACACTTCTGTGCGCTTTGTCAGTCCAGCACCTTTACCCTCATTTTCTTTAGCAAGGCAGTGGTTGTCTTGGAAGTGTGTTTGGATAAACTGCCCTGTGGCCCAGTTTCTGTACGGAGAGGATCACGCTCTGCTTCAGGATGTCACTGTACATGTTGGCAGTCATGTTTCCCTCAATGAACTGTAGCTCCTCACAGCCAGCAGCATTCATGCAGCCCCAAACATGACACTCCCACCACCATAATTGACTGTAGGTAGGACATACTTGTCTTTGTATTCCTCATCTGTTTGGCGCCACACACTTGACATCATCTAAACCCAACAAGTTTATCTTGGTCTCATCAGACCACAGGACATGATTCCAGTAATCCATGTCCTCAGTCCCCTTGTCTCTAGCAAACTGTTTACGGGCTTTCTTGTGCATCCTCTTTAGAATAGGCTTCCTACTGGGATTACAGACATGTAGACCGATTTGATGCAGTGTTCGGCAAATGGCCTGTGCACTGACAGGCTGAACCTCTGCCCCTTTAACCTCTGAAGCAATGCTGGCAGCACTCATACATCTATTTGAAAAGACAATCTCTGGATATGACGCTAAGCACGTGCACTCAACTTTTGTGGTCAACCATGGAGAGCCCCTGTTCTGAGTGAAACCTGTCTTGTTAAACCGCTGTATGGTCTTGGACACTGTGCCGCAGCTCAGTTTCAGAGTGTTGGCAATCTTCATATAGCCTAGGCTATATTTAGCTATCTTTAGCAACAATTCTTTTTTTTCAGATCTGTAGACAGTTCTTTGCCATGAGGGGCCATGTTGAACTTGAAAAAAAAAGGAAAAATGCCAGCTCGCCATAGAAATATCAGCTTGCTGGGTCATTTCTGCATGTATCCCGCCTGAAGCAGGCGCAAGGCACGGTAGAAATACTAGAAGGTTGATACAGCAATCAGAGGAAAAGATCCCAGTTGCTAAACTATAAAGGCTTTATTGAAACCAGTTAAAAAAACAGCATCCCCGCAGTTAACCAAGTCATGTCTGACATGTTTCGGGTGACAAAGCACCCTTACTCATAGCATGTGAAACAAAAGCAATTCTACATCTTATATACTCTAAACCATAAGATAGAAATGATACCTGTGTGCCGTGCCATCCCGCTCAAAATGTGCATGCAAACGGCGTGCAAAACCACTTCCGGAAGCGGAAACCAAAACCGGAAGTGACGCAGGGACATGCACAGAAGCCAGAGTAACACTGACCTTGCACTGGCAAGTACTGGAAGCATGCGCAGAAAGAACTTGATCTTTAAAATGCCCAAAAAATGCCTCGGGAAACATGCTCAGATGGAACAGGAAAAAGCGTGACACCAGGTAATGTGCAAAAAACAAAGAAAAAATTCATGAAACAATGTATAAAGAGCTCTATGAGATGTACATCCATTATTGTATGCATACATCCATATCCAGATTAAATAGAAAGTACACAACAGACAGACCTATCAGATGTGCAAAAGTAAACTATGATTGTATATTAAAATTATTCATGTGATGATATAAATGACACTACTTATTTGACTGCTGTCATACATGAAGCACTAAATGATGCCACTTGTCTGACAGCTGTCATACACTAGACACTACATGGTACTGCTTATCTGACTACTGTCATATACTGGACACTACATCTTACTATTTATTCAACTATTGTCATATGCTGTATGCAACCTAATACTGTTTATCTGACTGCTGTCATACACTGGACACTGCATGATACTGTTTATTTAAATGAATATGTACAGTATATAATGAATAACACAAAATAATTAATAGTGAAACATAATTTCCCTCCTGTGTTTTAAACCTCTGGGAAGAGAAGTATTTAGGGTTAGTATCCAGTATGCTTCTCGGTCATGAAGCATATGGCCTAGATTGCCTCCACGTATAGGTTCAATAATTTTATCTATACCTATGACTTTAAATTCTTTGCAATCATTGTTGTGGACCGCTCTAAAATGTTTAGATAGACTAGAACGGTTGCGAAAAGATGTTGTCACGTCAAGGGAGGTACAGTGAGCCCTGACTGGAACCCAGCCCACTGTCCCTGCCTACTTGACGTGCTGCCCTAGACGGCAGACGGCAACTGGGCGACAGTCCCTGCGCTGCTAGAGTGCGGGGGGCCGTCAGGAAGTAGAATAGTCAGACAGTCCGGGTAAATACCAAAACGGGAACGCCAAAGCCACAAATCAGAACCAGAGGGATAAACGTAAACAAGCCGAGGTCAAACACGAACGGGAGCGAGGTACAAAATCAGAAGACAAGCCGAGGTAAGTAAACAAGCCGAGGTCAGGTACACAAGTAAACAGCACAATACAAATCACAGGAAAGCAAGGCAGCCAGGAAATTTCACAGGCGCAGCACTCAGCTAGCAGGGAGTTTAAATGTGATTCCCGGATACCGCCCCTGTAGCTGATTGGAGCGGCCTCCGGGACCTCCCATTGGCTGGGCGTCTGTCACTCACAGAGCTGCCAGCAGCAAGTGTATCAGGGTGGGGTTGCAAATCAGCTGCTGCAGCCTGTTGATCCCTGCAGCCTGAATGCAGCCTAGCCCTGACAGATGTATTGGTAACATCATTAAGATGTTCTAAGATCTTGGTTTTTAATTTGCACGTTGTGCTGCCGACATAATGTAGTACACACAACATAGACATGGCAAGATATACAACATAGTGAGAGCTGCAGTTAATATACTGCTTTATGGGAAAAGATTTAGTGCCGTCCATGTTGAAAAATATTTTGCATTGGGTAGCAAAGCAGCATGTTCTACATGGACTGAAGCCACATCTAAAAACGCCACTATGTGCAAGCCAAGTAGTGTTAGGACCACATGTTTCAATTAAATTAGGTGATAATAAGTTGCCCATGGTTTTGGATTTCCTGCATACCACTTGGCATCCTTTTGACAAAATTGATTCCGGAATTTCATCCTCTCCCAAAATAGGAAGATGTTTAAGAAAGATTTTTTTTATGTGGTGGAATTGATTGGTGTAATCCAAAACTAAAGTGGGTTTGTTCATGTTTTTGTTGAAATTTTTTATAGGCACCAAATCTCTGGCAAATATTTTGTTCTAACTGAAAATCCTGTGCTGAGCTACAGTTATGTTTAGCCCGACCATTTCACCAACTGGTATGGATTTATGGGTGTTTTCAGAATGAAAACTGTGGTAATTTAAAATTGTATTCCCTGATGTAGGCTTATGATAAATTTTGGTATTGATCATCTGTCCCTTTGTGCCAGTCAGAGTGAGATCCAAAAAATGTATAGCATCCTGACTGGTAACACATGTAAATCTCAAATTAAGAGGGTTGCTGTTTTGATAACTGAGAAAAGACTGTACGACAGATACATTGCCCTGCCAAATAAATAGGAGGTCATCAATGTATCTGCCGTACCACACTACACTGTCAAGAAAGGGATTGTCCAGAGTGTATATGTACATGGATTCCCACCAAGCCATGACAAGATTTGCCAAAGTTGGATCCCATAGACACACCTCTAAGCTGCAAATAAAAAGAATTATTAAACTGAAAAAAATTCTGTGTCATCAATAATTGGGTAACTGTCACAATGAATTTGGATAAATCCTGTGAATAATTGCTCTACTGCTGTAAATGAAATTGTAAACCAAAATTGCTATGTGGTGAGGAATGCTTGTGTAGAGAGATTCTACATCACAACAGAGCCAACACATGTCTGACTCCCATATGGTATTACGAAGACAATCTCTTGTGTCCTGAAGATAGCCTGTTATTCTGAGGACCAGTGATTGTAGTAAGGAATCTAACCATTGGCAAAGTCTCTCTAATAGAGATCCTATGCCAGAGACTATGTGACACATGGGTGGTAGAGCTAAATTCTTATGTATTTTCGGTAGACCATACATCATGGCCATTATTGCATACTCTACCAAAATATATTCGATTTGTTTTTGGCTAAGTACCCCTACAGACAGACCTTCCGACAGGATATGGTGCATCTCTTTTTTCAATGAGGCAGTTGGATCCTTTTCCAATTTACAATATGAAATGTTGTCTGATAGTAAACTATGCATAGAACCAATGTAATCAACTTTGTTCATCACAACTACTGCACCCCCCTTGTCTGCTTTTTTAATAACAAGATCCTTATTATCAACTGCTTCAAAGCGGAACATTGGACGCTGGATAAATTAGCATATTTCGGACAGCGGGGGGCCATTATCAAACAGTAGCCATGGGCCAAAGTCCGTGAGTGTACTGGATAAAATTCACTATTAGAACTAAGAAATGAAGGGGCTTGGTCTACTGTGAACTGAGGTTCGGGGGAACTATCTGATGGTTCCTCTAAAGATAATACAGCCATCTGCTCTTTGAATGTTAATGTCTGATATTCATTGGGGCGAGTGTCCAACCCGGTAAATTCTTTTTTTATGCCTAGTTGTCAGGTCAGGATCAGTCCAGAAATGATGTTTAAGAGTGAGCAGTCTCACAAATTTATTTATGTCTTCAAGCACAGAGAATAGATTGAAATTCTGTTTGACTCCAAAATTTAAGCCCAATGTTAGAAGTTGTTTCAGAGTTGAATCTAAAGTGGTTGAAGACAGGTTCAGAACATCTATAGTCTCTTGTTCATTTGTTACATAAAGGCTTGGCGGGTCTTCATTCTTGTATTTATTTGTTTAACTGGTTTCAATAAAGCCTTTCTATTTTAATGGCCGGGATATTTTTGTTCAATTGTTGTATCACCCTTCTAGTTTTTCTGCCATGTTGGACTTCCAGTGATCATTATGAGAGTGTGAGAGCGATTACAGTAAATTTAACATACCTGCTCTCTATTCACATCTGAGACCTTGTAACACTAACAAGTCACATGACACCATGGAGGGAAAATAGCAAATTGGGCACAATTTGTCCAGTTTCATTTAGGTCTGTACTTACTTTTGTTGCCAGAGTTTTAGACATTGGCAACCTCCAGTGCATTGGGAGGAGTAACTGCCTCCACCTTGATAATGCACTCCACCCATCTGTCAGCATAAAAAGAACCTTCAGGGAAACCTCATGAAGTAACAAGAGACTAAAATATACAGTAAATACTTTCTCAAATATGCTTCATTAGGAAAATCAAAGCAATTCAGCTGTAATTCAGTTTTTTAAAAAAGCACTAGCGCTTTAAGACAGAACTAAAGTCGGCCAAGTCAGCACCTGATAGCATGTTCCACTGTGAAAGGGTGGCATCTAGACGTCTACATCATGTACACACTGGTAAGCTCTGGGATGCTATTTCTGTGCTGGATATTATTATACTAGTAGCAGTATAATATGGATGCCTGTGTGCTATCTTATCTAATGATCAAAAGACTAATGTATTTGGAAACAGTCTTCAATTACCTGCCCCTACCACGTGGAAAGCTAATCTTTGTAGTGAGAAAACCCCTTTAAATAATGAATTGAGTCAACCAGCCCACAGGTCCTATCACCAGTCAACTATCTGTGTATGGCAATGTCCAGACGCTGATATTGGGGGAAAGTCATGCTGGATCCTCTGTTCCCATGTGGAATAAACTACTGCCAAACTAGTATGCATGTGTTCAAGGGAATCTGAAGCAATAGCTATTAACCAAGTGAGCGTTCTGCTGACAACTATTGGAGGTGTATGGCCAGTTTTAAGTACTAGGATGTGAGTCTCGTGGATTTACAATAATGTATGGATTTTAAAATGCTATAGAACAGTAAATATCTGGGTGCATGGTAATTGCATTGACTGTCACAATAAGATGGGAAATAGCATGCATTTCTACTATATATTTATCCACATTTTCTTTATCATCTGCAAGATAGTATCAAGGGAAAAATTACTAAATCCAATTATTCAGCACTAATTTGTTGTGTTTGAGAGGAATTGGCAGTATCAGCCTGTGCTATATGAAAGGAATGGTAGGTCAAATCTGATTTTTATAGTTAATTGAAAATTTTTAAACATTGCATGAAAATGACTTCTTATTAAAATTACTTTAGGGGGAACACAGGTCAGTAAAGATCTTCTTATTTTCCCCTAATGTCTATGGAACTGAAGAACTGAAGCATTTAAATTTAGTTTGCTAGCTGGTTTAGAACAAATATCTCTCTCTTGACATCTCCACATGTAAAAGCTTCCAGCTGCATTATCATAAAGAAAAAAACAAACAAAAAAGATTTCCTTATCTAAAATCCAGCTCCAGCAATGGAAAGCCCTACCATATCTTCCTACAGGAGCAAAAGTGCAAGTAATCCTTGATCTGTATAGAGATGACTAGAGATGGGCGAATTTCTCAAAAATTCAATTCGGTGACTTCGCCTAATTTTCCGCCAAAATTTGTTTCGGTCCGAATTACTTTGGGACGAATCGCGTTAAAAAAAACAGCTATTTCCAGGCTGCACAGAGCCTGCAGGGTGCTGTAGAACGTTGTGCCGTGCTTAAATATGCAGAGGGAGCTTAGTTTGGTCTTCATACAATGTTGTGTTTTAGTATGACACGCATATGGCTGCCGCCGCTCTTGGAATCGCTTCACTAAAAAATTCCCTGGGCACTTAAGAGGGCAAAACTGACCAAAAAACTCAAGCGGGACTGTAGCCTGATAAAGTCATGGCAGCGCCAGCTGGAAATAAACAAGTGAGGGCTCAGGTGGCAACATCAGTCGAGTGTGAGGTGACGGCAGCAGCAAACAGCAGAGAGGTCCAGACAGTGGCACAATGACATTGGAGGTGTGGCAAAACAGGAGTGGGCCACACGAGTGGCACAATGACAGTGTGTAGGTTTCATGGCAGCAGCCACAGCAGCAGCATGAGGTCAGACAGTGGCACAATGACATTCTGGAGGTGGCAAAAACAGGAGTAGGCCACAGAGTGGCACAATGACAGAGTGTGGAGGTGACGGCATCAACATCAGCAGCAGCATGAGGTCAGAGAGTGGCCCAATGACAGTGTGGAGGTGGATGGCAATAACAGTGACTGGTAAGATAGTTGGTGGCAGATGGAGAAACTGTCAGCAGATGTGTGGATCGAGGGGGCATCAAATAGTGGCTGGGGCAGGTTGTTTAATCCAGACTATTTCTCATGTTTTGGTGAGACGTCATGGCTGATGTAATCTGACGCCTAAGGCATTGGCATGTGGAAATCCTGGCCGATCCACGCCTGATTCATCTTGACAAAGGTCAGTCGTTCCACATTTCCGTGGACAAGCGGGTTCTCCTTGGGGTAACGATGGCCCCGCCGCACTGAACACCCGCTCTGATGCCACACTACTGGCCGGGCAGGACAGCTTCTCCACTGCAAACTCGGCAAAATTGCGGCCACACATCCAGTTTGGCTGCCCAGTAGTCCAGCGGATCTTCTAACTGGGGTGACAGAGTGCTGTCCAAGTAGGCCACTACCTGTTGGTTCAGGGACTGCTCCAGGTCCTGCTGCTGCTGCTGCTGGTGACTGCCGTCCCCACTAGGCGGGTGAAGGAAGCTGCTGATCAGTGACTCCAGACTTAGGTTGCTACTGATGAAGCTGGTACTGCATGACGCAGAGCAGTTCCTCCCCTGTGTGACTTCGTTCGCCGAGGCAAGCCAGGTGTAGAACTGCGTGACACCGCTGTGTCCTACACATGTGGTATGATGGAGCAGTACTTGTGGAGGCTGAAATGATGGTGGTGGTGGAGGAGGATGAGGCGGACATTGGCGCTGGAGCCACAGTTGTCATTGTGCCACTGTCTGACCTCATGCTGCTGCTGTGGCTGCTGCCGTGACCTACACACTGTCATTGGGCCACTGTCTGACCTCATGCTGCTGCTGTGGCTGCTGCCGTAACCTACACACTGTCGTTGTGGGCCCCCCTGGGCCTATTCCTTTTGCCACTCCAGATTCATTGTGCCACTGTCTGACCTCATGCTGCTGTGGCTGCCGCCGTGACCTCCACACTGTTTCATTGTGCCACTCTTTGGCCTACTCCTGTTTTTGACACCTCCAGAATATCATTGTGCCACTGTCTGACCTCATGCTGCTGTGGCTGCCGCCATCACCTCCACACTCTGTCACTGATGTTGCCACCTGAGCCCTCAGCTTGTTTTTTTCCAGCTGTCGCTGCCATGACTTTATCAGGCTACATTTCCCCTTCAGTTTTTTGGTCAGGTTTGTCCTCCTAAGTGCCCAGGGAATTTTATAGTGAAGCGATTCTAAGAGCGGCGGCAGTCATCTGCGTGTCATACTAAAACACAACATTGTATGAAGACCAAACCAAGCTCCCTCTGCATATTTAAGCATGGCACAACGTTCTACAGCACCCTGCAGGCTCTGTGCAGCCTGGAAATAGCGTTTTTTTAACGTGATTCATCCCGAAGTAATTCGGAACGAAGTTATTTTTTGCCGAGAAATCCGGCGAAGTGAACGAACCGAATTTCGGGAAATTCGCCCATCTCTAAGACTGTTCCTTTTACGAAACACACTGATATAAAAGGAGGCTTAGATAAGTTTGTCAGCAAAGCAACAAATTCTTCCTCAGTCATGAGCGGAAAATCCCATTCACAATATTTACAAAGCCCTCTCCCACAAGATCCACAGAAAGAGGGAGGAAATAGTGATGATGATATGCTTATCAATGATGACCTCCCATTATCCAGATCCTTTATACATTAGCGTATCTTTGTAGACAACACTTGAATAGGTTACTGTTTGTGATTAGTCTTCTACCTCATACCATGTTTGCTTTTCACTTACAGTAATTGAACACTGTTGGTGGTGAATATGACCCTTCATATGTTCTATGTCACTAGACCAGTCATTTTTCTCTATTATGTTGCTTTATTCAACTATATTAATTGTTTCCAGAGTTTTAGAATCCACTCCAAAATTATCGGTTGCCCAACGCACTTTGTAACATGCCTGAGATCGGGAGGTTCTGGGGGCGTGTCGCACTACAACCGTATTACTCTACACATTTATGACTTTAATGTGGCAAATCCAGGCGCATTACTGCTGGAACAGCCAGACCACTTTAAAAGTGGTTTGCCTGAGCCTGAATTGTCACTTTGTAGCCAGAAAGCGCTGTATCTATGACCCACAATAGAACAGGTTCATATATTCAGGCGCATTCTACACAATAAAATTGGTGTCTGGGCACCAAAAATCATACATGTCGCCATTAATCTTTACAATTTTATGTTTACTAATGTTTTTATGTTTGTGACTACTTACTATATTCTGGCTATGACCTCTCTTCTTCTTAAAGGGGTTTTGCCACGATGTAATGTTGACGTGGGATCCTCCAAAATGGGTTTTTAATCACTTTTCTAAATATATGTGATTACAAAAATTGCAGTCTGAGAGATCTACAGCCTTCCTTACATGCCCTTGGTTACTGCAAAGCTTCTATTAGATACGACCTGACAAGAGCTGCTGTCTGCTGGCCGGGCTTGCGCAGAGAGAGCTTCTTATCTGATGAGACTGAGCTGCAGAAGTTTTTAAGGCACCGGGTAGAAATATGTTTTCTTTTGTATACAGAATAAACTCGTTGGAGTGTGATTAGATCCCTGCTTTTTCTGATGACAGGGAACATGAAGGAGCTTTCAAGCTGCTGTGGAGAAAAGGTGTTGTCTTTTCTATACAGAATCCATAAGTTGTAGTTTGATTATTTCAGTGAACATGTCACACGATCCCTTATGCAGCTTTGTGCTCTGGCTGTGTGCGTCTCTCTCTCTTTCAGCTCCGTGATTTGTTTACATTAGCTTCTTAGCAGATAAGGCTCCTCCTGACAGTGCAGTCTGAGGCTGTCTTGCTGTATTGAGAATCCACTATTGTACTGTTTATTATTTCACTTAAGTTTTGAGACGCTCCCTTGGATTCCTCACTCCTCACTCGCCCCCACCCTCTCTCCCCTGCAGCTTCATGACTCAGCGTGATTTGTTTACATCCTGCTCTCATGCTGACAGAAGGTACGTACCTGGCCTCTTGGTAAATCCCCTTTAAGCTTCCTAATTACATGTGGTTCACAAGCTGTATTGTTGTACCTCTTATAGGTGTCCTACTCAGCATCTTTTGCCTACAATTATTAGCTAAATAATTTACCAAGCAAAACAGTTTCTAATATTATGTCACTTAATGTCAAGGGTTTGAATGTTCCCTTTAAGAGATCACCCCTATGGAAAGAAGCTAAGACATGTCACACAGATGTTCTATGCATCCAGGAGACCCATGTTCTTCAACATAATACTTTGAGATTACATAATAAAATATTTCCTCATATTTTTGTAGCCCTTGCTCCACAGGAAAGAGGAGGGGAGGCCATAGCCTTCAGAGATACCCTGGTCTTTACCATAAATAATTTGAGTATGGATCCTGAAGTTCGTTATATTATCATTTTCTGTACAATAAATAATTTTGTTGCATACTGTCCATGTAATATATGCTCCCAATGCTGGTCAGATTTCCATCACCAAAGCTTTTTTCCAAACGCTCCAAGTTCAACTTCAAGATGGAACTTTTTTCTCACATCCTTACAAGATCTGCACTCGCATTGATGACATTTTGATTGATATATCGCTTGCTGATAGGGTTGTTTCCTCCAGCATTAGGACCATGTCTTGGTCAGACCACACTCCTGTTCATGTCCATATGGAAGAAAGTTTTAACACCCCTCCAAAATACATATGAAGACCCAATAATTTCATCCCCCACTTCTCTAAATATGCCCCTAAAGCTAAATATCACAAAATTTTTCCAGCTGAATGACAAAAAAGAGGTCACTTCTGACAAACTGTTTGTTACAACAAAAACTGACACGTCTGCCTACTCAAAATACAAACCTCTTACATCAATGAAAGAGTTGAAAAAATCTCGCAAACCCAAAATAAATTGCATAGTATTAATTCTTTTACAGTATGTTTACATGAAGAATGTGCCAGAGCTAAGCATAAGATTGGAAGTGGCTATAAGTGTTGAACTTCCAAAGGATGTAAGAGTCTTGAACTTTGTGAAAACGATCTCTTTGTAGACTTTGCCAACCAGTCGTCTCCCGGACTTTTGATTAAAAACCTTGAATACTGCTTTTTTTTTGCTCACTGTAAGTTGATAACATTTTATGCTGCTTTCAATTGGGACTGAAATCACACCATTAGTTAGTTCTGGCATTCATCAATGACCAACAAACCTCATACTCAAAACACTCGCCTGCAGTAATCTGTGAAAATGACTAAAGAGGGAGTAAACAACCCCTATAATTATACTAAAAGAACCTTTCTCCTTTCCCAGCATCTATTTATCACATCCAATGGGCAGGTGACTCTGGCTCCTGGGGATACAAGTTGAATGCCAATTCTTTCACTTGGCATGATACCAAATAATTGCTCTTTTCACAGAGGTTACACTAACACCTTTGCTGCTTGTGCTTGGCTTCAGTCCTAGAAGCCATTCATTGCTCTTTTCTTAACCTTTCCTGTTGGAATCATAATACAACAGCAAGACTGTCAGTATAAACAGATTTGTCTGGTACAAATACGCTGTGTATCCTTCTGTTGGCCAGCTCGCTATTTCAGTGTTTTTAGTGCATGCACGTCTGTCTTATGGTAAATAATTTTAGGGCCCCATACAGCCCCCTATAAAGCTTTTTAGCCCGCCATTCATTAACAGTTCCATTCTTGCACCATATTAGTGGGCCCTTTATGAAACTTTTGGCAGGACTCCTGGCAGGAGTACTGCTAGTATTGGTCTAATGGTGCCCCTATATGCATATTTATTGAACGTAATAGAATGTCTATTACTGATTATAAAGAAGTATTAATTAAGCAGGTTGTCCAGTTTTAAAGCTTCATTTTCATATACCCCACTAGGAAATTCTGAGTTAATAGCAGAGTGGCCCGGGTTCAGGATCTTCATCTCTTGGCCAGAGTAAAGACTTGGTACAAAGAGCATCTTATGCTCTGGAGGACCTATCATGTTCTGCGTTACAAGGATCAATCTATAGATTTGAATAGGTGTAGTGTAATATTTAATTTATCCTGTGATGGTGTTTCAGGGTACTTAAACACTTTGGGTGACATGTATGAACCTGGCACCGACTCGTCAGTTCTATCTCTGTTTTTAACAGTGTACGATCCGACAGTAAGTATGAAAAAGGTCATAGAATCTATGCGCCAAACATTGGCACAGAGAGTGCATATGCTAAAATTAGTCTCAGCCATGCCACTTTGACTCCCCCCCCCCATCTTTGGTACTACATTCAAGAGTGTTGTGTCTGGTAAAGATTGTGCCAAGGTTTGGCGTACGATGGTTCATACAACTACAGAACAAGGCTACGATAGTTTGTTTAGCTGCCTATTTGGGATAACCAGAAAGGGTACTTTTTAATCTACTTACTGTCAAAAAACTGTGTGGTGTGAAAAAATATCTGCTCCCATCCTGATTTCTAAATCTTTTGGATGTTTGTCACACTTCAATGTTTCAGATCACCAAACAAATGTAAAATATTACACCAAGATAACACAAGTAAACACAAAATCAAGTATTTAAATGAAGGTCTTTATTATTAAGGGAAAATGTAATCAAAACTTACAGGGCTCTGAGTGAAAAAGTATTTGTCCCTAAACCTAATTACTGGTTGGGCCACCATTAGCAGCACAACTGCAATCCAGCATTTGTGATAACTGCCAATGAGTCTTTTACAACAATCTGGAGGAATTTTGGCCACTCTTCTTTGCAGAATTGTTGTAATTCACCCACATTGGAGGGTTTCCAAGCATGAACCACTTTTTTAAAGTCATGCCACAGCATCTCAATAGGATAAGGTCAGGACTTTGATCAGGCCCCTCCAAAGTCTTAATTTTTTTCTAAGCCATTCAGAGGTGGACCTGCTGGTGTGTTTTGGATCATTGATCTGCTGCATAACCGAAGTGCGCTTCAGCTTGAGGTCACGAACCGATGGCCTGACATTCTCCTTCGGGATTTGTTGGTAGACAGTAGAATTCATGTTTCCATTTATCACACCAAGTCTTTCAGGTCATGAAGCAGCAAAACGGCCCCAGACCACAACACTACCACCACCATGTTTTACTGTTGGTATGATGTTCCTTTTCTGAAATGTCTTCTTGCTTCTACCCCAGATTTAATGGGACTTACACCTTCCAAAAAGTTCAACTTTTTCTTATCAGTCCACAGAATCTTCTCCCAAAAGGAGAATCATCAAGATGTTTTCTGGCAAAACTGAGAAGAGCCTATATGTTCTTTTTGCTCAGCAGTGGATTTTGTCTTGTAACTCTGCCATGCAGGCCATTTTTGCACAGTTTCTTTCTTATGGTGGAATCATGAACACTGACTGTAACTGAGTCAAGTGAGGCCTGTAGTCCTTTGGATGTTGTGATGTGGTGTTTTGTGACCTCTTAGATGAATCATCGCTGTGCTCTTAACTAATTAATTTTGGACAGCCGGCCACTCTTGGAAAGGTTCCCCACAGTTCCAGGTTTTCTCCATTTGTGGATAATGGATCTCACTGTAGTTCTCTAGAGTCCCAAAGCTTTAGAGATGGTTTTATAATCTTTTCCAGACTGATAGATCTCAGTTACTTTGTTTCTCAATTGTTCCAGAATTTCTTTTGATCTCCCCATGATGTCTAGCTTCTGAGGATCTTTTGGTCTCCTGCACTTTGTCAGGCAGGTCCAATTTAAGTGCTTCCTTGCTCGAGAACAGGTGGGGTAGCAATCAGGCCAGGGTAAGGCTAGGGAAATTGAACACAGCGTCCCAAAGATGTGAGACAACACTGTTAATTTATGTTTTAAAAAGTGGGGAGGCAATTACTTTTTCACACAGGGTCCTGTAGGTTTAGATTATGTTTTCCCTTAATAATAAAGACCTTCATTTAAAAAAATGTGTTTTGTGTTTACTTGTGTTATGTTTATATGATATTTAAATTTGTTCGGTGATCTGAAACATTTATGTGTGACAAACATCCAAAAGATTAAGAAATCTGGAAGGGGCAAATACTTCTTCATATATATATGTGTACCTAAAAAAAATGTATCCAGGTGGATACCATGACAGGTCCATATGGCACCATAAAGCAATTGTAGCCAACAGTGACTATATTTGTTCTATTTCCTTAATGTATACACCTTCTTTGCTGAAAAAAAATATGGATTACTAGCATGACGAAAGGTTGCTTTCGGAACATTGCAAGACTGCATGGGAATGCAGGCGGCTCTGATTTCCCTCATGTGTCTACCTTGAATGGACTGCACCGACTTGTATCGTATGTAACCCCACAAGGGGATGAGCCTGTGATTGCACTATTTGGATCATGGAAATGGTATAATAATGGCATATTGCTTTTTTGACTTTGTATAATGTTTATGATATCCCTTTTGCTTTCTTAAGACCCAGTGGGTCAAAAGCAAATTGAGGATTTGTTACATCCAGTAGAGAGCAGTAGAGCTTTTCAGCTCTTTCCCATAATACCTTGTGATATACAAATGCTTCGTGGAGTACAAAAGGCAATTTTGAATCTCCACACGCCTGTATGGCGCTCTCTCTAAGGAGAGATCTTCCCTTTCGTGAGCAACTCATTGACTCCCACTCAGCCAAGCCAGCATCGCTCTGCTCTGTACTGAAAAGGGCTGTCTACAGATGGGTGATGCTGGCTTGGCTAATATCCATTTTGCTTTCTAAAGACCCAGTTGGCCAAAAGCAAATTGAGGATTTGTTATATCCAGTAGAGGGCGCTTGAGCTTCTCAGCTCCTTTCCCATAATGCCTTGTGATATAATGTTTATAGTGAGCAACTAATGAATAGATTTTTTTTACTTGCAATATAAGAAATGATCATATTTGCTTATTTTGAGAGGATGTATTTTAATTGCGTACAACTACTCATATTCTGGGATGGGAGTTTATAGATGTCATCAGAAGTATAACAGAGATGCTATGTTCTCTTGAGTAGCAGGTTTTTGGTTTCACTTAGTATAGAAACCAAGAAAATTGAGGGTATGTTCACATGGCTGATCTGGATGATTCGTATTCTGGCGCAGTATATTAGATGCAGAAAATTTGCCTCTGAAATCAGCATCAAATCCATGTCCAAAATCTGTGCTTTGTGGTGCAAATTTAAGGCATGGATTTCACATTGATTCAGTAGTGCAAATCAGCTGTGTGAACTTAGCTTTTTCCCTGAGTCCTGTTGGCAAACTGTTTTTATTAGAGTTAAAGTTTAATTTTCATAACATCCCTGAAATATCGAATGGAACAGTGATGTAGTTAAAAAACAAAAAGTAAAGCACAAGACTTAGAAGCATGATCAACTAACAACATTTTGCACTCTAAAATGTTTGTCTTTAGGAATAAAAACTTCAATAACTAGCACATTGAATTCTAGATGTCTATATGTCTCTGTTTTGTATTTCCTACCTGACATGAAAATCATGTTGATTTGAATCTTTTATAGTCAATGCCTCACTTTTTATCCATGAATGCAGTTGATCTTGAAAAAAGGCAAAATAATTCTATGAAACAGAATCAAATTTGTTTTTAAATGTGACTGGTGAAAAAGCCTGGAAGTCATTTTGCCTGCAAGTACCCATTCTTCCCGTGATGCATGTTTAAGGGTTGCATGGCAACATAGTAGTTGTAGGAGAAGGAGTATCAGCACCAAGACTACAGGGAGATGAGAACATAATGCATAAAGGAGCAGAATATCTTGTGGCACAAACAGACTGAGTTATACTGTATGCCTACAAAAATTCCTCAAGGATCACTGAATCAACTGCTATATGCCCTTTATTAGTGTTCAGCATTTGGAGCAGCATTTTGCTTTAAAAGGAGAAAGAAAAATTATCCGGATTGCCAAAATATTCCAAACAATTCCAGTTTCCATTTAGAACTAAAACAGCAGGCATCGTCCTTTTCACTTATGCCTTAAAACATGACCATTTCTGTGCTAGCCTGTTTGTATGCTCTGTTGAGGTAAAAAATTGCGACCAAAATTCAATTAGCAATCAGCTGATGAAATAAAACGAAAAATGACCTAAGAAAATCTCATTAACAACACAAATAAATTGCACAGTTAATGCAATTTTCTTCTATGAACTGATTTCCACAAATCCTGTTATCTGCTATTGATTCTGCACACTAAGCAATTTATAAGCGACAAGTATTTAAAGTGGCAAAACATTGAATGCCAATAATGTAGGGTCAGAAGAGGAATGAGTAATGATTTCACTACAAGGACTACAGTCTGTCCAGTTATCCTGCCTGGCTTTATAAGTACTGTGGAGCATGTAAGGTATTATTATACAACCTGCAAAAAAACTGCAATGTCCTTTTTCCCTAAAACCCGCCCCCCAAAAAAAAAAAAAAAAACAATACTGTTTTTGAAACCATCCATAGGAACATCCAGATGGGAGGTAAGCAACATAGATAGCTGCCTAATTCTTCTGTCCAAAGGAATGTAAATACTTCTATTTAACCACTTAGAACATTTGCACACACTTATCAATTCTAATCATGATTAGATAAGGCAGGTGCTACAGTTCACACCTGCCACTAGTTTCAGTCTTGGTCATTTAACTCTGAATAGTTTGAATTATTCAGCCCACTTAAACACCCCCCTCCACCCATGGTCTGGTGGTTGCAGGGTGCTTATCAGTTGTCATGGAAGTTGAAGGCCTCAGGAAGGCCCTCTGACATCCTATAATTGTACACTTAGAACTGAATGTTACT
Source organism: Phyllomedusa bahiana (assembly GCA_025379985.1). Classification (NCBI taxonomy): domain Eukaryota; kingdom Metazoa; phylum Chordata; class Amphibia; order Anura; family Hylidae; genus Phyllomedusa; species Phyllomedusa bahiana. Next base: position 11,859 of record JAODAL010000465.1, on the reverse strand, counting down.
GTATAAAAATGCAAAAAAGTTTTAAAACATAAAAAGAGTAAAAAAGTAAAACAAAATTAAAGTAAACAACTTTTTCTTGTTTATTATATAAAATAAACAATGAAAACAATTAACATAATTGATATTGCCGTGTTTTTGACAGTCTGATCTAACACAATATTTTGTTATGTATCCGGCACAGTGAATAAAAAGTACCCAAGCCAGGATTGTATTTTTTGTTTGGTCATAAAATTTTGTTTAGAATAAAATTATCAAAAAGTGGTATACACTCCACTTGGTACCACTACAAACTAGACCTTGCTTCGCACAAAATGAACAATTTTTACTTGTGTCACTGAAAAAGAGCAATGCAGCAGACAAGAGCAGATAAGTATACTGTGGTATCACTTTCCTTGGGGCACTGTCTCTAGTACTTGAGAGTAGTGTTGAGCCAACAGTAAAAAGTTCTAGTTTGATTAGAACCTTGAACTTTTGTGAGTTCGGTTTGAAGTTCTATTCGAACTTCGAACCCCATTAAAGTCTATGGGAGAAGATGTTCTGGTTCATTTTAATACCTATACAGGTGAGGAGAAGCTGAAATTACCATAACAGTAAACTGGATACGTGGAACAACTTAATGAAGAAAATTTGTCTGTAAGAGTGACAGAAAAAAATTGAGAGGCTAAAATACTTCATTTCTTTCAATGGCTAACTGAAAAGATGAGAACAGCTTGCAAGCAGGGGCATAGCTATAGGAGGTGCAGTGGTAGCAGTTGCTACGGAACCCTGCATCTTGAAGGGCCCCAAAAGCCCCTTTGACACATAGGAGATTTGGAGATGGTGTGTTGTACAATTACTGAACCACCAAAACTGCAAAAACTGAACTTTTGGGCACTGAGTATGATTTAGCAAATCCAAGCACTCTGTAAAATATATATCCATGTATATGAGAGTTTGGCGTTATGTGAGCCTGCAAATGTCGCCAAATAACAACTTTTGGGTGTGGGAAAGATGCAGCCAGCAAAACCAAATTCCCTAACTATTGATGTTTATGGAGAGGAAAATGCTATCTAACTAAGTGCAGTCTGTACAGTACAGAGAGTGAGCTGAAAATGGCGTTCACAAGGCAATACATTGAAATATATATAACATGGTCATGTGATTTTAGCAGCCAGAGAGCCCTGTCAACAATGACGTTTTTGACACTTACTATACTATACGATACTATAATTTGAACTACTGGGATACTTGCGGCTAGAAAATATTAGAAGACATTATATCACAAATTCACATGTTTGGGTGGCATTTATAAATCCACAGGGCCTTATGTATGAAATTTGTCTAGCAGTAAAACTTTTTTGTTGCCCACAGCAACCATTCACAGCTCAGCTTTTATTTTTCCAGAGTAGTATATGAAATGAAAATTGAGCTCTGATTGGTTTCAATGGACAACAAAAAGAGTCTTACTGCTAGACAGTTTTCATACATAAGGACCACTGTGTTTGTCAATGTTATAGGGAACACATACTTTGGCTGTCACTGTTTGTTTGACTTGCCATAAAAACTTCTTATGGAGTTATTCCTTATTTTCTTTGTCACTCACTTCTGGGTTGTCCCATTCAGTATTCAGTTCCCAAGCCATATATGTGCTTTGTACTAAAATAAGGTGCACAAAAGGGAGAAGGATAATGGTACTGGTTCCAGATGTCAGGCAGGCAGGAACATTTGGGTGGGCCCACCAGTGGGTTTGCTGGGAGGTGTAAGCACTGGTGAAGAAGTAACCACAGAGACTCTCAACTTTCAGGCTTTACTCACAGCAGAAGTTAGCTGGTTATACTTCTCAACCTCAGTTCCCTTCACAGGTAGACAATGTACTTGTGGTTCATCACACTTCTTTTCCTATTACAATTGTTCCTCTGGCAATTTCCTTGATTGGTCTCAAGCCTTTAAAGGGGTGTTATCGTTTGAGCTGTTCAGCTAATTTTCTCAGATTGAGTTTGAAATCCAGGGGCGTGTCTCTCCTGCTAGCAGGCGTGTCTCTCCTCCCAGGAGGCGTGTCTCCCCTCACTGAAGAACTGTGACATCATTTTGTATGAAGCAGGGGATGCAGAAGGTTGTCTGGATGTAACAGCTCTGTAGCCTCCTGCATGCTTCTTATGTCTGCAGTCTTGAGGCTCCGAACACCAGCAAGCACCTGTCATATGTCTTAGTTTACACACAAATGACGCTGAAAGCCAGCAGTTTTAACTTCTAGTGGTGTTCACCCAAATTGTACTGACAACAGGCAGAGACCTTTACTCAACTACAAGGACAAATGTCAGCTTCAAGTAAAGATCTCTGCTTGCTGTCAGTGACATGTGAGTGAAAACAATGGGGGTAGAAGCAATCAGCTTTGAGAGAAGGCCCTACTCAGCTTGTAACTAACTTGGGTTGTTGGTGCAGCGGTAGAGCAGTGAGCAGTGATAGAGTATTGCTTTTACAACGAAGGGGTTTGGAGTTCTAGTCCCCTCACAGAGTATATTTTTTCCCCCCCTAAAATTCTACACATATGTAGAGAGACCTAAAATATATATGTCAATCTCTATAATGATATATATACACATACATAGCTCCCCTATATCATGTCTCATACCCCTGAATATATGCATTGTATCACATATGTTGGTAGTGCTTGGTTTGACTACTGTGAAATTAGGACACTATATAGTGGAGCTTTTTTTGTGTATTTGAATAAAATTATAGATGTCTACTCATATATTTTCATATCTTTACATATGTGTACAATTTATAAAAGAAAAAAAAAGAAAAAATAGTGATAGGACTTGAACTCCTAACCTTTCTTTATCTTGCAGAGTGGATCAGCTAAGCACTGCACTATACAAGCAGCTTATGCAGACACAGTGTTGAATCCTTATATTATACACTACAAATGATGACGTCATAAGGAGGCAGGGCTTGCATTAGCCCTGAGGAACAGAACACCCTCTTTTCAAAGTAGCAGCTTAAGGACTGGACCTGTGAGGAGGTGAAACAACCTCTTGGCAAAAGCCCTTTAAACAGGCAGTTATTGCCCAGATCATCACCATAGAGCTGGGAGATGTACATAGAGCCAGCAGCCTTGGTTTCACTATCAATTTTAACAGCTCAGAGGAGAGTAAACACAGAGTGTGCAGGCAGCCAATCCCAGAGCAGGGGGCGTGGCCGGGGCGTTTCCTGTTTAGGGGCATATCCCAACAGGCTGAATAAAATGTCAGCCAGCCAATCACAGTGCAGGGGGCGTGTCTAGGGAATCGACCAGAGGGCGTTTCGACCAGCAACAGAGCAACAGTAGAAACAGAATACAGATTTACAGAGAAGCTGATATCTGTTAAACCAAGTGACAGAGGTAATGCAACCCAAATACAAAAGTGCTTATTTTTACTGTCCCCATAATCTGAGACATGATTTTTGTAACGATAAAACCCCTTTAAGCTCCCTTCACACATCAGCCTACAGGGCAGCGGTCATACCTAAGAGTTATAAGCGATACTTTGCTATGCTCCCTGGGCTATCTCGTCAGGCCTTCTGTTTATATTTTCTCTCTCTTCCTCTCTCCAAGGATGGCTTACCAATCTGACCTTTAGTTCACTCTGCTTTCTTCTCCTTCTACCTGTTCCTGCTTGCTCTCTCTTCTCTTCCCTGTGAGCTCTTAGGTTGATGGTGTTCCTTCTAGCTTGTTCCACCTCACCGCCAGCTAATGAGGGGTTTTATCACCACACTGATTAGCTTTAAACATACAGTATTTGACAAAAGTGAGTACACCCCTCTCATTTTTGTAAATTTTTTTATTAAATCTCTTCTTGTGACAATACTGAAGATATGACACTTTGCAATGATGTAGTAGTCAGTTTACAGCTAGTATAACAGTGAATATTTGGTGTGCCCTCAAAATAACTCAACACTTAGCCATCAATGTCTAAACCACTGGCAACAAAAAGGAGTACACCCCTAAGTGAATATGGACAAACTGTGCACATTTTGCCATTTTATCTCCATGGTGTCATGTGACTTGTTAGTGTTACAAAGTCTCAGGTGTGAATGGTGAGCAGGTGTGTTAAACTTGGTGTTATCGCTCTAACATTCTCTCATATTGGTCACTGGAAGTTCAACATGGCAGCTCATGGCAAAGAACTCTCTGAGGATCTGAAAAAAAGGACTGTTGCTCTACATAAAGTTGGCCTAGGCAATAAGAAGATTTTCAACATCCTGAAACTGAACTGCAGCACAGTGGCCAAGACCATATTGTGGTTTTACAAGACAGGTTCCACTCAAAACAATCCTCACCATTGTTGACCAAAGAAGTTTAGTACACATGCTCAGTGTCATATTCAGAGATTGTTTTTTCAAAATAGACATATGAGTGCTGCAAGCATTGCTGCAGAGGTTAAAGAGGTTGGATAGAAGGCCTATCAGTGCTCAAACAATATGTTACAAATTGGTCTGCATGGCTGTCATCTAGAATGAAGCCTTTTGTAAAGATGATGCACGAGAAAGCCTGCAAACAGTTTGCTAAATACAAGCAGACTAAGGATTACTGGAACTATGTCCTATGGTCTGATGAGACCAAGATAAACGTATTTGGTTCAGATGGTGTCAATTGTCTGTGGTGGCAATCAGGTGATTAGTACGAAGAAAAGTGTGTCTTGCCTACAGTCAAGCTTGGTGGTGGGAGTGTCTTGGTTTGGGGCTGCATGAGTGCTGGGAGCTACAGTTCCTTGAGGTAACCATGAATGCCAACATGTACTGTGACATACTAAAGCAAAACATGATCTCCTCCCTTTGGAATATTGGCTGCAGTATTCCAACATGATAACACCCCAAAACACAACTCCAAGATGACCACTGCTTTGCTAAAGAAAATGAGGATAAAGGTGTTGGACTGGCCAAGCATGCCTCCAGACCTTAAAGTTATTGAGCCTCTGTTGGGCATCCTCAAATGGAAGGTGGACGAGCACAAGGTCTCTAACATCCCCCAACTCCATAATGTTGTCATGGAAGAGTGAAAGGAGATTCCAGTAGCAACCTGTGGAGCCAAGAGAGTTAAGGCACTGCTGGAAAATCTCAAAATATTGACACTTTGGACACAATTTGTCAATTATCACTTAGAGGTGTACTCACTTTTGTTGCCAGCGGTTTAGAAATTGATGGCTGTGTGTTGAGAGCACACCAAATTTACACTGTTATACAAGATGTACACTGACTACTTTACATTGTATTAATGTATCATATCTTCAGTGTTGTCCCATGAAAAGATATAATACAATATTTACAAAAATGAGAGGTGTACTCACTCTTGTAAGACACTGTACAGAAAAATCTAAATAAAGACTATTACCATATACATTGCTATTGTCATTTTGTGTCTCTTTAAAAGGTGTTGTCTCACTACAAAGATTAGCTTTCAATATGTAAGGAACACTAAATGAAGACGTTTTCCAAATGTATTGCTTTGTTCATTTTTTTTGTTGAGAAGTTACAAATGATTTTATCACCCTCTGAGGGCTCTCAGCTTTCTCTATTTACTGACCTGCTTTGCCTGCTCTCCTCCTGCTGTTTGTCTTATCTGATAGCAGGGAGTGATGTCATCACATAGGTCTCAGCACAGAACTGCTGGCAGCTTGAGAGCTTGTGTATTATCTGATCTTTCATACAAAATACACTAATTACTACTGTTTACTTTCCCTCTGAAGCCTCTCTGGACCTCATAGCAGGAGATTCTTATTTAATCTAGACTAATTAGCAGACATTTAAATACACAGAGCTTATATACTAATTACCCACAGCCTGACCAGGAAGTGACAGGATGCATGAATTAAAGAATGCAGCTGACTCTATGAAAGAATGTGTTAAGACAAACCCTTTAAGTGCTAGAGAAGATCTTATCACCTGTCTGTGTTTACAAGCTTCCTTAGGTGACCAACTACCTCTCTCTGCTCTTTCTTGGCTCTCATTGCACCAGCTGCCCTATCTGACCATGGGGATGTCACTCCCTGCTGTGTACAATCTCCAGCACAAGAGCTTGTTTTATCTATGTTACTGACAAGCTAGACTTCTGCCTTACTGTTTACATTCTTTTGTTAGCAATTTCCCTGTAACACTCTCAGCTAGAAATAGCCTGAACAGGGAGTGTGAGTCTGAAACCGGCTGTGAAGAGCAGGCTATGTAAAACAGCATGGTGAGAAAACACCTTTAACTTCAACTACAACATGACAACAACAACTAAAACATGGAAGGCTTCCACTTCCAACTCCATGGGGAAATAATCCATGAAAAGTCATGACACCAATCAATAATTAGCACGCAATCTTGCAACTTGGGGAAAAATAATGTCTGCTGGTTCAACTGATGGCCTATAAGAAGTTGCCTAATTACCAAGATGCCACACAAGCAACATCTCATAATGGGTTAAACCAGTGACCTGTCTCAGGACCTTTGCAATCTTATTGTTGCAAAACATACTAATGACATTGATTGCAGAACAATTTCTAAACTATTGAAGGTACCAGTGAGCATTGGTCAGGGCCATAATCTGGAAGTGGAAAGAAAATTATTTCACCACAACACGGCCATGACTAGGTGTTCCCAGCAAGATTTTAGACAGAGGAGGGAAAAGAATTATCAGAAGAGTTGTCTAAGAACCAAAGACCACCTGTGGAGAACTACCTAAAGACCTGGAATCAGCAGGTACAATTGTTTCAAAGACAATAAATAATGCACTCAACCTCCGTGGCCTGTATGCATGCTCACCACACAAGACTCCATTGCTGACCAAAAAGCACGTTCAAGTTTGTTTAAAGTTTGCTCACCAGCATTTAGACAAGCCTGAGAAATGCTGGGAGAACATAGTCTGGTGACATGAGACCAAAATTGAACTATTTGTATGCCATAATTCACACCTTTTCCAACAGTAAAAATTTAGAAGTGGGAACATAGTTTTGGACTTTTTTTTTTTAGCATACGGATGGCAAACAAAAAAATGAAGGAAGGATAAAGGAAAAAATGTACAAAGACTTTCTTATAAAAAATTGCTGCCTTTTACCAGGATGATAAGATAAACGAGGAGGGAAATTTAAGCAAGACCATGATCCCAAACACCCCCAAGGAAATCTATTTGGGGTTTCAGAAAAAAACTAAAGCTGTTTGAATGCCCAGCCAATCATGAGCGAACCCAATAGAAAATTATGGAAGAAACCAAAGCTAAAGGTTCAAGGGGGACACGAACCTTCAGGATTTGAAGATTGTTTGGGTGAAAGAATGGGTCAAAATCCCACCTGAGCAATGCATGCCACTACTTTCTCTATGAAGCTGTCATTACCAACAAAGGCTTTTGTACCAATTATTAAATACATTTCAGTAAGCGTGTTCAATACTTTTTTTCCTATGTCATTTCTCATTATTATGCATACCTTCATTTATGGACATCTATGGTTTGATTTCTTTGCCTGTGTGGCTAGGATGAGTTGTTACTTACACGGAAAGAATGTCATGTCAATAACACCGTCAGTAGTTCGATACATATTTCACCTGCTGTATATGAATACGTCTTCACCCCCACATTTGTAGGGGTTTGATCTCACTCCCATACCTTCCAGGGGATGTCTTTTTAAAAAAATCCTTTGGTGCTGGGATTTTTCATGGAAAAATTAAATCTCTTAATTTTGTGGCCAACACAGCATCACAATGATGATATTATTATTATTATTATTATTATTTTATTTTATTATTATTATATAAATATCTTTAATTTTGTCCCCAACAAAGAAATCACAATGATGAATTATTATTATTATTATTTTTTATATTATTTTTATTATTATTATTTTATTATTATTATTAAAAATAATAATAATAAAAAAAAAATAATAAAAATAATAATATCATCTTTTGCTGCTTTTTTGGGCTAAAAATTTAAAGAGATATTATATAATAATAAATTAAAATTGTTATTATTATTATTATATATAATAGAGAAATCTAGTAGAGAACTGTAAAAAACTTGTAAATAAAAATGCTCAGCTTCATTTTTTTTAAAAAAAAATCGGAAAAAAAATAGGACATTTTAAGTTTTAACCCACTTTGTAATTGTAGTGCTGCTGAGCAGTAAAGGGCCAATAAAAAGTAAATGTTTTTTTCCATTAATAAAGCACAGGTAATGTTGTATTGAGCGGGAAAGGGGTCATGGTGAAATTTTTTGTTTGTAATTTGTCTAGCAGAAATGTTAAAAATTAACAAAATTCAGAACATAAAAAAACAGCGCCTGTTTACTTTTCTAGATGCAACACAGACAGATAGGGTTTATGGACCAGAAAAGTGAACACACTATATTTTATGGAATCCTCAAATACTGAATAAACTGACCCCCCCGGACTGCAAATAACATTCCCTGTAGCAAAATAATAGGGTTTATATTTATGTACTCATTGTGTAAAAGGAAGGTTTTTTTTGAATCGTAAAACCCGTTTTGTATATTAATGTTTGGCTGCTCTAACTCTGGGGCTAACACTAAAGCACGGTTTCTTTATCCTATGTTTTCTTTGTTGCCGCGGCAAATGGAGAGGTAGCCAAATATACAGTATTTGTCTCTCTCCATAGACCTTGATTTCCCAGCACAGCCAAATGCATTTACTTAGCTTTATTTGGAACTCCTATAGAAGTTAAGGTGGTTGTCCACTTTATATTATTTTCATTATTTATGTATATCATAGAAAATCATAAAATTTTCAAATATACATTTATTAAAATGTCTGCTCTTGTGCCTTTTTTATACCAGTGCAGTAGGCTTCTACATAGAAAAAAAAAAAGGTAGTAAAGTGGAGAAATTTGTCCCAAAATTCTACTTTACCTGGATTCCCGGAGTCAAAAGACTGTTTTGGTGGTTGCATGACGGCTCAGTCCATACATTTGTTCAGTGGCAAAAATAAGGCCTTAAATATCACACAAGAGGTGAAAAAATTGGGGAGATAGTGAGTTATTTTCATCCGTTTTGCAGGGGATTGTTTTCAATGAAGCTCATCAGTGTGGGATGTTTCAAAGGAAATTTCCCCGGAAGAAAGAAAAAAGAAAAAAAGGAAAAAAAGGGAAGGGGAAAAACACCCATAGTTATTATTTTTCAACAACTAGCTTAAGGGAGTTTATTTACATATTACCAACTCACCTTGCTCAGTTGTGCATATGGCTGGCATATCCCCAAAACATTGTCCAAAAACCGTGATGGGTTTTTTCCCCAGGTGTTTGAAGCTGGGGCCCCTGCCCCGGCTACAGCAACCGGAGCTGGTTTTTAATAATGAACAAAAAGTTGTTGCCACCCCTTGCAGCAAAAAAAAGTGAAAGTTCTTGGCTCCCCAAAAACGGTTTAAATACTTTAAAGTACACTGGGGCACAAACTACTTTTTTAAAAGAGCAATTAAGTTTTCAATTTATAAACAAACAACACGCTTGTTGTGTATAACATAAAACACATAACTTTTTGTTCATTATTTCTTTCCCTTTTTTCTGGATTTTTCCCCAGTCTCTCTGTTTCTTTTTGTTGCAACCCTGCTTTTGAACCCCCTGTCCCCTTTAAAATCAGTGGCAATTTTGGGCTTAGAGCTTCCTATTTGGGAAACCCCTTGCAATGGAGGGGTTTCTGTTGTTCCATTGGGGGTTTTAAAACTTTGGTTTTTCATAAATTTTAAAAAGGGGAACAGCATGATGAGGAGGGACTGTTGAAATAATGTTCAAATTGATCCCCAAAATTTTAAATTGGTTTTTTCCAAAGATAAAAACACCTGTTCTGAAAAACTGCAATTAAGCTCCTTTTTTGGGGGGAATCGCAAGTTGTGCAAAAAGTCCCTGAAAAATTAAAACTTTTGGGGGACATGTCCCATTCTAAATTTAAAGGGGTGGCCCTCATTTATTTCAAAAAAAAAAAAAAACATTTTGGGGCGAAAAGGGTATGAACTTTGGCGCTGACAGGCCATTTCCCTAAATAGTTTTAAAAGGTAGTATAAAAAGTCCCCAGAATGTATAAATCTAAATCTTTAAACAGGTCATACTTTACAGGGCTTTGTTTTTCCCAACTATGAAAAACTCAGGCTCGGGTAGACCTCCCCTTTAAATTTGGGCCCTTTTAAATATCAGATAAAAACACTAGTTTTTGTGTCAAACATTAAATAAATGGTCTAAACCTACATTGTGGCGCAACACCCCCCCAGAAACCCCCCCACCTTTCCCCCGCATTTACAAGGTGTCGGGAAAGTTGCTTAATGCCCCCCAAATTTTGGGAGTGGGACGGTTTTCATACATCTTTAGAACGGGGGCTAAAAAATTTTTTGGTATAAGTACGCGGAAGGGCTGTTGCAGCCCTTTTATACAGGGTCCCCCTTTATGTCCATCCTAAAATTTTCCAATCAAATCCAAAATTTAACCCCTAATTTTTGTGAGTAGTGAACAATTGAACAAAATTCCATTTAAAAAGGGGAATTAAAAATTGCAGATTTTGGGCCTAAAAGGCAAATTTTATTTTTTCTAGGGTTTTAGGAAGTTTTACAATAACTAATTTATAGCTGATCTCCAGTTGAGGGCACTTTAGTTGGTGCCTTTGCTTCTTCTTTATTTAATTCTTGCAAATTGAGTGGTTAAAGCATTGGCATCTTTTAATCTCCTTTGGGCTCTGTGAATTTTGTTCTTTTTAGCATGTGAAATAAAAGTTTAAGTTTTAGGGATTTATTCCGTTTTGATGGTCAACTATATGGGGCTTAGGTTTGCCTATTGCAAAAAGGGTTTGAAGCAGAATTTTATGAATAAGTGGCAGTAGGAGTCCAGCTTACTCCGCCCACATACAGTGATCGACAGCTTTCCCTTTCCCTCAGTGTGAGTAAAAGAGGAAAATGGGCCCAAACAAATGTTTTGTTTTTACTTTCAAAAGATTTTTTTCCCCTTTTTTTCCCCAAAAAAACATCCTTCAAATCATGTTTAAAACTTCAATGTCACCCAAACTAAACTTCTCTCCCCAGCCCTTTGGGTAGGGGGGCAAAAAAACCCTCTTTACAAGTTTTTCTTTACCCTTTTAGAAAAAAGCCCGTTGGGATAGTAAACTTTTGTTCCTTAAAGGGAAAAAGTAAATTCACTTTTAGATGGGGGGTACAAATGCAACCCCATAGCCTGATTGGTGCATCCCCCATGAGGCCCTTTCTTTATTAAAATTTTGAAAAATTTTTTTAAAGAAAAAATTTTTAGCAAGCGTATATTTTGAGCTTACACAAACAGCATCCAACCCCCTAGAGCTAAAAAACAATTTAAAAAACAAATAAAAAGGGGGGTTTTACAAATTTTTTGTTTAAAAAAAGGAATCTTCTGTTTTGAGGAATTCCCCTTGAGGGGACGGATTACCCCAACATGTAACACCCAGGATTTCTATTAAAAAACATGGGTGAAAACACCTAATTTATAGCACTATACATATAAAAACCCAAACAATTAAAAAGCCCCTAAACAATAATACGATAATAAAAAAAAACCCGCCTTTATAATTAATTGGTTTTCCTACATCCATGGAAAAAAGGGAAAAAAATGTGCTTGATGGAAAAAACCATTGGGAAAATCTAATATAGGGCCCTGGGACTTAATTTATTTTTCTTTATCATTTTAGTTTTAAATTTCCCCTCTCAAATTTTTTTTGTAGCCAAGGGGAACAGAAGGCATCTGCAGGATTTGAAAAAGCTTCCCAAACTGGGTTTTGGAGGTTTTGGGTTTTTTTTTAAGTGAAAGAACAAAAAGCCATTTGGCATTTTCCTTAAACTGGTTTCTATCAACCCCGGGAGCAGCAGTTGCCTGAAAGGGAATTAAATTTTTTTTTAAAAA